>OX940984.1:38634064-39234064 GCA_954871275.1 Leptopterna dolabrata | reverse complement strand
TTTTATAGTATCCATGACAGGGCTATTCAGTAACTTCTAAAAGAGAGAGTTGGCGGCCATCTTGGCATTTTCGATCTCTTCCAAAGAGACACCTAATTAAGTGTCTTCTCGAAAGAGAGAGTCCCTCTCTCATTTCTCGTTTGTTTGATATTGAGTTCGTACCATCCTTCGTTCATCGGCTACCATATTGGTCATTTTGATGTACCTATGTTTTTTTCATATCTTAAAGGTAAGTAAGTCGATTGTTCATTAAAATATGTACATAAATTATCTATCGATTCATGAGTAAAAACGTCTGAGTACGTACGGGTTGAGAGCTATTCAGTAAAACAGAGGAACTCGGGAGACTCTGGAAGAGACTGTCTCCCGAAGAGATCTATCTCTCCCAGGATATTTTCAAAATAGATAATCTATTTTCAGTATCTCTTTTAGTGATAGTGAACCTCTCCACTCATGATATAGTAGAGGAACTTAATAGGAATTCAAGGAAGTCCGCCCATATTCCCACTCATTCCAAATACTTCAAGAACTTATTACAGGTTCTTCAAGTAATCGTTTGTTATTAAATAAAGAATAATAAAGAATATATTTAGGTATTGACTGAACTGGAAGTTGTCTAGGTGGCTTTTCCAAGAACCCTCACCTCTATTCATTAGCTTTGACACACAGCTCATTCGTACGTACGTTAGCACGTATTAATAGTGTTATTCGCAGTTCAGAACGTGAACAAAATTTAAACTTGATGTCTAACCTCTTACGTCGAATACCTACTGGAATGGGAATTGCAATTGCTTTTGCAAAAGGGGTTTCATATGAAAAAAGCTGCAATTATTACACAACAGGTTATTATTTACCTGTATAGATGCCCCTTCTGCGTAGATCACTGTTATCTGTGGTCAACAATACGTACCCTTGTGCTCCCTCCACGGAAGCCCTAAATCGAGTGCTGGAGCCGGCCCCGGAATTGCAGTTCTATGAAAATGCGCTGGATTCAATCATTCAATCATTAATTATTTGTTGTTATTCATGAAGCATAACGTTTTTTCAAGTTACGAAAGTGCCTTTCAACTAAATCCAAAACAGTCATATTCTTTAAATGAAATGATATATCACGAATCAACCAACTCGACTTCATACAGTCATGTGTCATTATAATCAGGAGCTCCCTAGCAATGCAATGTATATCGGCCGGATTTATACCGTTTGATTCACGATCATGTTGACAAAGCTTTTCGGTGCAAACAAACGGCTGGTCGCAAAATTCTCCGGGTGGTCTCAAAAATTCATTAGTTCGAGATTATTTAAAAAACAAACAAAAAACCATACTCTTCTATTCAAAATTTTCGAGCTACGGCGTTCTGAAAGTTTCAACCCCTATTTTTCACCCCTTAGAGATGACTGACAGTAACCCCGAGCTTCGAGGACCAGCTAAACCCCAAATGAGACCTACAAACCAAATTTCATTAATTTTTGTTCACAGCAACTAAGAAAAGTGCCAAGTACGGCGTACAGCGGATGGACAGAAAGTTTGGTTTGTCATTTTCTATAATGAACCATTGGAATCGATGACGAAAAAAAAAGAAAAAACAAATTTAACTAACCCCACAAAATTTGATGGTTTTGAGGTAGAATCCGAAAATGGAATAAAAACGTTTCTGTCCGTCCGCCGTACGCCGTACATAGCACTTTTGGTTTATTATTTTCAATAATGAACCATTGGAATCGAGCATGAAAAAAAAAATTCTTACCCCCCCTCAAAATTTGATGGTTTACGTTTCAAGATATGTAGAATCCAAAACTGCAATAAAAATATTTCTGTCTGTCCGCCGTACGCCGTACGCCGTACACCGTACGCCGTACGCCGTACGCCGTACGCCGTACGGGCCACTTTTCTTAGTTACCATGAAAAAAAATTGATGAAATTCGGGTTATAGGTTCCGTTCGGCGTCTAGTTGGTCCTCGAAGCTCGACGTTACTGTGAGTCATCTCTAAGGGGTTCAAAATAGGGGTTGAAATTTTCAAAACGCCTATACCATTTTTTTACGTAAATATTTTTACGGTTTTAAATAGTTCTTGAACTTGCGAGTTTTTTAAGACCATCCGGAGCATCGTACGTCCAGCCGTTCGTTCACAGTAAGGCCCCGAAGTTTGCACCGACAGGCATTTTCGACTCCAGTGTGAATGAAATTGTATACAATCCAAACCAAATCTCGTAACCAGAGACGCGCCCACAATAGGAATTTGTGAATACGGCCAATCATTGGTAGGGATCACCTGATTATATTGGCGGAGTATGAAGTCGAGTTGGTTGTTCTGTGATATTATTTAATTTGAAAAATGATGGCTCTATTGGAGTTTGTTGGTAGGTAGTGAAACTTGAACAAACGTTGAAGTATTATTGATGGGTACATTATTACTCAACGGTAAATTATTACACAACGGTTCATTATACCATCTACGTAGAAGGGGCTGGAGTTTGTTGGTAGGTACTTTTGCAACTTTTTTCACTCCTCATCAACAATTTCTTTTCAGAACTTCATTATGTGTGTTTCTTTTTGTTAGGTACTGTTTGTCATCGGCAGAATTATTTTAGCAACATTTAACTCATGATTTAGGTAGGTACCTAGTAACGAGTACGGGGTTAGGTACTAACCTACGGAGTGTCTGCGATCTACATAATATGCATATAATAGAATAGTACATATCATATTATATAGACGGGTTATCTATACATAGAGCTGTGATCTGTAACAGAAGGGTATTCTATACAAAATAATAAACCGTTGTGCAGGGATTTGCAGCGTTTTTAGTTAGGTACCATGAATCCAGAAGATATCTCACCTCTGTCCTGCTAAATGTCACTGATTTCTTATAATTCGACTACTCCCAACTTCAAAATACAAATAAAATCTTGAGTACCTATAGCTTTAAAACTTCAAACAAGCATAATATTACCGTCCCCTGAAAAGCAGAATATCGTAAGCGCCATTTTTCGCGATTTTGGGTTATTGTAACCGGTGGATTCGTCTTAAAAAGGCGCATCTATCTAGCTACTTATCGTAAGCGACGTAAGTCAGTACGACATTCAAAAACAGCCTCAAAATTTTCGAATGTAATCACCATTTTGGTAAAATATCGTATCCACCATTCACTGAGAACGTATGCGCCACAAGCCGAATGTAAATACCGAGGCAAAAATTGTCCGTTGTCGTAACTGCCCCATTCCCACTGTAACTTTATCTGTACTGCCATTTTATCGCATCCGACAGTATGTAAAAGCGCCAGAGAGCAGCGTGTCTGCATCTATCGAATTTGAGCAAAGTATCGTAAGCCCGAGTGGAGATAGTTTTTCAAATAATTCCTTTCCAGCAAGACATCAAGAATATCGTATGTGCCGAAATGTGTATCGTATCTACAACTATTCTCCGAACTCTTCGAACTAGCAAGAATAGCCTAAGCGCCTTTTTCCCAGTACTTCTTCCCAGGGCTTTTATGCATTTTTAAAAAATAAATCGACAGACAACTGTCTTATTTACGCTAAAATATCAAGTTTTAGCGGGTTAAGCAGTGAAAAGATCTTTCCACGGTTTTTCGTCTCTCCTGTCAAATTCGGAAAATGGCTCTTAGGATATTCTGCCTTTCAGGGGGCGTTACACTCGTTTCAGGAAAAATTGAGTTTTTGCTGGACAGTCGATGCACAATTTTGGTTTATTATTTTCAGTAATGAACCACTGGAATCGAGCATGAAAAAAAAAAAAAAAAAAAAAATCTAACCCCCCGCCCCCCCCCCTCAAAATTTGATGGTTTACGTTTCAAGGTATGTAGAATCCGAAAATGGAATAAAAACGTTTCTGTCCGACCGCCGTACGCCGTACATAGCACTTTTTTTAGTTACCATGAACCAAAATTAATGAAATTTGGTTTGTAGGTCCCATTTGGGGTTTAGCTGGTCCTCGAAGCTCGGGGTTACTGTCAGTCATATCTAAGGGGTGAAAAATAGGGGTTGAAACTTTCAGAACGCCGTAGCTCGAAAACTTTCAACAGGAGGTTACGGTTTCTTTCTACATTTTTAAACTGATCTCGAACTAAAGAATTTTTTTAGACCACCCGGATCATTGTACGACCAGCCGTTCGTTTGCCCCGAAAAGGTTCGACAACATGATCGTGAATGGAACGGTATAAATGCGGCACAGATATCATTGCTAGGGAGCAGCTGATTATAATCGAGCATCGCTGAATGAAATGAAGTTGGTTGTTCCGAGATATTATTTTATTTGAAGAATGATGGCCCTTTTGGATTTTAATGACAGGTACTTTTGTAACTTGAACAAACGTTATGCTTCGTGAATAACAACAAAATAATTAATGATTGAATTATTGAATCCTGCGCATTTTCATGAAACTGTGATTCCCCGGCCGGCTCCAGCACTCCATTTAGGGCTTCCCTGGGGGGAGCTCGAGGGTATTGACCACAGAAAACAGTGATCTACGCAGAATCTATAGAGTTATGTTCTCTGCCACTGTATAATAATTTGCAGCCTTTTTTAGTCAATATATTGAAAAAACTATATGAAAACGTGAAGAAGTTCAGACTCCGATTCAATGAACTCTAAAACTGATTTTGGTTTATTATTTTCAATAATGAACCTCTGGAATCGAGCACGAAAAAAAAAGAAAAACCTCAACATTTGACGGTTTCCGTTTCAAGGTATGTAGAATACACTTGAGCACCCGCAATACCAGAACACTTTCAACATTCTGCGGTTTGAACAACTCGTGATTCGATATCAGTGAATCATCATTTTAATGAGTAAATTAAAGATTAATATTAGTGATCACACAATACATGAAAACATTGCATGCGCCCCACGGCTGATAGAAAACAAAAGGTAGATCTGTAATACAAAAGCACGGCTGCTGAGGCAAGGTAGTTTGGCTGTCCTAATAAAGAGGAGGTGAGCTGCAAAACTCGCTCGTTCCATTTTTCAAAAAAATTGAGGTATCAGTGGATACTGACAGATTTTTTCCCGCTCTTTCCGAATATGGCGTCAGGTTGAAGCAAAACTCGTTCGTTCCTATGGATAAAGGGCTTCGAAAACTCTGGATTGTTGCAGAACTCATTCGTTCCATAGGTCAGCTGGTTTCAAAACTAGTTCGTTCGAGTTAGTGCTGCAAAACTCGTTCGTTCCCATGACAACCTATCTAGGTAGTCACCCTCTCAGGAGGTTACTGATCCCGAGCAGAAGGCGGTTCATATCATTTTTTATCATTTTGACTTTATAATTTTAATTCGGATTCCTTCGTGAGGCTCAAATGGCTCCAACGAGGGAAAGGCTTCCAAGGAAGGACGAAAAAAAAAATGTTTAACCTAAAAATGTTGAACTTGGCGTGATGATGATTCCACGCTACGTATAAGTAGTAAAAAAATCATTACTCTTTCGTTTCAGACATCGATCAAAGCATCTACCTGCACTGCCTACGTGCTCTCATCCCAAGAAGAAAAATGCTTTCTTCTGTCAACAATTTACGATGCAAGACGTGCGACGTTTTCACCAGGAATTCTACAGAACTTCGAATAAGATTGATCAAGATAACTACATTCTCAAACATACCAGTCAGGTAATCACTACGAGACGAAGAAAACGTCAAAGTATGTACCATTGACTTTTTGATTGATTGATTTTGGTTTATTATTTTCAATAATGAACCTTTGGAATCGAGCATGAACAATTTTTTTTAACCTCCCATCAAAATTTGATGGTTTACGTTTAAAGGTATGTAGATTCCGAAAATGCAGTAAAAAAAGTCTGTCCGTCCGCCGTACGCCGTACTGAGCACTTTTCTTAACCATGAGCCAAAATTGACGAAATTCGGTTTATAGGTCCCGTTCGGGGTCTAGTTGGTCCTCGAAGCTCGACGTTATCGTCAGTCGTCTCTAACGGGTTCCAAATAGGGGTTGACATTTTCAGAACGCCTATACCTTTTTTTACGTGAATCTTTTTACGATTTTAAATAGTTCTTGAACTTAGAGTTTTTCGAGACCATCCAGAGCATTGTACGTCGAGCCGTTCCTTCACAGTAAGGCCCCCAAGTTTGCACCGACTGGCTTGGGCAACAGGAGGGTGAATCAAATTGTATACATTCAGCCCAAATATCATCACTAGGGAGCATCTGATTATAATCACGGATGGCTGTGTGAAGTTGAGTTGGTTGTTCTGTGATATTATTCTATTTGAAAAATGAAGGCTGTTTTAGATTTTGTTGATAGGTACTTTTGCAACTTGAACAAACGGTGAAGTATTATTGATGGGCAAATTATTACACAGCGGTAAATTATTACGCAACGGTAAATTATTACACAACGGTTCATTATAGTATCTACGTAGAAGGGGCATCTAAGCAGGTAAATTATTAAACAACGGTTTATTATTTGCCTTATGCTTCGTGGATAACTACAAATAATTAATTATTGAATCATTGAATCCCGCGAATTTGTAGGAAATTTTAATTCCGGGGCCGGGTCCAGCACTCGATTTAGGGCTTTCCTGGGAAGGAGCACGAGGGTAGGTATTGACCTCAGAAAACAATGATCTACGCAGAAGGGGCATCTATACAGGTAAATAATAAACCTTTGTGTAATAATTTGCAGCGTTTTGATAATGCCCGAGATTTCAATACAGCCAGATTTAAACAGATGGTACTTTTGGGGTCATCGAGTATTGAAAAACAAGTATTTTCTGCATTTTTGGATCGTAAAAAGTACCAAGTACGGCGACCAAATTAAGCCTTCACGGGTTAAGTCTTAATGAATTCCTCATAGAACTCGGACGACTTACCTATGCAAAGTGAACCGAGCGTAACTTTTCGTTGTTGTCTGGTTCTTTTATAAAACCTCGGGACAGGCGACTTCATCCCCTCATCATCACCCCCCTTCCCCCTTCCCCAACCACCCTCCTAATAATTATATCCCTCTAATGGTCTCAGAAAACTCTTAAAACGACCCCGCCTAACCCCCGCTCCACATCGTCAATTATTGTTACCCAACATCGGGATCCGAGTGGCCGACTGGGGCGAGGGAGTGGAAATTATCAAAGAACAATAACAACTTTTTCGAGTCCGACTTGTGGGTAATGAGGGCGTAATTAGACCCCTCCGTCCCCACCAGGGAGGCGCCAACGTGCACTTGCCTGCCCTCCATCGCGCCGAGTGGCGGGGGTGCCTGCCTCTTGGATCAACCTGGTTATTTCCTACCGGGCCGACAAAAGTCCTGGGCCACCTCATTTATTTTTAATTTTTTTATATATTTTTTTCTCTTTTTTTTCTTTTGAAGCTGCTCTCTGGGCCGCAATCAGCCCGCTGAGTTCACCGAACTGAAGTGGGTACTAATTCAAGATAACATTGTACGAAATTTGCTTCCTCACTACCGAAGGTAGGGAAGCCTTGGATTCGCGATTGAGTAGGGGGCGTCTAGCCGCCAGTGGTTTGTGTTCATGACGGTACGTTTATTGTCGAATGAAATCTGGGGGACACCCCGCAGACCCACGCATTATAACAGTTTAGATCAAGGATCAAAGCAAGGAAACATGGAACATGTCTTTCGAATAGGTACATGATAACGGAGGATATGGAGATATGTAGAAAAACGTCTGCCAGTTCGAGGAGGCAGTACAGCTTCCTCACTTGAATCACATGAACGTGTAGACTAGTTGGGTAGGTTCGTTATGATACGGGACCATCTGCGATCCAACCCCCGTGTACCCTCACAATTTCATCTCTCGACGACTATTTTTCGCGTAGTTAGAAGCGTTATAAGGAAACGGTCAACATTTCATGTTAGCGCATGCGGAAAGGGAAATTACAGTAAGATTCCTATGAGGTTCGTACGGAACCATCGATGTATTATACTGATCGACCCTCCAAATGTGAACTCATTTCAACGATAATTAAGATAGTTATGGGCACTCCAAGTATTCCACGTTTGCGCATGATTTTGATTTCATGATTTTGAAACGGAACCATCTGCGATTCAACCCGCGTATACCCTCAGAATTTCAGCTCTGTACGACTATTTATCGCGTAGTTAGAAACGTTACAAGGAAATGGTCCACATTTCATGTTCGCGCATGCGTCGATCAAAGTTACATTACCATTCCAATGAAATTGATTTGTAACTACCAAAGTATTATTCCTGACCGACCCTCCAAGTTTGAATTGATTTCGACGATATTTGGGTAGTTATGGGTGTTCCAATTATTATACGTTTGCGCATGCGCAGACGAAAGTTACGGTACTTTATGAATGATTTTGGTGTGGGACCATCTGTGACTCAACCCGCACCTACCCTCGAAATTTCAGCCCACTTCGACCATTATTTCGGGCAGTTATGGGTGTTACAAGGAGTTGACCCCAGACAGCCAGACACGGAACCAAATATGTTCCTCGATGTCTGAAACGGAAAATGGTATTTGGAAATTTTCATTTTGGAGGAGATGAATTTTTTTTTTACTCAATCACGAATCCAAGGCTTCCCTGCCTTCGGCAGTGAGGAAGCAAAAAAACGTCGTGGGATTTCAAAGCCTCGGACCATCGACCTAACGCAATGTAATGTAATACACGTCCTCAGCTGCTTTTGGCGTTTTTCGGGTAGGTAGAACCCCCTCGGAAGTTTTCAGCGGAGTGGGGTCTGGCCATGCTTTCCTCGGAGTTGGGTTGCAGGAGTGGAGTAGAGGGAGAACTGTGCGGGCGACGGGGAGGGGAGCGGAGTTCCCCTGGACTGGACGCGGACGTTTTCGAGCCTGGTTTACTCCCGTAAAAACATGTTCCATGTTTTAAAAAAAACTCTCCCCTAAAATGAAAATGTCTACTACCATTTGGCGTTTCAGACATCAAGGAAAATTTTTGGTTTCGTGTCTGCCTGTCTGTGGTATTTCCTTGTAACGCCCATAACTATCCGAAATAATGGTCGAAATGGGCTGAAATTTAGAGGGTATGTGCGTGTTGGATCACAGATGGTCCCACATCAGAATAATTTAAAACGTCCGCCAATTCGAGTAGGCAGTATGGCTTCCTCACTTGAATCACATGAAAGTATAGAATAGTTGGGTAGGTTCGTTTTGATACGGGAGGATCTGCGATCCAACCCGCATGTACCCTAAAATTTTCAGCTGTCTACGACTACGAGTATTTTTCGCGTTGTTAGAAGCGTTACAAATGAATGGTCAACACTTCATGTTAGCGCATGCGCAGACGAATGTTACAGTACGATTCCAATGAAATTCATTTGGAAATATCAGAGTATTATTCCTGATCGATCCTCCAAATCTGAACCATTCCAGCGATATTTAAGGTAGTTATGGGCGTTTCAAGTATTTTACGTTTGCGCATGCGTAAACAGAATGATTTCCATGATTTTGACGGGAACACCTGCGATTCAACCCACGTGTACCCTCAAAATTTCAGCTCTGTACGACTATTTTTCGCCTAGTTAGAAGCTTTACAAATAAATGGTCAACATTTCATGTTCACGCATGCGCAGATGAAAGTTACATCACGATTCCAATTTAATTCATTTGGAAGTATCAAATTTATTCCTGATCGACCCTCCAAGTTTGAACTCATTTCAACGATATTCGTGGTAGCTATATGGGCGTTCCATGTATTTCAAGTTTGCGCATGTGCAGACGAATGCTGCGGTACTTTTCCAATGATTTTGGTATGGGATCATCTGTGACCCAACCCGCACCTACCCTTCAAAATTCAGCCCATTTCGACCATTATTTCGGAGACCTAGTAATGGGCGTTACAAGGAATTACCACAGACAGACAGACAGACAGATACGGAACCAAATTATGTTCCCTGATTTCTGAAATGCAAAATGGAAGTGGAAATTTTCATTTTGGATGACATACATTTTTTTACCTCATTCACGATTCCAAGGCTTCCCTACCTTCGGTACTGAGGAAGCAATACTGTAACATTCGTCTGCGCATGCGCAAACGTGAAATACTTTAAACGCCCGTAACTACCTTAAATATCGTTGGAATGAATTCAACCTTGGAGAGTCAATCAGGAAAGTACTTTGATAGTTCCGTATGAATTTCATTGGAATCGCACCCGTCTGTGCATGCGCGAACATGAAATGTTGAAAAATGTTGAAATATTTGATCCTATTACGCATGTTAGGTAGTTTATTACTACCTACTCTATTATTGCTATTCAATCATTTTGACGCATCATTGTTTTACCAACACTGATTCTACACGTCCGTGTTACAATGAGTGAGGAAGCCCACCCAAATTGGCAGACGTTTTATTGCATTTTCGGATTCTAAATACATTGAAACGTAAAACATCAAACTTTGTGGGGATTTTTTGCTCGATTCCAAAAAATAACTGTTTCATTGTTAATTTTATTTCGAGTTTTCGTCCAGATATTTTAGCAGCTGAAATATCACGATATGAAATTATTCCATACGAGCTATTACATTTCCGTGCTTTCGAGTAACTAATGGACCCCTTGGACGAGCCAAACTTGACATATTTACACCACTGAGGAAAATACCTCGATTATTGCATTGAAAACGCTCTGTAAATTTAGCCCCGAATTGTACTTTTGAAATGAAATAGAACCACAAAAGAATTTATACAGACGAAAATAGTCAAAAATAGTCAAATATAAATTTAAAAAAATAAAATACCTATTTGGCGAAACTTGAAATGTTTTCGACTAGAATAATAGCAAACAAGATTTATTTCATGCCATTTATTCAAAATTATACGAGTATGTATGAATTAATGTAGGCCTATTGCATTTATTTTGAGTTAGAAAGCACTAACTAGAAAAAATAATAATATTACCTACCTACCCGAATATTGCCTTGAAGAAATACATATTATATTAGGTGAAAAGAGTATGTAATACATTTTTATTGTTTACAACTGCTTGTTAATAACCTTTCAGATTGGGTGGTTCGTTTCAAATGTAGCAATTTCTATATAGGTAAGTGTTTGTTATCTATCTGGAAAGTATTTTGGGTATTTCATTTAATGTTAATCAACACATTAATGTTAAATATTCATTTAGAATGGTAGACAATTAATATTAAATTACAAATAGAGTAAATTAAGAGTTGGGGATTCTAGTCGTAAGAGTAAGGTTAGGTTTCGGATTAACAACATTTAGTAGGGCAGACGTAGTCGTAGTTGCAACGGAAAAGAATTTTGTGGAAACGTAGGAGTATGGTAAATATAGATAGTAAATATAGTTAGCGGATACAGAATAATTTCGATTTTTCGTAAACCAGGTATGTACTTTCACAATCACAATACCTTTCTGTAGGTCATTCAGTTTCTCCAGTGCGCATGGAGAGGTACCTGTGCAGACTAAGATTCTATATTGCAATACGGTCTGGTCCAAGTGTAAGCCAGTTCTCGCCTATTTATTCGTAAGACAATAATTATATATTGCTCTTCAATAAAAATTAGTTTGAAGAGGCCACAATCAGCTATCAACAAGGACACTAGCAAACTTGTCTAAGACACCAAACAATAGTTGAATCACAAGACAAAACAAAGTAAATGAACCATTATAAGAACCTTAGGGAAAATACCGCAAAGCAAGAAGACAAGTTCAAGAAAATGGGTCGGAACTTGATTGCCACGACAGTGCGTGTGAGAAGTTTTTAAGGCTGACTAGGCAACACCCTCATCTGGCTCTTGCAGTCGTCTTACTATTTCTAGGGTGTCCACTCCGTCACAACATTACGTCATTTTTGACGGAAATGAAGTTTTTATTGTACTAAATGTTCTGTCTAGTGGCGCACGGAAGTAACTAGGTAATTTAAACCAAAAATCACTAGGAATACGCGTAAATCCCGTTCAAGTCATCACCAAGCAACGTCGGGTCAGAGGTAAAAGTGAACAAGTATAACATTTTTTCGGAAAATCATGTTTTTAGTTATTCCGGTGCTAGGGAACGTTATCTGTCTCCCAAATAGGTTAAAATGTTGAATCAATTCGTAGATTCGATAAAAAATTCCAAAACAAGTTTTACCTTAACGAATCGAAACGTTTTCAGTGAACAAATTACATTTATACGGATTTACCTGAAGGAAAAATATGGAAAGGACTCAACCCCACAGTCTGGTAAGATTTATCAAGTACCATGTGTACATTTTTACTTATATGCACGGGGGAAGTATTCATTCAGATAAAAATGTACAAGTGGGAGTTATTAACTTTTGCCATAATTGACAACCTCATGCCTCAACCTTTGCCTCATGCTTTTTGTTGTAAATAACTTCCCAAATATCGAAGAAATCGAGCATAAATATTCTGAAAGTGGGCTCACATGGAAGCGGATAGCATGCACAGTGCCATTGAGAACACCAAAAGAAACGTTGACGTGTCAACTATGAGAGACTGGCTCGTTCAAATAGAAAAAACCCAAATTCAAAGCCTTATACAGTACAAGAGTTTAAATTTAATGAATTTTTCCACCTTAAAAACCTATCTGCAAAAATAATAAACAACAAGACATTAGATACCCAAAACAATAGAGTCAATTGGATGAAAATAAAGAGATTTCGTTTTCAAAAATCAAACCCTTATGTAATTTTCTTCAGTGAGGACTTCCTGAGTGAATACAGAGCAATCAACATTAATGGGGAAAACCCCGTTTCCCAGCCGTTTCCACAGGTCCTCGGGAAACTATATAAAAAAGAAATACCCATTCCTGCCGCAAAGAAGAACGATCTGATTGCACTATGCAGAAAAAATAGTATAACAGAAGAATTCCATCAGTGGTTTGAGAAGCTACCTTCTTCAAATTCGAAGAAGGGCCATCGATGTTGTCTGATGAAGATGCGGATGAGTTCGACTGATTAATTTGACCTTACGCTGGTTTTGGTTTATTATTTTCAATAATGAACCATTGGAATCGAGCATGAAAAAAAAAATTCTTACCCCCCCTCAAAATTTGATGGTTCACGTTTCAAGATATGTAGAATCCAAAACTGCAATAAAAATATTTCTGTCTGTCCGCCGTACGCCGTACGCCGTACGCCGTACGCCGTACGCCGTACGGGCCACTTTTCTTAGTTACCATGAAAAAAAAATGATGAAATTCGGGTTATAGGTTCCGTTCGGCGTCTAGTTGGTCCTCGAAGCTCGACGTTACTGTGAGTCATCTCTAAGGGGTTCAAAATAGGGGTTGAAATTTTCAAAACGCCTATACCATTTTTTTACGTAAATATTTTTACGGTTTTAAATAGTTCTTGAACTTGCGAGTTTTTTAAGACCATCCGGAGCATCGTACGTCCAGCTGTTCGTTCACAGTAAGGCCCCGAAGTTTGCACCGACAGGCATTTTCGACTCCAGTGTGAATGAAATTGTATACAATTCAAACCAAATCTCGTAACCAGAGACGCGCCCACAATAGGAATTTGTGAATACGGCCAATCATTGGTAGGGATCACCTGATTATATTGGCGGAGTATGAAGTCGAGTTGGTTGTTCTGTGATATTATTTAATTTGAAAAATGATGGCTCTATTGGAGTTTGTTGGTAGGTAGTGAAACTTGAACAAACGTTGAAGTATTATTGATGGGTAAATTATTACTACGGTAAATCATTACTCAACGGTAAATTATTACACAACGGTAAATTATACCATCTACGTAGAAGGGGCTGGAGTTTGTTGGTAGGTACTTTTGCAACTTTTTTCACTCCTCATCAACAATTTCTTTTCAGAACTTCATTATGTGTGTTTCTTTTTGTTAGGTACTGTTTGTCATCGGCAGAATTATTTTAGCAACATTTAACTCGTGATTTAGGTAGGTACCTAGTAACGAGTACAGGGTTAGGTACTAACCTACGGAGTGTCTGCGATCTACATAATATGCATATAATAGAATAGTACATATCATATTATATAGACGGGTTATCTATACATAGAGCTGTGATCTGTAACAGAAGGGTATTCTATACAAAATAATAAACCGTTGTGCAGGGATTTGCAGCGTTTTTGTATTGAAAATGATTTCTAATTCTTCTGTTCGTGAGCTGATGCTTATTAATTACATTTCCATGAAGTTTTCTTCGTTTTTCTTTAATATTGAATAAGTAAGTACCCAGCCGTCCAGTTTTTTTTTAAAGTAAAAATGAATAAGTGTCTTACTCAACTAATAAGCTTAAAAACACACTGAAATTACCTTATTAATCATTCTCGTAATGACTTTGAACTTTGAGAAGGTGAGAAAACAATGATTTACCAGATTGAATAGATAGAATAGTAATTTATTAGAGTTTTAGTGATGTGAACAACTGCTAAGCATTCACTATGTGTTTCGAGGTAAAAATGAACAAGTCCAGTTTCTCTTTAGTTTTTTATATAACTTCAATTTAAGATTAATTTTGGAAATATTATCACCTCATACGAAGAGAAGATGGTATTAACAAATGAAAAACGCTGCAAAGTCCTTGTCACATGGGTTTATTATTCTATTGGACATACCTACAGAAACGTTGGCTGTTCATTAATTGTTTCTTTCATGCGTAATAATCGAAATAGCTACTTCTGATGGTTTCCATTAATTTTGGCCCCCAAAACACAAATTAGGTACGCTCTTTTTTTCTTTTTTTTTTTTACTATCTTTGATCATTGGTAGTGCCATTTAATCGTCCTGAACCACGTCTTGACACTTTTTCCAGTGTTATTATACAAACTGATGGTGATTTCAGACGATTTCCCAGGTTTTTCACTCATAAAAAATCAATTCTGGGAGCTGAACATTTGGTAGAACTCAATTTTCCACTCTTTGGTCAAAATCGACTTCATATTCGGTCTTCTCGTCCCCAAAAACATAGAAAACGATATCTCAGAAGCTCATTTTACTAACATATTACTAAAACACAAAAAGTACCTATTTTTATACACATTTTCACTCATAACACCCCTGGGTATATTCCGATCGGGCTGAAAAGTTTCGGGACACAACTAGGGCCCAAATGGAGCATGTGTGCGAAAGAACGATTTTTTTAGACCGAAAATGAAGCCTGTACACGTGATACGGCGGACGGCGTACGGCGGACGGCGTACGGCGGACGGACATTGCATTTTTGGAATCTATGCACCTTGAAACGGAAAAGAAAAAAGTTTGAGGGGGGGGGTTATAAAAATTTTTTGCTGAGCGATTACATAGGTGTATTATTCAGAGAATAATAAACCAAAAATCATGTTAGACGAGGAAGTGTAGAAAAACTTGGTACTGGCCCGATTTCAAAAATGACCAAAAATTCAGATGACTCTCCTGTAAAATTTGTCAAATGCTACTAGTTCAATTTTACCTCTGACCCGACGGTCTGTAGGTCTGTCATATTCACCACATAACGTCAGCCAGACAACGTGTTTTCTCCTGTGCCTGTGCCAGTGAAGCAGAGTTGGAGTTTCCAGCTGAGTTTCCCATGGTTTATTGCACTATTTCGACTTTTGGTTTATTATGTTCAATAATGAACCATTGGAATCGAGCAAGAAAAAAAAATTCTTACCCCCCTCAAAATTTGATGGTTTACGTTTCAAGGTATGTAGAATCCAAAACTGCAATAAAAATATTTCTGTCTGTCCGCCGTACGCCGTACGCCGTACGGGCCACTTTTCTTAGTTACCATGAAAAAAAATTGATGAAATTCGGGCTATAGATTCCGTTCGGGGTCTAGTTGGTCCTCGAAGCTCAACGTTACTGTCAGTCATCTCTAAGGGGTTCAAAATAGGGGTTGAAATTTTCAGAACGCCGTAGCTCGAAAACTTTCGATGGAAGGGTATGGTTTTTTTTACGTTATTAAATTTGTCTTGACCTAAACAATTTTTTGAGACCACCCGGAACATCGTACGTCCAGCCGTTCGTGAGCACCAAAAAGCTTCGTCAACACGATCGTGAATCAAACGGTATAAATCCGGCCCGGATTTCATAACTACGGAGCATCTGATTATAATCAAGGAGGGCTGTATGAAGTCGAGTTGTTTGTTCTGCGATATTATTTCATTATTTGACAAGTGATGGACTATTGGATTTTGTTGGTAGGTACCTCTGAAACTTGAACAAACGTTGAAGTATTATTGATGGGTAAATTATTAAACAATGGCAAATTATTACACAACGGCAAATTATTACACAACGGTGAATTATTACACAACGGTTAATTATGACACCTCGGTAAATTATTACACAACGGTAAATTATTACACATCGGCTCATCTACCCAGAAGGGGCTGGATTTTGTTGATAGGTACTTTTGCAACTTGAACAACCGTTGAAGTATTATTGATGGGTAAATTATTACACAATGGCAAATTATTATACAACGGTAAATTATTACGCAACGGCTCATCTACCCAGAAGGGGCTGGATTTTGTTGATAGGTACTTTTGCAACTTGAACAACCGCTGAAGTAGGTATTATTGATGGGTAAATTATTACACAATGGCAATTATTACATAACGGCAAATTGTTACGCAACGGTAAATTATTACACCACTGTAAATTATTACACAACGGCTCATCACCAAGAAGGGGCTGGATTTTGTTGATAGGCACTTTTGCAACTTGAACAACTGTTGAAGTATTATTGATGGGCAAATTATTACTCAACGGTTCATTATTCTATCTCCGTAGAAGGGAAAACTATACAGGTAAATTATTACACAACGGTTTAGGTAGGTACCTAGTAACGAGTATGGGGTTAAGTACTAACCTACGGAGGGTCCGCGATCTACATAATATGTGTAGAATAGTACATAATTATGTTATATAGAAGGGTTATCTATACGGAGACCTGTGATCTGTAACAGGAGGGTATTCTGTACAAAATAATAAACCGTTGTGCAGGGATTTGCAGCGTTTTTTCTGGTTTCTTTTGTTGAACTAGGATATTTTCTTCAAACTTTCATTGAGTGCATAACGTGAATTCCTGTAAATTTAAAAGGGTGTTGGAATGTATATAAGCGTATTGACGATTGACGTTATGTGGAGATGGATCGTCAAGGTGTATGACGTTGTGGAGTCATAGAGCGTCAAATTAGTTGAAGTTGTAGGTGCACATCTTTGGATTGCGGAGTTCTATCATAACTGACGAATGCAGTGAGCCCTCCACTCTCACTCGACAGAGATCGGTCTGTCTGTCTGTTCTGCGCTAGATACAGGCCATTTCGGGTTTATCAGCTCGTTAAGTCCTCAGAAATTGTTGTATAGTTCTTGGTGCAGCTGCGACACGACACAGCAGGTGCTGCGTGAGCACAAGGACAGTAGGCCCTCTAGTTTTGCTTCAGATTAGGACGAAAATGGGGATGGTTTTGACTCGGAAAAATCCGTATTCGGAGTCTGACGAGTTGGCTGAATTTCCTCAACGCCCTAAAAAAAAATTGATCCTGCTACACTTTTCCCTCAGCTTTCAAGTCACCCCTTCCAGTTCGCTTGGATAAATATAGAGACCTGGCAAGCTTAAAACCCATGTTACCAAAAGACAGACATGGGTTTTATGACAATCTACCTCATGCTGAGCCCAGCCAAAAAGAAGCGGCGAAGAAGAAGGAAGGCGAAAAAAGAGGCCAAGGAAAATGTCGACTGTATGAGTAAGAGGAAGAAAAGTAACTAAGACTGTTAGAAACATAAATGTAACTTAGGCTGACTGGCCTATTTCTTAAAATTATTACGAAAATTGTCGAAAATATACCTACTTGTTTTGAATATAACTTTCATTTCTTACTAGTTTTTCATAATTTTTCAACGTTTTAGCGAATTTTCGAAGAAAAGGAAGCTATTGTTCTCGGTCCAAAATTTTTAAAACTCGAATTTCCGAAAGATTTTTATACCAAAATCCGTTTCAGACCATCCTGAATTCACTGCCGAAAGACACCAAAAATTATATGTTTATTTATATATATATTTATATATTTATATATATATTTATATATATATTTATATATGTATGTGTCATTCCAGACGATAACTCTCGAAAGAATTGAGATAAAAAGTTCAAATTTGCACGAAAAATCTGTCTTGGCAATCGACAGGCTAAGTTCGTAGATGGGCAGAATCGGGTCACTCTAAGGGGGAGTTTTGGGGAGTTTTAGGGGGGGGGGGGGGGGGGAATTACCCATAAATTCCCAAAATGAAAAAGTCTGACAAGTGACACCTCATTTTAAAGGTTTTTGTACGCTGAACACGATGGTGAAATCAGAATTGCGATATCTCATTCCGTTCTCAAACTGGAGCACTTTGAAGATTAAGGAACGTGGTTATTTCTTCGAAAATTCGCTCTTATAGCCATGCTGCAAGACTGTGGTTTTTTAAAACTAGTTAGCGTGTTTCTTACGTCCAGGCGTTCACTTTTCAAGGTAACCAGAATGACACATGATTAAGAATGCGTGATGAGCAAAAAACAATTATTATTCGTTTTATTTTATTTTTTTATCTAATAGCCTGATTTTTCCAGATAGGAGGATTTATAATAGTCATCACCATAATAACGTCGCCATAATAACGTCACAGTCATCACCGCATAACGTCACCGCTGTGATGCCATCACCACATAACGTCACGATTTTTTTCAAAACCAAACTTTTTAGGAAAATGTGTTTTTTCAGATGGTGAAGATAGATATCAGGAACGTGAAAAGCAAAAAAAAAAGTGGAGTTGGTTAGGTTTGTAGGAGAACAGCAAAACATTGGGAGCTGTTTTTTGGCTCTCCTGAGAACTAGCCGAAATGACGTTACGTGGTGATGGAGTGACACCCTCGATTTGAAGCTTACCTACCTACTATTTGAAATACCTAACAGCCCTAATGTAACTTCTGCCGAAATTCAGGCTCTGCGGTGTAAATTTCTGTTGTTCAAACGCTTCGAGTCGAATCAAATTCAATCAATTCCCCTCATCCTTTGATGAAACCCTCGAGAAAAAAAATTATAAATAACGACGCCGCCCTTCGGGCCCCGAAAAAAAAGCCTCTTGCGGATCCTTTGCAATTAGGAATAATTTCCCGCACCGTCCGCTGCCCCACAAATCAAAACTTCTGGTGATTACTCATCCAACCCAATTTTCGTGGGTGTAGAACTAGAATTTCGAGCAAGTTAATAAGTGAGTTTCCTCCATCTTGTAATCCTCGCCCTGTCAGATTTCCCACGATATATATACCGACAAAAACTTACTCTTAAAAAATGGCGTAATTGACCTTTTTTCGATCTCCAACTTGGGTTTTGGATGTTTTTTGTTCTTTATTTCTATACACACATCTCGCTCGGATTTCCCTCAGTTTCGTTCCCTAGTACTTTTAACTGTAATTGCTTTTCCGTTTTTAAAACCTCCCCCGTAAGCGATACGCCTCAAGGCATCTTCTTGAAGCCTCTCAAAGAAAATGGTAACTTATTCATTACCTAGGTAATTTTCGGATGGGTTTTTGAAGAAAATGCCTCGGGGGCCCAGGGTTCCCCTCCGTCCACTGTCAGTCCTTAGGTCGGTATAAAGATCTATTCCCTATCCATCAGTTATAGACGGTGCGTTTTTAAATAGGATGATCAAATTATAGGCGTTTAACGCGCGCAGTTTAGGAGGCAAAGTTAATATGATAATTTATGTGAAGTCGTTCAGATGAGGTGGGTATCGGGCAATTTAGTTTTAAGACCTTTGGATTGGTAATCCCTGTGTTTTCCCGATTATTACAGCTTTATTTACGTCTCGAATTAAAGATGTTCTCGTGAGAACCAATTCGATATAATTGGATATTTCTGGATTTTCATAATTTTTCGGTTGTTCACGATCATCTCATCGTGGATCATTCAAGCTATTTAGTTTACATGGTTTGCGAATCGTATCCAACACTTGGTTATGTACCCAGTAGGTTGTAATATTTTCGCAAAGTAATGAATTAATAGATGAAGTCAAGGCAAACGTAACAACCCAGCGGTATATGTATGTCTGGTAGGTACTTGGGTTTCCCGTCTATATGTTCTTGCCGGCAAATCGAATAGCCACGTAAAAAGATGCGGTAGAATGATCGAAAATAGCTGAAATTTTGTGCGTAGTGTTGAGGGTTGGGCCCTAGATGGTGCCATATATCAGTTTCAGCAGATTCGAACGGCAAACTATGGGATCCCTCAAGGGCCAGTTCTTGGTCCAATCTTATTTCTCATACACATAAACGACCTATTTTCAATAAACATTGGAGGCAGATTTTTTGCATTCGCTGATGACGTGGCCATAATAGTGAAGGCGAGGACGTGGCAGCAAGCTCATTCAAGTGCTGAATTAATTATGGACAAGGTAACAAAATGGTTTGCCATGAGCATTTTAACAATTAACATCTCCAAAACAAAATATAGATCATTTTCAATCAATTTAGAAGGACAACCAGTAGATTCAAAAATAGAAATACATCATGAAAATTGCAGCTCTGAACATGCTACGCTTACTTGTCAAAGGCTGGAAAAAGTAAACTCCATCAGATATTTAGGGCTGTTGCTTGATCAGCATATGAAGCGGAAGGAACACATACAAAGTGTAGTTGTAGCAAGGATCAGGAAAACATTCCACCTCTTCTTCTTATTGAGAAGCTGGGTTAGCCGGAAATCCATGTATGGTTTTCTATGCTTATGTTTATAGCATATTGATCTATGGTATACCCATTTGGGGAGGTGCTTACGCGAGTAGTTTTGGCAACCTAAATTTTGTTGTGAATACTGTATTACGTATAGCCACGAAATCACACAGGCGCACACGAATAGTGAACCTTTACGAGGATTTTGATGTGATTTCTTCAAGAATGACTTATGTTTACAGATTGGCTTTATATGTGCATAAATTCCTCGGCTTGTTCAAGAAAAGAAGTGATGTAAGACCTACCAGGTTGAACGCACAAAGTATTTTATTGATAGCACGCCCAAGCAATGATTTCTACACTGCAGTTGCCTTGGCTAGCACCTTCAGTTTCCGAAAATCTACCGTTAGCAATTAAAACAACTAATTCTGTAGCCGTATTCAAAAAACGGTACAAGTATGTTATAGCCCCGCCAATATCGATTGTATCGATTATCTCAAATACATCGATCCTTGTGGTATCGATGACGTGTATCAGACAAGACGGTGGGTGTACAAGAAGTTTAGTTCACATTCCGCCGCTCGCATTGTCAAGCGATCTGGATGCTCGCTGGCGCTCGCATCTCAAAAAAGATAAACAATCCCAGAAACTATCCCGTGAATGAGCAGGTTGTTTGGGACTTCTGAATAGATGGTACAAGTATGTTATAGTCACTCTTACTTTTTTGTGTCCTTACAATGGTCTTCCCGTATTCATTTTGAAAGTTGATATCGGCACCCGGGATGTAGGCATCGGGACGCCATATTGAGCCGTCATCGATACCGCAAGGATCGATGTATTTGAGATAATCGATACAATCGATATTGGCGGGGCTATAACATACTTGTACCCAAAAAACTAACATTTCAACACTTGATGAATCGAACAAATTTCTACATACAGGCAGACTATACAGGTAAATAATAAACCTTTATGTAATAATTTGCAGCTTTTTACAAATTATCTTTGATCATTGATAGTACCATTCAGTTGTCTTGATTCACCCTGTTGATACTGCTTCTAGTGTTATACAAATTTATGGTGATTTCAGGCAATTTACAGGTTGTTTTATTCATAAAAAATGAATTTTGGCAGCTGAACCTTCGTTACAACCTAAATTCTTCACTCTTCGGACAACATCGACTTCATATTCGGTCTTCTCGCCCTAAAAAAACATGGAAAACTATACCTACCTCACAAGCTCATGTTCACTAAAACCTCAAAAAAACCACAAAAACCCCCATAACACCCCGGATATATGGGGTTATTCCGACATATTCCGATCGGGCTGCAAAGTTTCGGGACACAGCTAGGGCCTAAATGGAGCCTGTGTGAGAAAGAACGAATTCTTCGGACCGAAAATAAAATAGAAAATTGATAAGGCGTACGGCGGACGGACATCGCATTGTCTTCAAGGTTCCTGTTGTCATACAAAAACCATTGTTACCAATGGGCATCGACATAATTTTAATTCTCAATTTTCGATTTTGGTGGTACATGTGTCGAAGTTATGAAGCATTAAAAATCAGCTTTGATCAGAGTACAGATTTTTTTTGAATTTTTTGAAGAAAAATGTACAAATTTTTTTTTTGAAGGAGATTTGTCAATATTTTGAGACCGAATTTCCTAGTTGCATCTGCAGTAGGCACCAAGAATGAAACAATACATTCTTCAGAGTTGGGAAAGCAATTTGATAAATTTATTTGTTCCTCACGGAAAATGCGGCTTTGTATTCATATCTATTACAAAGTTCATAGTCAACAACTTAGATTAGCCCAATGGTGTTGTACGGAAACCAACCTTGCGAATTGTAAGGCTTTATTCAAGTTGAGATTTCGACTAGAAATGAGAATTGCAATTTGGACAATGTGATTCGTAACTAACAAATATAAAATAACTAATGTAGGTACACGTTGTACCGCCACAATCTCCCCCAGTCAGTAGAGGACGTAGTCATCAAACTTCTTGGGCATTCTTCGTTCTCTCTCCGAACGCCGGGGACCAGATTGTTCCACAGTCTCGGAAACGACAGTTGTCAAAGAATTCGAAGCTTCGGGGTTCTGCGAGATCGGATGTACAGGAGGCGGTTCTAGTGTCGTTCCTACTTCTGGATAAGGAATCTGTCCCTGGTTGAGCAACTTGAGCAGGAGGAGTAGAATTTAGAATAGGTGAAGAAGAGGTAGGGGAATGAGGAATAGGAAAAGGAGAAGGAAGAATAGGCGGGGGTGAATCTTCGTCAATGAGACGTGTATCTCCTCGAGGTGCAAGATACCTCAAGCAACTTGAATAAAGCCTTACAATTCGCAAGGTTTGTTTCCGTACAATTTATTCAAGTTGAGATCTTAATGGATCGTTTTCTGAAACCTGACCGGTTTGAAATATTGCCGGGCTCTCCAGGAGCAGCCAAAGCATGGGCTCACTGGGCAAGAACGTTTGATAATTTTCTCTTGTCTGCAACAACGAAGGATCCGGAAGTCACAGAAAACGCAAAACTTCATCTGCTGGTAAACCACATCTCCTACGATATATACCAACTTGAATAAATTGTACGGAAACAAACCTTACGAATTGTAAGGCTTTATTCAAGTTGAGATTTCGACTAGAAATGAGAATTGCAATTTGGACAATGTGATTCGTAACTAACAAATATAAAATAACTAATGTAGGTACACGTTGTACCGCCACAGGTGTCGCAAGACATAAAACAGCCAACTTGCACTTGGTTTCACGGCTTGAAATTTCAACCATCAAGTCAGCGTACACACTAACAAATCATAATTTTTTACCCGCTGATAATCATTATTTTAATAAAGCCAGTGGCGTAGCCAGGATTGTTGAATGGGGGGGGGGGGGGGGTGTTTATCGGAAATAGAAAAGGTCCAGTCATGCAACATAGTTTTAAGAGCCAATTTTCAAAGAAATGTTCGTGCTATTGTGTAAGAAGATGATATAGCGAGAAACCATACCACTTTTCGTAAAATTATATAATTTTTCCGTGATTTTAGCTCTTTTTACCGATTTGTCACCCTGATAAAGTCAAATTTGACCCACTCGTTTCTAAGAAAAGTATTTTTATCATCGATTTTATCCGTCGTGTTTCACCATCCCCCATAACTTCAGGTGAATTAACATTGATTTTAGCCCTCAATACCAATTTTTGACCCCCAAAAATCAAAATTTGACCCCTATTCTGTATGAAAACACAGTGAAATGGTATTTTTCTGTCTTTACCTACTCACCCTTCTATTCCACATTTAGTGATTTCCTATCAATATTGTTAGCTGTTTTAGCAGTTTTTACCGACTTTTGTCCCCTAGAAACTCAAATTTGACCCTTAGAACTGTTGAAAATTGCTCATCATCGAACTTATCCTTTTGTTTGGCAATACGAACGTTTTGGTGAAATTTGGAATTTTTATCATGTACCCAAGGACAGATATCGTCTGGAGTGACATATAAACGCATGTATACATATAAATCTTTGTTACCATCTAGGGATGAATATTGATGCTCTGCAATGGATTTACCTATACAAAAATTTCAAAAATTCATGTTCTGAAAATGTTGGACCCATTGCAATTGTCATTGAACATTTGCTAGTAAGGCTTGACTTTACAAACAAAGCTGAATGTAAATTTAATGAAGCACTAAATTTTACAGGTACTTGACCTTAGCTAAGTTAAACGTAAAATAGAACATAGGTATGTACCTATTTGGCAACAATGTTAGCGAATTTTCAAAGAAAATGGCGTTATTGTGATGGGTCCAAAATTTCAGAACATACATTTTTGAAATTGTTTTATAGGAAAATCTATTCCAGAGCATCCTGAGTTCATCCCTACAGTTTAACTTAATTTATACGTATATTTATATTTATTTATTTATGAGTCACTCCAGACGATACCTGACCTTGGATAGGCGATACAAATTCCAAATTTCGCCAAAATGCTCTTATTGCCAAACAAAAGGATGAGTTCGAAGATCAGCTATTTTCAAAAATTCCAAGGGTGTCTAGTTTGTTTTTAGGATAAAACTCGGCGCTGCGCGCCTCGCCAGGGGGCAAGCCCCCTGGACCCCCGGATGCTTACTGCTTAGAGCCTACGGCTAAAATTCAAGAAACATGGAACATGCTTTAGCCGCGTAGTTTACTACAACCAAGTGACAACCAAACAAGCGTCATTGTTTACTATCCATTTACAACATTCATTTATATAGTTATATTATGAAAATAGGGTATAAATACCAAGAACAAATACGAAATACATTCGTGATAAATCAAGAGCTTTCCAACGAATGGATAACGATTTTTGTCCGATGAAAATGAAAGAAGTTTCATTTCCCTAGCAACTACTCGGTTGTAAGTGAAAATCATTGTTAAAATTTCGTTCCACTTCCGCGTCACCCATCCCGCGTAACGTTTTCTGGCTAGTTAGTCCAAGGCTAAAGCATGTTCCATGCTAAAATTTGTAAAAACGGCTAAAATTGCGATATGAAATCACTGAATGTGATTATTGGAAGGATGAGTAAAGACAGAAAAATTAATTCACCTGGGATGGTGTGGGATGGTCACGACAAAAAGAGGGACTATTTTGAAGATAGGAATATTTTCCGAATTCATTACACATTTGCTCGTTTGTAATAAAAATAATCGTAATATTATTATTTAAATGTTTATTATGTTTGATTTACCGTGTAATCTGTTATTTTTGTAGTTGTTTGTTACTGCTGTGTTTGATATCGTTCTTGAAATTTTGATAAACATTTCAAGCCAATGGGGAGGGGGGGGGGGGGGGGTTATGCCCCCCATAACCCCCCCCCCCCCCTGGATACGCCACTGAATAAAGCACAGCGATAATTTATTCCATTATGATGTAGGTATTCGTTGATTGAATTTCGCTGGAGGTATTAGTCGAATTATTGAGTTGAGCGTTCAAGGTTTTCAGTTCAACAATTGATTGGCCGCACGAAACCCGCGTTACGCCTGGGACTCAATTTCCCTCATTTTCATTATTTTTCATTATAGCAAGAGTGAACAGGCGAGTGGAGGGGGGCAATCATAAGCGATTAGGCCAGCTTGACGGACCCCGTAATGAAGGCAATCACAATTATATAATGGAGCCCTGGGAGTTGGGGGTTGGACTCTATAGTTAGTAAGAATACGATGGCTGGCGGAGGGAGGGGGCGATCTGGACAGGAGAGGGGGGCAATACTCGACTATTATCATTAACTCTTAAAGCCTTGACGCTGAAAAGCCTTCTGAGTTCGTCATGCGGAGTCGGTGGTGTGGGGGGGGGGGGGGGGGGGGGGGTAGTAATTGGACAATTTTAAGTCCCCATATCGCTAATGAATACATAACTGCTCTCGGTTGACCCAAGGAGGAGGCAGAGCACGTCTGAATGTTATTTAGCGTTCCAACTCACGTTCAAAATGGAAAGAAATTTTAAAATGTTCTTGGGATCATTTTGAGTGTGAATGGCTCTTCGACAATACTGATGATTTTTGCAACTTCCTTATCTTCCGCGCAGGTTGTGTAGGCGTGAAATTGTACAGGTGAGATAGCAGAATATAAACAAGAAACTGTCTGAACTAATCCTGCCAAGAACTACTCTGCCAAATGAACTACTCGATGGCGTGTAGTTCACTTTACCAGTGGCGTAGCCAGGGGGGGGGGGGGGTGTTAGTGGGGGTCATAACCCCCCCCCCCCCCCAATTGGCTCGAAAACTTTATCACAAATTAAAATTAAATCTTAAGAATGATAACAAACACAAAAGTAACAAACAAATAAAACTATAACAGATTAAACGGTAAGTCAAACATTACTAAACAGTAAAAATAATATAAGGTACGTTTATTTGATTGCTAACGATCTGTCCCAAAAATTACCAATTTTGACCCCTAAAAACTCAAATTTGACTCCCTTCGAATTTTTGAAAATTGCTCTTCCTTTTGTTTGGCAATAAGAACATTTTGGCGAAATCTGGAATTTTTATCACATACCCAAGGTCAGATATCGTCTGGCCACATAAATAAATATAATATACGTATACATTTTTGTTAAAATCTAGAGATGCATCAGGATGCTCTGAAACGGATTTGCCTGTACCTAACACAATTTCAAAAACTTATTTTCTGAAAATTTTGGACCCATTGCAATAGCTTCATTCCTTGAAAATTCTCGAACATTTTTGCCAAATAAATGTTTTATTTCATCAATTTATCTTACCTAGCGTTACCTGAAACATTTCGTGCTTTGCTAAATTTAATTTAAATTCATCTTTCTTTGTAATGGCAAACCTTATTAACGAATTTTCAAAGGAAATGAAGCTATTGCCATGGGTAACATTTTCAGAACATGAATTTTTGAAATGTTTTTACAGGCAAATCCGTTACAGAGCATCCTCAGTTCATCCCTAGATTTTAACAAAAATGTATGTCCTATTATTTATATGTATTTATGTGCCACTCCAGATGATATCCGTCCTTGGGTACATGATAAAAATTCCAAATTTCTCCAAAATGTTTGTGTTGTCAAACAAAAGGATGAGTTCGAAGATGAGCAATTTTCAAAAATTCCAAGGGGGTCAAATTGGACTTTTTATGGGTCTAAAGTCGGTGAAAACGGCTGAAATTGCAAAAAATTTACGTAAAATCACTGGAATGGTATGGAAGGGTGAGTAAAGACAGAAAAATACAATTTCAGTTGTTTTTCACACAGAGTAGGGGTCAGATTTTGATTTTGGGGGTAAAAAATTGATTATGGCTAAAATCAATATCAATTCAACTGACGTTGTGTGGGACGATTATTCGCGACGGACGGACTGTTTGGATGATAACACTATTTATCTCAAAAACGAGTGGGTCAAATTTGATTTTATTAGGGTCAAACATCGGTAAAAATGGCTAAAATCACGAAAAATTACACAATTTTAAGAAAAGTGGTATGGTTTCTCGCTATATCATCTTTTTACACGATAGCAGGAATATTTATTTGAAAATTCGCTCTTATAGCCATGCTGAATGACAGGAACTTTTTTCGTTTTCCGATAAACCCCCCCCCATTCAACAATCATGGCTACGCCACTGCACTTTACTGAACGGTCGTTCTCTAGGACCACAGAGTAACATAATCAAGGACCCAGCGGCTAGACAAAGAAGAACGGAGTTATTAAAAAGTTGTCAGTTTCCACTGATACACGAAAAAACGCGAAAAATAAACTGTTATACCGGTTTCGGTGATCAAACCATGGTCAGTAGGTAACAAACAATAAGTGAAGGCACATTGGAGAGGTGACCTTATAAATAGTCCCAAAAGTGAAAGGTGGTCGATTGGGATCAGTTGTGGCCTCGAAGGGCCAAATCAGAATGGACCATCCCTTCTCTTTGTTCCCTTCACCATTCATCTTCACAACCAACCCCAATCGACCACCGTTCACGTTTGGGACTATTTATAAGGTCACCTCGCCAATGTGCCTTCAGTTACTGTTTGTTACTGACGACGGTTTGATCATTGAAACTGGTATAACAGCGAATTTTTCGCGTTTTTTCGAGGATTAGTGGAAATAGACTATTAGCGAATTTTCGAAGAAAAGGAAGGTATTGTTCTCGGTCCAAAATTTTTAAAACTCGAATTTCCGAAAGATTATTATACCAAAATCCGTTTCAGACCATCCTGAATTCACTGCCGAATTTTTTCAATAACTCCGTTTTCCTTTGAAATGGGTTTCCACGATTTCTTCGCGAGTGATTTAGGTCGTACCAGCGGTGATGGATGTAGGAAGGGGAACTAAAGGAAATAGAAGAACTAAAGGAACTATCGTTCTGTGCCTTATGAACTAAGAACTAGTAACTCACTCACTCAGTCCATCTTCCTACATCTAACAGTAGGGGGGAAATGACAGTACGGTGACAATTTTCAGTCGTAGCCTAACCTAACGCCTGAAAATGGTCGGCGTACTGTCCTTTTGGTTTATTATTCTGTGAATAATACACCTATGTATTCGCTCAGCAAAAAATTTTTATAACAACCCCCCAAACTTTTTCCTTTTCCGTTTCAAGGTGCGTAGATTCCAAAAATGCAATGTCCGTCCGCCGTCCGCCGTCCGCCGTCCACCGTCCGCCGTCCGCCGTCCGCCGTCCGCCGTATCACGTGTACAGGCTTCATTTTCGGTCTAAAAAAATCGTTCTTTCGCACATATGCTCCATTTGGGCCCTAGTTGTGTCCCGAAACTTTTCAGCCCGATCGGAATATACCCAGAGGTGTTATGAGTGAAAATGTGTGTAAAAATAGGTACTTTTTGCGTTTTAGCAACATGTTGGTAACATGAGCTTTTAAGGTATCGTTTTTCATGTTTTTGGGGACGAGAAGACCGAATATGAAGTCGATTTTAACCAAAGAATAGAATATTGAGGTTCTACCAGATGTTCAGCTCCCGAAATTGATTTTTTATGAGTCAAAAACCTGGGAAATCGTCTGAAATCACCATCAATTTGTAGAATAACACTGGAAAAAGTGTCAACAGGTGGATCAAGACGATTAAATGGTACTATCAATGATCAGAGATAATTTATTTAAAAAAAAAAAGAGGAGCTCCTTATTCGTGTTTTGGGGGCCACAATTGGTGGAAACCACCAGAGATAGCTATTTCAATTATTTTATATGAAAGAAACAAAAAGTGAACAGCCAACATTTCTGTAGGTATGTCCAATAGAATAATAAACCCATGTGACAAGGACTTTGCAGCGTTTTACCCTACTTCCATCCCTAGCCACTGGGTCTTATCGTCTTACACAGATTGTGTTACTCTGCGGTCCAAGTGAACGACCGTTCAGTGGAGTGAACTACTTCGAGGAGTATAATATTATTACCGTACTACGTTAATGCGAAAAGGGACTGCTGCTGAATATGGTGAACTCGAAGGAAGTGGTAAGGGTCTTTCAAAATAGGCATAGGAATGTAACAGACGGGTAATCAATACAGCAATTATGAACTGTTGGAATGATTTATGCTGTCTGTTCAGGGCTCAATACCAGGATTTCGTTCTCCTTCTCCGTCGTTGGATGATTGTGTTACCTTCATTATCAGTTTCGCTACGAACCGCTCGATTTCGGCGTACTTAATGAGTGCAATGAAGAATAGTAACAGGCAGCTGATAAAATCTCAACACGCCCGAAAACCATAGAAATTATCCCTTTGAAAAGAAACCCCCGGACGTTCATGTTCTCATTCTAATTGTCCAGAAAACACTTTGTTAGTGAATTTATCGACAGGTCCCGATCTGTGAGGTCCCTGCAGGCGCATGAAGGCGCGTCCGATCCCCGAAGCCTCACGTCTTAGCCTTTTAACGTTTTAACGAAGCCACCGGGTTGTGATATATTTCAAACTTCCCCGCCACCACTGCCGCCCATCGCCCTATTCATTGTCGACCATCCCTTATTTCCACTTTGTCTTCCTCGTCTTCCAATGATTTACCGTCCTTCGACTAATTGGGGAGAACGTATTTCAATATTGGGGCGTTAATGAATTCGGAGATACGCGCAGTATTTTCACGTTGCTATGGGCGAATTTAATTTTTTCCTTTCATCAATGAATAGCATATTTTCGCTCTGGGTTTAGATTATTATTCCCATATATTGGGATGTGACCTGTATTAGCACGGAGATTCGGACGTTGGACTAGCTTGATTACCAGTGAGTTGGATGAAGTCAGTTTGGGTTAAAATATTGACTACTATGATTATATATATACATACATATATAGCGGAAATCGGTTATACAACTGGACACCGTTTATAGTGGAATATCGTACGTAGTATACAAAACCTCCGGTTCTGTCGAGTGTATAGGGAATAATACCTAGGGAATTGTCTATAAATAGTGGACACCGGCTATCAGGGGCGTTGCGTCCATAAGGCCACTTGGGCCACTGCCCCGGCACCCAAAAACACCAGAGTAAAAAAGACCAACCATTGTTCAGTTGTTATCTGAATTTCCCTCCGTACACTGTACCTACCTAGCATTTTTCACAAGTTCAACAGCCACACGCCAGAGTTCTCTGGATATGGATATTCAATATTCTAGTAGAGCATCCATAATGGTTCCTGTTAGCTCCATACACCAAGCATGTTATCAGAATAAAGCGACAGTAATTGATGTCCTGCAATCGAAATCGAAACCCAGGCTCCTGAAACGGGAAGGTAAGTTCTGAGTCCTGGGACCTAGTGTCGCCATGGCAACCAAGAAAAGTGGCCCACCCGCTCATGCTCAGTCGAGTAAAAATGTTGTACACCACGCGTACTTTGGGCCCCGGCTTCAGAATCTGATTTCAACCCCAAAATCGTTAATTTCACTATTGATTCGATCCTTTCGATTCAATTTGTCATCTCGATAAGAGATGCTTCTTCTTCTGATTTGTTTTTTGCCGTCTCTGAACCACATGTCCGACATCGGCTTATGTCTGACATCTACATATAACAACTAAGCTGAGAACTTCGCTGAATCGCATTCGCTTTCTCTGTCAGTTATCAATTTTTTTGCGTCAAATTTTGCGCGTTTTGCGTTCGGTCCGGTTCCGATGACAGATTGGTATTTGTGGTACCTACGTGCGTTTTTTCCTGTTTGCTGTTTGTGGACTGATCGGCGTCAACACACACATAACTACCTAACTTCTGGTCAATAGCTTCTCCATTCAAGTAGGTACCGCCTTACGGGGTCATTGCTTTGTGGTATTTTAGTTTACTATATTTTTGTAACACATAAATTTGGTGGCCAATTTGCAGTAGAAATATTGTCGACGTTGTTTTACGATGATAGAGTGTTGATTAAAAAAGATAAGCTTTGTTGCTATCGGTAAATAGGGAATATCAGTAATATCAGTAAATAAGGGAAGGGTGTTGTTGCCTTGGGGTATTTTGTAGACAAATCTGTTGGTCTTGTGTTCTGGTCTGGTGCCCCACCGTTTTCTGCCCTCGCACCGCTACTGCCGGCTATACTGGAAAAATCGCATATAGTGGACACGTTTCGTGGTCCCGGAGGAGGAAAAAAATCGGTTGTAGTGGACACGGCGTTGGTTTGGTCAGGTGTTGGTTCATGGTAATCAGCCAAAGTCCAAACCGAACAACACCTAACGTTGTGTCAACAAACAACGTCGAACGGGTTTTCAGATCAGTTTCATCAAGATGTCCCGGGCAACACTCACTGTCGAAGAGAAGTTCGCTATAATTTGCCGGTACGAGTCGGGAGACAAGGCCGTCGACTTGGCTAGTGAATTTAAAACGAGCCGCTCGTCCATTTATAACATCGTTCAATCAAAAGAAAAGAATTTCCAAACAGTTCGACGAGTGTGAAAAGGTGAAGAAGATAAGGCGGAATCAGCACCCTGACTTGGATAAAGCTCTAATAGAACGGTTAACAGCGGGCTAACAAGTACCGGTTAGTGGTCTAGTGCTCCAAGGAAAAAATGTTACAAAAGAAGTCATCGAAAAGAAAAAGCAGACGCTTATAACTAGAGCCCGGATCGACATGCAAAAATTTGACGCCGAACATGCATGCAAACATGCATTTAAAACCCCCGATCATGCACTTAATTCATGAAAAAAAAGAGGATTTTTCTTGAGTGACTTACCTGAGCAAAAAACCTTGTAAAACATCGTGTGGAACCTCACTCTACTTTTCCTACCCATATAGACCAGAAAAATGGATATTTTTGGGTGTTTTTTCGTTAATTACGGCCCTTACAGAGTATTATCCTCGAGATGAGGGAAATTGGATAAGTACTTAGTACAGAAGTACTACCCGTACCCGTTGTTGAAAATATGCACACAAAAAAAGCTAAAAACGACGTTTTTTCGCCTAGTATTACCCCTATTAATGAACCTAAAAAGCTAATATTTGATGCAGGAGGAAGTTAATTTTCGGTTATAGTGGAAATCGTTTGTAGTATACAAAAACAGCGGTCCCCTGACTGTCCACTAAAAACGGTTTCCACTGTATATGACTGCGGCTGATTATTTACTTATTCCCGTTTCATCGCTGAGGCTAGCTTTCTATAACCGCTATGATCTCCAAGGAGAGCTTTCACGGAGTCAGAACAACCCCACATCACTCGTCCACCACTTCCCAGATGACAGTAAATAATTGATTGATTGAGTGATGATTGACTGTAATAAAATCAATCAACACAGTAAGAGTTGGGATTGGTTATGCTGGTTTTATAATTGAAAATAAAAATGTTGTAGTCCAAAATAATGTGCAGTCTGTTGTGTTTTTTTGGGGACGAGAAGACCGAATATGAAGTCGATTTGACCAAAGAGTGGAAAATTGAGGTTCTATCAAATGTTCAGCTCCCAAAATTGATTTTCTTATGATTCAAAAACCTGGAAAATCGTCTGAAATCACCATCAATTTGTATAATTACACTAGAAAAAATGTCAACACGTGGATCCAGACGATTAAATGGCACTACCAATGATCAAAGATAATTTGAAAAAAAAACGCCGCAAATCCCTGCACAACGGTTTATTATTTTGTACAGAATACCTTCTGTTACAGATCACAGCTCTCTGTATGGATAACCCGTCTATGTAATATGTACTATTCTATAAATATTATGTAGATCGCAGACCCTCCGTAGATTAGTACCTAACCCCGTACTCGTTACTAGGTACCTATCTAAATCACGAGTTAAATGTTGCTAAAATAATTATGTCTATGACAAACAGTAACTAAAACGGCAAAAAGAAACGCAAATAATGAAGTTCTGAAGGAAAATTGTTGATGTGGAGTGGAATAGATGCCCCTTCTGCGTAGATCACTGTTTTCTGTGGTCAATACCTACCTTCGTGGTGAATTATAATGCACCGTTGTGTAATAACTTGCCCATCAATAATACCTCAACGGTTGTTCAAGCTGCAAAAGTACCTACCGATCAACAAAATCCAGCCCCTTCTTGGTAGATGAACCGTTGTGTAATAATTTACCGTTGTGTAATAATTTACCGGTATGTAATAATTTACCGTTGTGTAATAATTTGCCGTTGTGCAATAATTTACCCATCAACAATACTTCAACTTTTGTTCAAGTTGGGAAATTACCGATCAACAAAATCCAGCCCCTTCTTGGTAGATGAACCGTTGTGTAATAATTTACCGTTTTGTAATCATTTGCCGTTATGAAATAATTTACCATTGTATAATAATTTACCGTTGTGTAATAATTTGCCGTTGTGTAATAATTGACCATAGTGTAATAATTTACCCATCAACAATACTTCAACGTTTGTTCAAGTTTCAGAAGTACCTACCTTCACAATCCAAAATTCCATCACTTATCAAATGAAATAATATCGCAGAACAACCAACTCGACTTCATACAGCCATCCTTGATTATAATCGGGTGCTCCGTAGCGATGGTATCTGGGCCGGATTTATACCGTTTGATTCACGGTCGTGTTGACGAAGCTTTTTGCTGCACACGAACGGCTAGACGTACAATGCTCCGGGTGGTCTCAAAAAATAGTTTAGCTCAAGACAAATTTAATAACGTAAAAAAACCATAGCCTTCCATCGAAAGTTTTCGAGCTACAGCGTTCTGAAATTTTCAACCCCTATTTTGAACCCCTTAGAGATGACTGACAGTAACGTCGAGCTTCGAGGACCAACTAGACCCCGAACGGAACCTATAACCCGAATTTCATCAATTTTGTGTCATGGCAACTAAGAAAAGTAGCCAGTACGGTGTACGGCGGACAGACAGAAATTTTTTTATTGCAGTTTTGGATTCTACATACCTTTAAACGTAAACTATCGAATTTTTAGGGGGGGGTTAGATCTTTTTTTTTTTTTTTCATGCTCGATTCCAATGGTTCATTATTGAAAATAATAAACCAAAAAGGAGCGTACTTAATTCGTGTTTTGGGGGCCAAAATTGGTGGAAACCATCAGAAATAGCTATTTAAATTATTTCACATGAAAGAAACAATAAATAAACAGCCAAAATTTCTGTAGGTATGTCCAGTATGATAATAAACCCATGTGACAAGGACTACAGCGTTTCTTTCATGCGCAATTATTAAAATGGCTATTTTTGATAGTTTCCACCAGTTTTGGCCCGCAATAACCGAATTAGGCTCGGCTTTTTTTAAGATTATCTTTGATCATTGATAGTACAATTTAACTGTCTCGATTCTCCTGTTGATACTAGTGTTGTTCTAGTGTTATTATACAAATATGTATGGTGATTTCAGACAATTTGCAATGTTTTTGACTCATAAAAAATGAATTTTGGGAGCTTAACCTTCGTTACAACCTCAATTCTTCACTCTTCGGTCGAAATCAACTTAATATTCGATATTCTCACCCAACAAAACATGGAAAATGATACCTCACAAGCTCACGTTAACTAAAACCTCAAACATCCTTCGAAAAAACCCTATTTTTACGCCCATTTTTCTCCCATAATACCCCTGGGGGTGCGAAAGAACGAGTTTTTTATACCGAAAATGAAGCCGGTATGTGTTACGGCGGACGGCGGGCGTATATTGGATTCTTTTGAATCTACGCACCTTGAAACGTAAAAGAAAAATTTTGAGGGTGTGTTATAAAAATTGTTTGCTGAGCGAATATATAGGTGTATTATTCACAGAATAATAAACCAAAAGCTGAAATTTCGAGGTACCAATGAATGCACCGGTAAACAGTAATGAAGAGTTTATTAATATCGATCTAACGGAGGACGACTTGTGCAGAAGCCACATCCACGTGGTCACGTGACCCCACGATCAGACACCAGATCCGACTTATGATCCCCAAACCCGGTGCGGGTCCGAGCAATAAGGAAACCCAACTAATGCGAACTCCACAACCACCGCCAGTGAAAAACGTGATCAACTCGAAGTGGTGTGTGGGAAGGGGTAAAAAGCGAGCCAACATCGCCAACTCTACAAGGGACCTGGAGGGGCCTAACTCGCAAGAGGTTCCCGCCCTCCTTACAAATTAAGAACGTGCTCCCGCTCACCCGGAGGTTTTAGCTGTAGATATTTTATACCGACCGGCGGGGGGGGGGGGGGGGGGAGCATCAAAATGAAAACCGTCTTTATTACTACCAAAAATCCCGGTATTTTCACTTCCCCCATACGACAAGAACGTATAGCTGATGGAGGAAAGAGAAGAAAATTAACTTATAAAAGTCTGGCACGTTGAACCGTTACTTTCATCCTCGCGGAACTTTCCTGAAGGGGGGGGGGGAAGGGTTGAGGGGGGGATATAATGTTCAAGAAGAAAATGGAAAATTATATCGTAATGCCGAGAGCGCCTCCTTATTTAGCACCTACTGCAACGGCTAAGAATGAAATGTGAAGGTGCGGAGCGGGGTGAGACAGGGGTTGGTGGTGGGGGTAAGGGAACTCCCAAAATATATGTTTGAAACAACCAGTTTCGGCAGCAGCAGTTTAGGGTTCCGAGTTTTCCCTTTTCCGTGTAAAAGGTCGAAAGTTACGGCCCACACCCACACATAGGACTGGCATGATAAGTTGAATTGCACAAAAAATAAAGTAAGAAATGTATAAATTTGACGTTTCTCTGTTAGTACTTTATTTATACTTTTACACCCCCCAACCCCCTAAATTTTATTATTTATAAATATTAGAATTCCTATCCTAGGAATCAAACAATATAAATCCGGCCCAGATATATCGCTAGGGAGCACCTGATTATAATCACGGATGGCATTATGAAGTCGAATTGGTTGTTCTGTGATATTATTTCATTTGAAAAACGCTGCAAATCCCTGCATAACGTTTATTATTTTGTATAGAATACCCTTCTGTTACAGATCACAGTTCTCTGTATAGATAACCCGTCTATATAACATAATATATACCATTCTATATATATTATGTAGATCGCAGACCCTCCGTTGGTTAGCCCGTACTCGTTACTAGGTACCTACCTAAATCACGAGTTAAATGTTGCTAAACAGTAACTATAACGGCAAAAAGAAACGCAAATAATGAAGTTCTGAAAGAAAATTGTTGGTGTGGAGTGAAGTAGATGCCCCTTGTGCGTAGATCACTGTTTTCTGTGGTCAATACCTACCCTCGTGGTCAAGTATAATGAACCGTTTTGTAATAGCTTGCCCATCAATAATACTTCAACGGTTGTTAGGGTTGCAAAAGTACCGATCAACAAAATCCAGCCCCTTCTTGGTAGATGAACCGTTGTGTAATAATTTACCGTTGTGTAATAATTTGCCGTTGTGTAATAATTTACCCATCAATAATACTTCAACTTTTGTTCAAGTTTCAGAAGTACCTACCTACCAACAAAATCCAATAGTCCATCACTTTAATGAAATAATTTCGCAGAACAACTAGGTAACTCGACTTCATACAGCCATCCTTGATTATAATCAGATGCTCCCTAGTGATCGTGTTGACGAAGCTTTCTGGTGCACACGAGCGGCTGGACGTATAATGCTCCGGGTGGTCTAAAAAATTGTTTAGCTCAAGACAAATTTAATAACGTAAAAAACCATACCCTGACCCCTGGTGCCGAGAGGTGGCCGACTAGTGGTGCCAGTGGGGTGTTTAGCCATTGAGGTTAATGGCGAATACTTAAGGGCTTTTCCACATAATGTTCGATGGACATATCTGGGGGTCCCATTTGGAGCCCAGGGTGTATGTCGCAATACAGCCAGCAAAGTAGCATCCATGCTTGGGAGAATTGACAGAGCCCCTCTGAAGCCTTTAAAAAAGCTGGTGATCCTCCGAGATCACGGTATTCCATCAATGACACATCAACTGGTACTGGGGAATACAATGCTGCTACCCTGAAGCAAATGGATGTGGCAATCAGAGGCCACATCAGAAAGTGGCTGCTACTACCATTCGACTGTGCTAATGCCTCTATCCACGGACCGGTAGGGGATGGGGGCTTGGGCGTAATGGAGCTGCTCACCCAGATACCTGCAATAAGGTCCAACAGGCTAGGAAATGTCCGCACGCCGCTCTTTGAGGACACTAGTGAGCACCAGCAGTGGTCCGGACCGACGGATTGCCAGAGCACAGCGCCTTCATAGCACCACCGGTGAGGCGGAATTGGTGAGATCATGGGACACCAGCACCAGCACTGCATGGATCAGGAACCCGTCAGCGAGAATGCATGGCTGGAAATCCCTATGTCTGGTGAAAGTTCACTCTGGTTCTCTGCTCACCAGAATGAGGCATTCAAAGAGCCAGCATAGCGGAACTACCCATCACCGTCGAATGGGTTGTCACAACATGAACGAAACGGCTGCTATGTCCTCCAGGTCTGCCCCTCTATGGTGCGACCTAGGTTCGCCCGTCATAATGCTGCCCTGTACTTGTGGCATGGTTATGCACGACGCAAATGATGGACGGTGTGGCTTGAGCCCCACTTCAACCTAGTGGAGCAGAGCTATTGACCAGATCTTCTGGTGGTGACACCGAGAGGGGCCTTCATCATTGACGTCTCTGTGGTCTCTGGATCCCGATCCCTCGCTGGCATGAATACCGCCAATATCCGTAAGTACCAGGTGGTTGAGTTGCTGCAAGCAGCAGCAGGACTGGCAGACATCCTGCCTGGCCAGATAAAGGTGACTAGCGCAACCATCACCTGGCCAGGTGTGTGGCATAGTGGGTCAGCAGCAGACCTCAAAAGGGTGGGCTACCCAGAACTCATACTTGAATGGATGACCACGCGAGTCCTAACAGGAGGAGTGTTTATGTGGTCTGCATTGAGCAGAATGGCTGCTCAGCGTGTGGCCGGCGGACCATGGGGCCCGGAGCTGAACTCAAACCTTCAATGGGGAGGAGTGAAGCCGCCTGACGGCACTGCCAGAAGAGGTCCAAACCTCCTCCCTCCATCAACTGGGCGGCAAGTCAACTGAAGACCTGCCGCCCTCCCCATTGTCCGAGGTCGGATCTCGGACCACGGTTGCCAGTGCTGCTGGATGGATTCAACAGCACGATCCTCAAAGGGTGAGAGAAAGTGACTCATAGTGAAATGTTATTCTTATTGCAATACCATCATTGTAATATTGAAAATTGTATCCACATATAAGATTTTACATGAATGAGTAAAAAAAAAAATTGTGTCCTCCAGAATGAAAAATCCAACCCCATTTTGCGTTTCAGACATCAGGGAACATTTTTATGGTTCCGTGTCTGTCTGTGGAAATTCCTAGTAACGCCAATAACTACCCAAAATGATGGGTGAAATGAGCTGAAATTTGGAGGGTAGGTGCGGGTTGGGTCACAGATGGTCCCGTTCTGAAATAATATTGAAAAACTACCGTAACTTTCGTCTGCGCATGCGAAAAAGTGAAATACTTGGAACGCACACAACTGCCCTAAATATCGTTGAAATGAGTTCAAATTCGGAAGGTTGATCAGTACCTAATAATACTTTGATCGCCCCAAATGAATTTTATTGGAATCGTAATGTAACTTTCGTCTGCGCAGTTGCGAACATGAAATGTTGACCATTTTCTTGTAACTGTTCTAACTAAGTGAAAAATAGTCGTACAGAGCTGAAGCTCTGAGGGTACACGCGGGTTAGATCGCAAATGGTCCCGTTCCAAAATCATGGAAATCCTTTCCTCTGCGCGTGCGCAAACGTGAAATAATTGACACGCCCGTAACTACTTTAAATATCGTTGAAATGAGCTCAGATTTTGAGGATCGATCAATAATAATTCTTTGATAGTTCTATAAGAATTTCATTCGTCTGCGCATGCGCGAACATGAAATTTTGCCCGTTTTCTTGTAACGCTTCTAACTACGCGAAAAATAGTCGTAGAGAGTTGAAATTTTGAGGGTACACGCGGGTTGGATCGCAGGTGTTCCCGTATCAAAACGAACCTACCCAACTGTTCTATACGTTCATGTGATTCAAGTGAGGAAGCTGTAATGCCTACTCGAATTGGCAGACGTTTTTTTTCTCTCCCCCGAAAATCGAAACTATGCATTTGATTGCCTTTCGGCATCGGTGTTGGACATTCCTTCGGAGATGCTTATTGAAAAAAAAATGGTGGGTTACCAAGCGGGGCGAGGAGGCCGGAGGAGCATTAGAGCTCTTGTCTATTAGCGGTAATCATTTGGCGCCAGCCATCCATTTTCCCCAAGAAGCCCTCGAGATGGGGTTGGGACGAGTGAGACGGTTTCTTCAATTAAAATGCGTGAAGCTGAAGATATTTGAAGAAATGGCGTAAGTGCTTCCATCGAACTCCTTTTTTTGGATATGGCCGCCGCTTCAAATGATCGAGCGATTGGGGCAACGGTTGACCTTTTCAGTAAGGCCTGGTTGTTGACCCGGACATACGAGTAATTTGGGTTTTGGTCTGTAATTCGATTGTCTGGAAAACCCGTGGGCTGCACAGGGTTGTACCCACTGGTACACTCAGGATCGTGCGGTCATTCTAACAACTAAATAAATAAATAACGTCACTATTCCTCAGTGCTTGTTCGAGTTGCCGGAGATACCTGCAACGTAAAAAACGCTGCAAAAACCTTGTCACATGGGTTTGTTATTCTACTGGACATACCGACAGACATTTTGGCTGTTCTTTTATTGCTTTCATGTCCAATTATTGAAATGGCTATTTTTGATGGTATCCACCAATTTTGGCAACCAAAACACGAATTTAATTGTCTTGATTCACCTGTTGACGCTACTTCGAGTGTTATTATACAAATGTATGGTGATTTCAGACAATTTCCCATGTTTCTGATTCACAAAAAAAAATATTTTCGGGAGCTTAACCTTCGTTAAAACATCAATTCTTCACTCTTTGGTCAAAAAAAACTTCAGATTTGGTCTTCTCGCCCTAAAAAACATGGAAAACGATACACCACAAGCTCGTATTCACTAAAACCTCAAAAATCCCTGGAAAACCCCTATTTATACACTCATTTTCCTCCCATAATACCCCTGGGTGTATTCCGATCAGGCTGCCGAGTTTCGGAGCACAACTAGGATCAAATGTGTTCCCAAATGGGGACCCAAACTGCGTTCGGATGAACGATGATTTTAGATCAAAATTTAACGTAAATTTAAGGCTGAAACTTCGTTAGAACCTCAATTTTCCATCTCTGGTCAAAATTGACATCATATTCGGGCTTCTCGTTCCAAAAACATGGAAAGCGATACCTCAAAAGCTCATGTTACTAATACACAAAAAACACCTATTTTTATACTTATTTTCATTCATAACACCTCTGGGTATATTCCGATCTGGCTGCAATGTTTCGGGACACAACTAGGGCCCAAACAGAGCATGTGCGCCAAAGAACGAATTTTTTAGACCGAAAATGAAGCCGGTATACGTGATGCGGCGGATGGAGGACGGCCATCTCAAGCAACTCGTCCGGTCCTACAAAACAATACTGAGGATTCCAAAATCCATAAGAATCACGTGTTAACTGGCGCCAACTATGTTGCACGATCCTATTAAAAAGTGGCGCCGAGCATTGTCGTGCATAGTTTATTTATTTATGTAATACGGGTGAACCCAATTTACAAAGAGTAATCAATGGCGAATACGACAGTTGTCAGATACGAAATATAATAATGCTTCAACCACCCAAAAACTCTTGGCAGGGACAACGTATTAGCGTAATAGGTACATAGAATAATTAGATAAATAGTTAGGAATTTCACTTTTCGAACATCACACAGCGAAAAATGAGAAGAACCTGTTGCATTCATATACAGGAAAAAGAAAAACGGAGAATTATAAAGAGTTGTCTATTTCCACTAATACACGAAAAATAACACTATTATGTCGGTTTCGGCGATCAAACCATCGTCAGTAACAAACAATAACTTTATTGTTTGTTACTGACGATGGTTTCAGCACCGAAACCGGTGTAGCAGTGTATTGGTTTATTATTCCATGAATAATACACCTATGTAATCGCTCAGCAAAAAATTTTTATAACACCCCCTCAAAATTTTTTGTTTTACGTTTCAAGGTGTAGATTCCAAAAATGCAAAGTCCGTCCGCCGTCCGCCGTATCACATGTACCGGCTTCATTTTTGGTCTAAAAAAGTCGTTCTTTCGCACACATACTCCATTTGGGCCCTAGTTGTGTCCCGAAACTTTTCAGCCCGATCGGAATATACCCAGGGGTGTTATGAGTGAAAATGTGTATAAAAATATGTACTTTTTGTGTTTCAGTAACATGTTAGTAAAATGAGCTTTTGTGGTATCGTTTTCCATGTTTTTGGGGACGAGAAGACCGAATATGAAGTCGATTTTGACCAAAGAGTGGAAAATTGAGGTTCTACCAGATGTTCACCTCCCAAAATTGATTTTTTATGAGTCAAAAACCTGGGAAATCACCATCAATTTGTAGAATAACACTAGAAAAAGGGTCAAAACGTGGATCAAGACGATTAAATGTTGTTATCTATGATCAAAGATAATTTGAAAAAAAGGAGCTTACCTAATTCGTGTTTTTGGGGCCAAAATTGGTGGAAACCACCAGAAATAGCTATTTCAATTATTTTACATGAACGAAACAATAAATAAACAGCCAACATAGATGTTGGTATGTCCAATAGAATAATAAACATGTGACAAGGACTTTGCAGCGTTTTTTTCTTGTTTTTCGTGTATTAGTGGAAATAGAAAACTTTTTAATAACTCCATTTTGGTTTATTATTCTGTGAATAATACACCTATGTATCGCTCAGCAAAAAATTTTTATAACACCCCCTCAAAATTTTTTCTTTTACGTTTCAAGGTGCGTAGATTTCAAAAATTCAATGTCCGTCCGCCGTCCGCCATACGCCGTCCGCCGTATGCCGTATCACGTGTACAGGGTTCATCTTCGGTCTAAAAAATTCGTGCTTTCGCACACATGCTCCATTTGGGCCCTAGTTGTGTCTCGAAACTTTTCAGCCCGATCGGAATATACCCAGGGGGTTATGAGTGAAAATGTGTGTATAAATAGGTACTTTTTGCTTTTTAGCAACATGTTAGTAACATGAGCTTTTGAGATATCGTTTTCCATGTTTTTGGGACGAGAAGAGCGAACATGAAGTCGATTTTGACCTAAGAGGGGAAAATTGAGGTTCTACCAAATGTTCAGCTCCCAAAATTGATTTTTCGTGAGTCAAAAACCTGGGATATCGTCTGAAATCACATTCAGTTTGTATAATAACACTAGAAAAAGTTTCAACACGTGGATCAAGACGATTAAATGGCACAACCAATGATCGAAGATAATTTTAAGAAAAAAAAGGACCGTACCTAATTCGTATTTTCCGGGCCAAAATTGGTGGAAACCATCAGAAATGGCTATTCGAATCATTTCACATGAAAGAGATAGATGAGAGAGAGAGAGATTTTATTTCCACAACAAATTTACAATAAGTACATGAAATTAGTTGGTACATACCTACTGCAAAATTTAAAAAATCCATAGAAAATTCATGAACTAAGTAAGTAATATATTAAAAGGGACACATGTGGACATTTAAAAAGTGAAAATAATAGAAGGTTTAAGTAGGTACAAATAAATTGAAAATATAATGTATTAATATCAGTGAATCAGTGAAAGAAATATATTAGTTATATTGGAATATGGAACCCACAAGGCAAAACAGCCAGGGTGTGGGGATAGTACTTTTGATTCATCAACAATAAATGAACAGCCAACATTTCTGTAGGTTTGTCCAATAGAATAATAAACCCATGTGACAAGGACTTTGCAGCGTTTTTCATTACCCGTATCTTAGTTCCTATGCTAATATTTTACGATTTTATGCTTTACGGGACCTGTAATAAATGCAAGGACTTGAAAATGTTCTACTGAGTAGGGATGGGTTGAATAACGAGTAGCAGTCACAAATAACATGCTATTTGTAAACAACGAAATCGTCGTTACTCAGTCCATAAAATATCAGTTAAAAAAAAAAAATGAACGAGCATGGATATGTTTTATTAGTAAAATATCCATTAACTGAATGATGCGTCTTGAGTATTTAATTTTGTTGTCCGTGAGTGACATCAAAGTAAAACACTACCGTCAGTTGTTACCCAGGTTGCTAGGTTGACAATTTCTTCTGTACTTAGTTAGTTCTACAGATTTTAAATGTGGTAGGAATACAGGTTATTCATACAAAATCCATGGGTCCCCCCCCCCTTTTTTCGTCATGATCCACCGATCTACCATCATTTTATTCGTTCAGGCTTGGCATCACTGACTTTATCTGCTATTTTCTGTATTTCGCTATCCGTTTCTATTCAGCTATTCTGTTACATTTTTCTTACCTATTCCGAGGTTCTGGTTACGCTTCATTATTCGAGTCAGAATAAATAGATGGGTACCTACCTAATAAACGTTTATTTTCATAATGTGTAGCATAGCACAATTTGTCCCTCCTTTTGTAACGCAGCTACATACGTTATCTACATGATACTTAGTAGGAAGTTGAGATAAAGTAGGGTAAAATGCAGATAATAGTTTGAAATAAAATTGACAGAAGACTGATAGGTGAAAATAATGACTATGGCGAATAGTTGGTATAATTCCATCGACAAGTGAAATAGTAGTGTATTGTAACAAAAACGACGGGGAAAAACATGAAACAACGGAAAAATGCACTGTTTCAACATTAAAAATAACGAGCGTTTCGCATAGGTAACAAAAATTAACAATGGGGGAAAAATCGGTGGATTTTTTCTGCTAATCATTCCAAGTTGCTATTTGTAGCAGATTAAAATAACAGCTACTTTTTTGTAACGAACGAATGTAACATTATGTGAAAGTAGCAATAACGCCCATCACTGCTACTGAGACACCTGTGAGTTGGAACACTAGTGTAAGACAATGAGCACCTGGTGTCGCGTATTTTAAGTGTAGAACCATAGAACGTCCGGAACGTATATTTAGGTATATTCTACTATGTATGCCTAATCGAAGTGCTGTGATGTTCTTGGATATTTCTAGTTTGAGAGACCTGTAACTTGGAATGCTACTATTAGGGTTTTCAGTACTTACCTTCTATCTTCCAGTGCTCTCAGCTTGTAGTTATTACAGCCGCTGATGAATCAGCTCCCGCTGATTACTACTCTTTACTTCCCCTCTGCTCGGCGAAGATGGATGTTCAGCTCGGATGTAGGACATCTCGGTTTATTGTCACCCTAACGAAATGTAACTGGTTTTCAGCAATGTTCAACTGAAGGACACCTGGATACCTTTCCATGGTCTTAGTTTACAGTCAGGGACGTTGCGTCCATAAGGCCACTTGGGCCACTGCCCCGGCACCCAGAAACACAAAAAACTCCAAAAAAAATGCCAACCATTTGTTCAGTTGGCGTTCGAATTTCCCTCTGTATACTGTACCTAGCATTTTTCACGAAGTTCAACAGCGACTCGACAGAGTTCTCTCTCTCTGTCCCAACCTATGTCTGGCATGGCTGCAGCCAAGACAAGTAACTGGGAAAAAGAAGAAGAAGAAGAAGACATAGTTCTCTGGCTATGGATATTCGAGCGTTTTATCGGAATATAGCTACACTGATCGATGTCTTGCAATCGAAATCGAAACCTACGCTTCTGAAACTGACAGGTCCTGGGACCTGGTGTCGCCATGGTAACCAAGAAAAGTGGCCCATCTGCGCAAGCTCAGTCGAGTAAAAATTTGGTTAGCCACACGCCGCTTTTGGGGGTGGCCCATCCAAAAATCGTTTGTGTTCACAATCGATTGGATTGTTTCAATTCATCTTGTCATCTCGATACGAGATGCTTGTCCTTCGATCTGTCATCCCCTAAAAATTCTCATCACTTTCGCCATTCTGTTCCTATGTTGAGTTTTCAATTTTCTGCTTACGTTTCGAATTTTGTTTGTTCCCATTCGAGTTCCTGGGACAGATTTGGATTTGCGATAATTAAGTGCGTTGTGTCCTGTCTGTGGTCTTGTGGATTGATCGACGTCAACATACACAGATAAGTACCTGGCTTCTAGTCTGATTCTCCATCCAAGTAGGTACTGGCCGGCGGGTCATTACTTCGTTGTATTTTAGTCTAGTTCGTTGTTTTTAGTTGTTGTTTAGTTTATTTGCTTCTGTATTTTTGTACCACATGAATTCGGTGGCTAACTTACAGTCGAAATTTTCGACGTTTTCCTACGAGGATAGATAGAGAGATGATTAAAAGTTTAGGAAGAGATAGGCCTTTGCTGAGTATTAGTCAGTATGAAGCTATAGAACTTTTAGCTTCTGGTAATCCCAAGTACTGGTCAGAACTATTGTGAACACAGTGCTTACATTCTGACTTGCTAAGAGCTGCGGTTGATTAAAATCCACCCATTTCTCATAAGAAGACTCCACTGTTGGAAAACATTTACAGGTATTTTGTAGAAAAAGCTGTTAATTTGTGTTCCGGTTTGGTGGCCCACCATTTTCAGAGCCCACGAACCGCTACTGTTTACAGTTGTTGATAAACCTGGTTTCTGATGAGTTCTCTCGGCGGCCGGACGGTGTTCTCGCCACGCTATTTAGGGTTTTCTAAATATTCTTGTTTGAGAAAGGAGGCATTCGAAGTTCTAACGAGGCCAGTCACCGAGATCGCTGGTGTTGGGCGATGCTTCACGGTAGCAGGTACGGTATAACAATAACAACCTCAATATTGTTCGCTACAAATATTAGCAGTGCCTTTGCCTAAATGTGACAGTCTCGTCTGGAAATCGGCAGCCTGAAGTGTCCCGCTAAAAAGGGGACAACAGGCTGGGTATTGAATAATTCATGAAAAAATACTGGGGGAATCCAAGCCTTATTAACGGACTCATCTGTTTTGTCCTCAAAATTGGATGTGGCTCGCGTAATCAGTTAGGTAATTTTTCATCATCCCAGTCGAAGACAGCTTTTTTTGTCAGCGCCGACCTCATCATCAGTCCCACAACTCAATGAAGATGAATCGCGTACTACCGAATTACCTACAGGACTACGTCCTGGCCGGATTCAAGGGATTTTTCGAGAACTCAGGAAGACGCATGGAATGTACTCAATTTGGTTCAAATTTGGAGGGACCATTCGGGTGCGTGGTGGCAAGAAATCACAGAACTAAATGAATGAGCTTGTCCCCTGACGTGTACTAGCAAACGATATCTTCAATAGTTTCACGACCTTTGTCCAAAATCCTCATCACTACAAACATATAGCGTACTGTTCGCATTTTCTGTTTCTCTGCCCTTAAAACCTAACATTAACTTGTTTACTAATTTCTCCATGAAACTTGTTTATAGTTTACTTGTTTTCCATGAAAAACATTTTTTCAGCAAAACCCCCACTTTCTCCTCAGAACAGAAAGAAAATCTACAAGACAGAGTTTTTTACAGGAATATTTTAAGCTTAAAAAAAAAATACTTCTAGGGCAATAATCCTAGTAGAATTGAGGCAAACCGGGAAACGGATATCCCCATCACGTGATTTAACGTCAAAAAAACAATTTAAAAAATACGTTCCACATTTAGGGCCTACAGCTATGTGCATTTTTGTGCAGTCCCAGAGCTTCACAACTTTGGGCGCCCCCAGAGCGGAAAAAAAATTAAGTGGGGGGAAGGATTTTTCATACAATGTAACGCAAAAGCTACCATTTTTATGTAGATTGCGCCACGAAAGTTTGATATTTGAGATCTGCGCTAAAAATTAGTAGCAGCGACCATTTGGTCTTGAAATATGACATTTTCCGGACTCGGGTTCATCAAAAAAAGAAATTGACTACTTGATTACTTTTTTATATCACAAGTAAAATTGTATTTCCACTACTTCAATGCATTAGAAAAAGAACCAATTCCCTTCATCAAAAAACATATATATTTTTGGAAAAATAAACCACAATCTGGGAAATGAAACCCGAAGTTTGCGAGTTTCACACATCAAAGATTTATTATTATTTCTTTGTCGTGGCTCGTGATTACCAAACTAATACAGATTTGAAACGTACTGGTTTTGACATGAATGATGACATGAAACAATCGATCATTACAGTAATAAGGATAATTTCATTTTGAAAATCACCGAAAGTACCGTATTTTATTCTAAAGTTGATTTTACACTATGGAATTTTCATTGAAGAATGACAATAAATTTCACACCAGCCATATTAAGAAAACATACACCGAAATTAAAATAATACAACATGGAAGAAGCAACAAAAAATGTTAACTAAAATTATATACAAAAGTGTCAACTTAACAGAGGATAAAGGTACACAATATAATGAACAAATTGAATAAATTAATTAATTCTGTGAATTGTTCGTCACAAAACACGTCATGTAACGTATAGAGAGCAAAAACGATACGTAAAACGCACATTTCCCTCTTACAAATCCAAATTCTTTCTAAAATTATACTTACATTAAGAAGAGTGTATTTAATGTAAATAAAAACACAAAGACTGGTGTGAACGTATATCTCGTGATAATAGTATAACTGCGATACCACAACGGGACCAATCGAGAAATCAGACGACAAATGTTTATTTTTGTTCAAGATCCGTTAGCAAAACGTAAACTCAACAAATCTCATAAGAGCTAATAGGAACATTCTCAGAGTGATTAAAATTAATAACACTATAAAAATTAAGAAAAACGAAAAACATTACTTTCCACTCTTCAGATACCATGATTGCAAAAAACTGGAAAAACAAATAAAATAAAATGAAATATTAAACTATAAAACGAAAGGACGTCATTTGTTTGAATTACTACTTACTTCAAACATGCTTATATCCATCCTAAGCGACAAAATAAACAATAAAACCATAAACATCAATAATGGAATCAATAAATTAATTTGACAAAATGAATAATTTATTTACGTAATTATAATATAGTTAAAAGTATTTTTTCACTTATTTAGTAGTTAGTAATATCCACATACGTACACTGATACTACATATATATATATATATATATTCAATTAACGCGAGGTTTAAGTATTTTGTACGATTCAATTTTTTTTTAAATCCATCCTAAAAAAATTTTCCTCAAGCCCCAAAGAGGATTTCATAACTGTTTTCATAACTGCAATCAGTTTGTTGCGGAATTCCAGGGCGATTTGTGTTTTTGTTTTAAAAAAGCCCGAACACTATATCCCTTACAATAACTATTATTGCCCAAGGATACTTCTTTAATTAATTAATTAATTATTATTTTTATATTTTTTTTAGTTTTTTTACACATTTTTTATTCTAGAAAAATCGTTTTTGTGAGTTATAATTTTTAGGAACCAAATTTTATATATATATATATATTTATAAGTAATAATAATTCTATAGTACTTTTTTCGCAGAAAAAGTCTTCATTTCTTATGTTTCATCAATAAATTGAGAAAAAAAAGAAATCAACAAGCATAATTTATGGTATATTTAATTATTTTTCCTACAAAATCGGAACCATCTTGATCGTATTCAAAAATCTTAGTTACGGAACAACGTACCGTTTTTGGAAAGAAAAGCACCAGAAAAATAAAGCGAGGAACCTTTTGTTTTTTAAATACGACAATTTGTATGTCAAAATGTATAACTTTATAAAAAGTGAGTGTTTTATCTCAAAAAACTATCAAAAGAAGAACAAGGGGGCTTATTAAAAAACGCCGTCTCAAATTCAACACCAATAACACACAACTAATTTTTATTTATTCATTTTTTTGTATTTTTTTCACTTAACTTCTTAATAATAAATTTCAAATAGAAAAGCATTTTCTGGAACAGGAACCATAAATAGCTAGAGTAGGAACCTTTTCGCTGGGATCATTTTTAAATTTGTTTTTTGAATTGTTTCATCAAAAAATGGGAAAAGTATAATTGGAACTGGCGGTCTGTTTGTGTTGCTGATATGTTTGTTTGTTTGCTGCGAGGGTAATGTTAGTTTTCGAAATTGCTCTGTTCGAAGCGAAGTGTTGAGAGGGCGGACCTAACTCGAACTGGTACAATCGAATGGGAACGTCAAATTATTGCGAAAGGAAACAAACCGGGGGAAGCGGAGTGGTGCAAGGTTGTGTTTCAAGCCCACCTCTGTTCCACCTTGAAAAACGGGCAGTAGGAATACAATCTGACTCGACAAACATGTAAATCCATTATCTGTTACCAGGGCGTAACCGTTTCAAAATTATTTTCCCAGCTATTTAATTAATGAAATATTATTTCAAACATTCTATGAGGATTATGATCCTGTTGAGTAAACAATTATCTTCATCCAGCAATATCTCATCGAGAATACAGAGATGCAACGATGAAAAATCACCCGTCGTCGCTTAGAGGGCTCATTTGGACATTGCACCACGTATCTTGCCCAAGCGAAACTTAATATCGCTGTGTTTAGTGTACAAAAACCATGCTCAAAAAACTTAACTGATAAAATAGTAAAATTCTTCACTTAACTTCAAATGGTACAATAGTCATTATAATTTTTTCCAAAAAAAAGGAAGGCCTATTGTTTAACTGAATAAATCACATCAAGTAAATGAAAATTTTACATTTTTTTGTCATTTCGCGAGAAAATTTGGGAAGACACTCTAGTTTTTCCGGTGCGAGGATCAAAATTTCATTTCTTTTCTTATTTCGATGGTAAGTACATATATTTAATTTTTTTAACGCACTTAGCATCGACTTGTTATAAATTATATAAATCATTACAGTATACGTTAATTTAGTTATCGTATAAGTTTAAAAATTTCCAGTATGACCGTCAGGAATCTGCCTTTTGACAAAATAGTTACACACTTGTACTTGGTACACTAACCGCACTCCATTGAATAATATTGTAGCCTAATGATGTACGGGTTATGGTATGCTGTACGAAATTTTGTATGCTGTGATAGGTATTTTCAAAGTAGAAATTATAAGATATTCCAGGATTCATGTGGGTGAATTAGTGGACGGTGACAAAATCGCCATTATGCAGTGGGATGCAGTTATGTCTCATATTTGGAACTTTAATGTTCAATTCAAAGGCTTTTTAGAGGAGGAAAATATAAGAGGTAAAATAGTTATAGGGGCCAAAACGTCACCAGAATGTGAATTTGTAAGGCGAGTACGGTCAAGGGCTAACCTCAGGCGATCAATGAGCCGTTTTCGAATTGATTTTCTATATAAATTAGACGACACTGCAACAGAAGACAGTGAAATGTAGGGCTGATTGTGCCGATCATCCGTGAAGAAAATTCCAGTACCCGGTTGGGAATCGAACCCGGGCCCTCTGACCACTCGGCCCACCGTAGGTGGATACATTTTTGTATACAACCCTGACGCTTCCAACCCAGTCCGATGCACTTGAGATGCGCATGCGCATTTTCATCTTATGATACCAACCGATCAACATATCGATCCAACCGTATCTATTAGGAACTGTCTCGACCTGCGTCATGAACGCAATTTTTGTACAATACGATCAACGTATCTTCCGGGAACTGTTTATAATTTATCAACAATTTTCTAACCTCTTTGTTGCAACCGTCCAATAATTCAAAAAATATCCCACACAACACGGACATATCCATGTTTTAAATAATTAAATACATAAACAGAATAATTCATACAATAAAATAATATCACTACACTTCAGTCGGAAATCGTGTCTTTCGAATACTAGGCACCTAATCAACAAGTTATTTCAGTAGGAGTGCGGTTTTCAATCTACATCAAAATTACTGGTAAACAACAACTAAAATTTGTATCGAAAACAGCTGATATTCCCTAATATAAGCGAAATTTCATGTAGTTCTATGATTGTGCCAGTCCTTTCAAGATGATCCATAAGAAGCAACGAATTTGGTTTCGTACAATTTTAATAGTTCTATAAAATCAGTAAATTTTTGTTTTTTAGTTTTCTGTTCAATTTTATTGATTTTAGCGGTTCTGTGTTCTATTGATTAATCCGGGGAAGGACCGATCCCAGCAGTCGGTACCTTCCGCTTTTGCTGGAAGAAAATTTCAGCAAAATGCGAGGTTTCAATTATCAATTTTGTATCATTAAATTAAGGGGGAGAGGTGTTTTTTTTCTCGAAAAACCACAGTTTTAAAAATTAGTTATTTGTAAGAAAAAATGTGGTTTTTGAAAATTTGGGTCGGGGTGGTTTGTGGTTTAAGGGGTTGGATTGTGGGGATGGAGGGGGGGGAGATATGTACATGAGGGATTGTGGGGGGGGGGGGTTCAGGCGCCGATGGGAGGTTTTTTTTGGGGGGGGGGGGGGGGGGTTCTACTGGCCAGCGCTCGGAACAGGGAACTTGTCGAAGACGTTGGCGTTGGGGTCGGCGCCGGGTTTGAGAGTCTGCGCCGCGAGGGCGGTGATCTGATTGACGACGTCCTCCATCTCGACGGACAGGCGCGGCGACAGAGGCGGAACGGGGGCGGCGGCGTCGGGGTGAGCGGCGTCAACGTGGCGCCTGTACTCGGGGCCGTCGAGGACGGCGTCGCAGAGCTTGCAGCCCGCTCGGACCCGGAGGAGGGCGACGGAGCCCGGACACGGGCCGCATCCGTGGCTGCTCAGTGAGGGCTCCCGTTGGAACGTGAGGCGACACTTCTTGCAGAGGTGGCCGGCGGACGTTGTCACTTCCGTCGCACCCGGAGGCGGGACGTTGAGGCGGACGGTGGAACTTGCGGTGCCGCCCTCTTTGGCCGCTTCCAGGACCGCCGAGAGGCTTCCGGGGTCCAACTGGAGGCGGCTCAAAGGCGTTCCCACCTCGTTACCTGCAACAAATCAAACAGACAAACAAACTCGTCAGATCATCTGCAATAAACAAAATAAACAATTTAAAAAAAAAATCCTTGTCACATGGGTTTATTATTCTATTGGACATACCTACAGAAGTATTGGCTGTTCATTTATTTTTTCCTTCAGGTGCAATTTTATTGAAATGACTATTTTTCATGGTTTCCGCCAATTTTGGCCCCCCAAAACACGAATCAGCTTCCTATTTTTTTTACAAATTATCTTTGTTCATTGATATTGCCATCTAATTGTCTTGATTCACCTGTTGACACTACTTCCAGTTTTATTATACAAATGTATGGTGATTTAAGACAATTTCCCATGTTTTCTATTAAAATAAATTTCGGGAGCTGAACCTTCGTTACAATCTCAATTCATTACTCTTTGGTGAAAATCAACTTCACATTCGGTCTTCTCGCCCTAAAAAAAATGGAAAACGATAGGTACAACAGAAGCTCGTGTTCACTGAAAACCTTAAAAAAAATAAATAAAATTATGAAACGCAGCAAAGTCCTTGTCACATGGACTGGACATACCTACAGAAATATTGGCTATTCATTTATTGGTAATTTCATGTGCAACAATATTAAAACAGCTATTTTTGATGGTTTCCACCAATTTTGGCCCCCCAAAAACACGAATTAGACTCCTGTTTTTTTTGAAATTATCTTTGTTCATTGATAGTGCCATTTAATTATTTTGATTCACCTCTTGATACTAGAGAGAGAACAACCACTTCATTTATAATAAAAACTGCGAGCTGCCCACAGTCCGGGTTGCCATAGGACACAGCATAACCAGTCAAACATAAATGCAGTCACTAGTAAAACACGATAAAAACCGGATAACAAGATAAAAATATCATCTGCAATGACCAAAATAAAAAAGAAAAAGAAAAGAAAATCCTTGTCACGTGGGTTTGTTATTCTATCGGATATAGCTACAGAAATATTGGCTGTTCACTTATTTTGGTTTATTATTTTCAATAATGAACCATTGGAATCGAGCATGAAAAAAAAAAATTCTTACCCCCCCTCAAAATTTGATGGTTTACGTTTCAAGGTATGTAGAATCCAAAACTGCAATAAAAATATTTCTGTCTGTCCGCCGTACGGGCCACTTTTCTTAGTTACTATGAAAGAAAATTGATGAAATTCGGGTTATAGGTTCCGTTCGCTGTCTAGTTGGTCCTCGAAGCTCGACGTTACTGTGAGTCATCTCTAAGGGGTTCAAAATAGGGGTTGACATTTTCAAAACGCCTATACCATTTTTTTTACATGAATATTTTTACGGTTTTAAATAGTTCTTGAACTTGCGAGTTTTTTAAGACCATCCGGAGCGTCGTACGTCCAGCCGTTCGTTCACAGTAAGGCCCCGAAGTTTGCACCGACAGGCATTTTCGACTCAAGTGTGAAATTGTATACAATTCAAACCAAATCTCGTAACCAGAGACGCGCCCACAATAGGAAATTTGGCGGAGATGGAATCATTTCTAGGGATCACCTGATTATATTGGCGGAGTATGAAGTCGAGTTGGTTGTTCTGTGATATTATTTCATTTGAAAAATGATGGCTCTTTTGGAGTTTGTTGGTAGGTAGTGAAACTTGAACAAACGTTGAAGTATTATTGATGGGTAAATTATTACTACGGTAAATCATTACTCAACGGTAAATTATTACACAACGGTTCATGATACCATCTACGTAGAAGGGGCTGGAGTTTGTTGGTAGGTACTTTTGCAACTTTTTTCTCTCCTCATCAACAATTTCTTTTCAGAACTTCATTATGTGTGTTTCTTTTTGTTAGGTACTGTTTGTCATCGGCAGAATTATTTTAGCAACATTTAACTCGTGATTTAGGTAGGTACCTAGTAACGAGTACGGGGTTAGGTACTAACCTACGGAGGGTCTGTGATCTACATAATATGTATAGTATAGTACATATCATAAATTATACAGACGGGTTATCTATACATAGAGCTGTGATCTAACGGAAGGGTATTCTATACAAAATAATAAACCGTTGTGCAGGGATTTGCAGCGTTTTTTCTTTCATGTGCAATAATTAAAATACTTAGCTAATGTTGGTGCTTTTCGCCAATTTTGGCCCCCAAAACACGAATTAGCCTCCAATTTGTTGTACAAATTATCGTTGTTCATTGATATTGCCATTTAATTGCCTTGATTCACCTGTTGATACTACTTCTAGTGTTATTATTAAAATTTATGGTGATTTCAGACTATTTCCCAGGTTTTTGACTAATAAAAAATTAATTTCGGGAGCTGAACCTTCGTTAGAACCTCAATTCATTACTCTTTGGTCAAAATCAACTTCAAATTCGGTCTTCTCGCCCTAAAAAAATATGGAAAACGATGCCTCACAATCTCATGTTCACTGAAACCTCAAAGAAAAAAAGAAAATAAATGAATAAAATAATAAAACGCTGCAAAGTCCTTGTCACATGGGTTGAATCTTCTATCGGACGTACCTAAGGAAATTTTGGCTGTTAATTTATGGTTTTTTCATGTGCAACCATTGAAATAGCTATTTTTGATGGTTTCCACCAACTTGGGCCCCCAAAAACACAAATTAGGCCCCTATTTTTTTTTTTACAAATTATCTTTTTTCATTGATAGTGCCATTTAATGGTCTTGATTCACCTGTTGACACTACTTCTGGTGTTATTACACAAATGTATGGTGATTTCAGACAATTTCCCAGGTTTTTGACTCATAATAAATTAATTTTGGGAGCTGAACCTTCATTACAACCTCAATTCATCACTCTTTGGTCAAAATCAACTTCATATTCGGTCTTCTCGCCCTAAAAAACATGGAAAACGGGTCCTCACAAACTCATTTTACTAACCTACCAAAAACCCCTAATTTGGCACCCATTTTCCCCCATAACGCCCCTGGGTGTATTCCGATCGCGCTGCCGGGCTTCGGAGCACAACTAGGACCCAAATGGAGAGTGTGTGCGAAAGAACGATTTTTTTTAGACCGAATATATAATGGTAGGTGTGGATGGTACGTTGCATTTTTGGAATCTACGCACCTTGAAACGTAAAAGAAAAAATAATAAACCAAAAAATTAAAGGGGGGGGGGGGTTCAAAAAAATTTTTGCTGAACGAATGCACAGGTGTATTACAAAGCAATATACACAGAGCAATATACATAATGGAATTAAGTTGGGTGCTACTTGGTGAGGATTTTGGAGGAAAACATGTGGTTCTGAGGGATCAGTAGAAGTACCTGTGCCCTCTGTTGGTTGGCAAGCGCGTCTCGTTCATTCAAGTTATTATATCATTGAAGTCGTTGGAATATGATAAATCTATACATATAATAAAACAGTGTCTGTTTGTTTGTTTGTTTGTCTCGGCATCAATTGAGAACGGCTGAACGTAGAAAGTTGCGGCTGGTACCATTTGACGCAGAATTTATCTGGGAAGGTTTATGAAAAATCCGCATTTGAATCTGTCCATCCGTTGAAACGCTATGAATGAAATACTACTAAAAAACGTGTTATAATCACTTCTATGAGGACGTTTATGCTTATAATAACTTTGAACGGTTGGACGTAAATCCGATTGTAATTAGATTCTGGATTCAGCTCGACGAGTACATTCAAGTGGTACTTCAATCAGGATGTTAGTGGGAGGGGGGTACAGGTTATGAGAGGGGGGGGGGGGGGGTCTACAGAAATTTCAAAACTACTTGACCAATTGGAGTGCAACTTTGGGAATTTGTTGTGTTAACATTGAGGAATGTTTCTAACCAGGTAGGGAGGGTTCATAGGATACGGGGGGGGGGGGGGTTAAAGGCAGTTAGGGTTGGCATTGGGGAAGGTTTCTGATCAGTTGAGGAGGTGGTATCTGTTATGAGTGGGGCCTGTCCTAAAGGGGGTGTCTGTTCTACCGTTGCGAAGCGCGGGTACACAGCTAGTTCAAAATAAAAATACCTCAGGCGCAGGACGTTTAGCGGTGTCACAGCAATCTGTGCACGCGGAATTAACGACTGTCACTGTTAGGCCCTTCGACTCGGCTGTAAAGCGGAGATTAGAAGGCGAGAAAATGCGAATCCACGTCGGGTCATGCGGACCCCACAGATATTTTACGGCTATCGAACCTCGTCGAAGGCGAGCGAAGACAATAAAATTGAAATAACAGTAAGAAATTTTCCAGCGGGGGAGCGGGTTTTTAGGAGGCGGGAATTTGCATTGGAAGGAGCTGCCCACGCGGATGCCAGGATGTGGGTGGCTGCTCCCGAGTCGTCTGTACAGCGATCTGTGGGTTGATATACCCAACTACGCATTAAACAACGGATACAAGTACAAGTATGGGCAAGCGTCACGCTGCACAGCGGTCCAAAAATGTGAAAAAGCGCTTAAAATTCATATTTTTGAAATATTTCCCCCCGTCTTGTCGACCTTAATACGTGTTAGTCACCTTCTGAGAAAGTCGCTTCTCCAGTTTCAGGGCCCCAGCTATGACTGCAGGGCGTCAATAACCGTTAAAACACCAAAAGAGCTGCAATGTCCTTGTCACATGGGTTTATTATTCCATCGGACATACCTACAGAAATGTTGGCTGTTAATTTATTGTTTCTTTCATGTGCAATAATTCAACTAGGGTTTCTGATGGTTAACACCAATTTTGGCCCCCAAAAATACAAATTACGCCCCGCTTTTTTCACATTATCTTTAATCATTGGTAGTGCCATTTAATTGTCTTTATTTACCTGTTGATACTACTTCTAGTGTTATTATACCAATCGATGGTGATCTCAGAAAAATTAAGTTTTTCAATCGTAAAAAATGAATTTTGGGAGCTGAACCTTCATTACAACCTCAATTGTTCAGTCTTAGGACAAAACCGACTTCATATTCGCTCTTCTCGTCCTAAAAATTATGGAAAAAGATAACTCAGAAGCTCATTTTACTAAAATAACAAAAACCCTATTTTTACACAACACTTTCACCCATATCACTCTTGGGTGTATTCCGATCCGGCTGTGAAGTTTCGGGACACAACTACGGCCCAAAAGGAGCATGTGTGCGAAAGTAAGATTTTTTTGGACCGAAATTGAAGTATGCATCATACGGGACGGCGGACGGACATTGCATTTTTGGAATCCACGCTGCAAAGTCCTTGTCACATGGGTTTATTATTCTACTTGACATACCTACAGAAATATTGGCTGTTCATTTATTTTTTCTTTCGTGTGCAATTATTGAAATAACTATTGTTGATGGTTTCCACAAATTTTGGCCCCAAAAAACATGAAATAAGCTCCTATTCTTTACAAACTATCTTGGATCAATTATTATAGTGCCATTCAACTGTCTTGATTCACCTGATGAAACTACTTCTAGTGTTATTATACAAGATTATGGTGTTTTCAGACAATTTCCAAGGTTTTTGATACATGAAAAATGAATTTTGAGAGCTGAACCTTCGTTACAACCTCAATTCTTCACTCTTTGGTCAAAATCAACTTCATATTCGGTATTCTCGCCCTAAAAACATGGAAAACTATACCTCACAAGCTCATGTTCACTAAAACCACAAAAAAGCCCTCGATAACCGTTATTTTTACACCCATTTTTCATCGGTAACACCTGTGGGTCTATTCCAATCGGGCTGCCGAGCTTTGGAGCACGATTGGGAGCCAAATTTGTTCCCAAACGGGGGCCCAAAATGTGTGCGGATGAACGACGATTTTAGACCAAATTTTAACGCAAATTTAAGGCTGGATTTACCTCGTTAGAACCTCTATTTTACGATCTTTAGTCAAAATCGACTTTATATTCGGTTTCCTTGTCCTAAATAACATTGAAAACGATACCTCACACGCTCATATTACTAAAACACAAAAAAAAAATTTTTACCCCCATTATTAAACCCACAACTCCCCTGGGTATATTCCGATCGGGCTGCAAAGTTTCAGGACACAACTAGGGCCCGAATGGAGCCTGTTTGACTGATCCAACATCCATTTTGGACTGTTTTACATCCATTTTGACTGATAAATTCCCTAAAATTAATATTCTTACGATCAATTAGATCTCGGTGAGTCCCTTGTGGAGCTGTGGAACTGTTAATCGCTGTCTTTGGTCTTATATAAAGTTGTTAGAGAGTGTTTTGTGATGAGAGCGACTCCCATCCACTTACGGTTGTCATGAACAGCTCCTGACGAGATTAATCAAAACTACTTGTAGAGGTTATCTAATTAACATAATAAAACTAAATTTCATCGCATAGGTCAGTACATCAAATAATTACATATTTATTCTCTGACGAAATCCATCAAGACAAGCCAAAGCCAAAGTCAGTCATCATAAAATAAATGAATAATCCAGAGGTTCAATTACAGCTTACTAACTGAGGCTCTAACCTTTTCCAACTAGTGGGTACTTTAGCCTTACTCTAAGGTGACTAAGATAAATTAGAGCGGTGGGGGCACAACACAAAACCAACAGATATGTCTATAAAACACCCCAAGGCCACAACACCCTTCCCTTATTTACTGATATTACTGATATTCCCTTATTTACTGATATCAGTGATATTCAACAAAGCTTATCTCTTTTAATCAACACTCTATCGTCGTACGAAAACGTCGGCAATTTCTACTGCAAATTAGCCACCGAATTCATGTTACAAAAATATAGTAAACTAAAATACAACAAAACAATGACCCGTCGGCTGGTAACTACTTGAATCTTGAATGGAGAAGCTATTGACTGGAAGCTAGGTAGTTATCTGTGTGTTGACGCCGTTCAATCCACAAACCAAAAACAGCAAACAGGATAAAACGAACGTAGGTACCACAAATACAAATCTGTCATCGGAACCGGACTGAACGCAAAACGCGAAAAATAAGACGCAAAAAAATTGAAAACTGACGGAGAAAGCGAATGTGATTCAGAGAAAAACAAACCAGAAGAAGAAGCATCTCGTATCGAGATGACAAATTGAATCGAAGGGATCGAATCGATTGTGAAATGAACGATTTTGGGGTTGTAATCAGACTCTGGGGCAGTGGCTCAAAGTGGGTGTGGCAAACGGCATTTTTACTCGACTGAGCTTGCGTGGATGGGCCACTTTTCTCGGTTGCCATGGTGACACCAGGTCCCAGTCCTGCCAGTTTCAGGAGCCTAGGTTTCGATTTCGATTACATGACATCGATTACTGTCACTATATTCTGACAACATGCTCCGTGTGGGGAGTTACAGTGAGCCAACATAACGGAACCACACGTTGAATATCCATAGCCAAATAACTTTGTCGATTCGCTGTTGAACTTTGTGAAAAATGCTAGGTACAGTTTACGGAGGGAAATTCAAATGCCAAGTGAACACATATTTGGAATTTTTGTACTCTCAATGTTTCTGGGCGCCGAGGCAGTAGCCCAAAGTGGGCGTGGCAACAGCATTTTTACTCGACTGAGCTTGCGCGGACGGGCCCCTTTTCTCGGTTGTGATGGCGACGCTATAGGACCTGCTAGTTTCAGGAGCCTAGGTTTCGATTTCGATTGCACGACATCGATTATTGTCACTAAATAATCCGATGACATGCTCCGTGTGGGAAGCTACAGGGAGCCAACATGGCGGAACCACATATTGAATATCCGTAGCCAGATAACTCTGTCGAGTCACTGTTGAACTTTGTGAAAAATGCTAGGTACAGTTTACGGAGGGAAATTCAAATGGCAACTGAACACATAGTTGGAGTTTTTTAAACTCTTAGTGTTTCTGGGTGCCGGGGCAGTGGCCCAAGTGGCCTTATGGACGCAACGCCCCTGGGTGGGGGAGTCCCAACTGAAGAAAATAAGGGCCTCTCTCGTCAAAGTGATTTGGTGGGGTCCTGACGGAGCTACCGAAGGCTTTGGACACCGTTAATCGCTGTCCCAAGCCCTTTGCCTTTATAAATGTTGTTAGCGAGTGTTTTGTTTTGCCGGAGGCCTTTTTAATTGTGCGAACGGAAGGCTGAGAACCCTCCCCCTCGGTCATCATGAACTCTGGGACGCGCTTGATCGAATAAAGAGAGTGGCAAAAGAGAGCTGTCCATTAGTTCTCGCTCGAGGCGTCACACTCGAGGATTCATGAGGCATTGTTCTAGCATAATTAAATCCACCATTGTTCCGATTTCTATAAGGAGGGCGGGGAAAGGATGGCCGGTCCTGGAGGGGGCTGCGACACAGAACTCGATGCGACGCTTCAGGAATCGGCACTTGTGTTGATTTCTTTCATGGAAATCGCCGATGGAAAAAAGCTGGGGCTCACGAACAAGAAAAGGCGTCCGAGGAATCAAATGACCCAAAGGAAACGTCTGGGATCGAAGATAAAAAAAAAAAGAAGTCATAGTTGGGTTGTGTGGATCCTTTCCAGGAGTAGGCATACACTGTTTATTCGCGAGCCTCGGCACTGAGGTATTTCAGTCTTCTCAATTATTTCCATTCAAACTTTTCAAAAGAGGTTCCATTGAAACCAACGCAGCTGGCATTCGCAATTCTGCTTCAGCTGCATCATGTCATGGGCTGGAAACCAAATAATAGGTACCTAATATCTATCCAACAAAATTTATTTATTTATTTTATTATATTTTTTCAAATACCGAAATACAGGTATATATTGAGGAGATACGTGGATACTTGGGTTTAGGTTTTGATTCGATCTGCAGAAGCGGATCTCCCGATTGTTACCTGTGGGATTCGAACAGAAAACCTCAGCCTCCACTCCAATCCCTGCCGTAATTCCACTCGGCCATTAGCTAACCTGTAGGTGTTCATGTTTCTCCTTAGAATGAAGAAGGCAGTTATGAGTCTTATTGTGGAAGTAACTGCAGACAACAATTATATGGATACACCATCCAATGGCTTGTGTGACAGAGTGTGACAGTGGGGGGTGGTGGTGGGGGGGGGGGGGACAGTCCCCCTCCTAGACCAGCAAGATTATCACCGGTTAAGAAGGGATATCGATAGGCTTCCACCAAGCGACCCCGTCTCCACCGGAAGAAAAAATAGCTCGAGAACAGCCACACTGTTACATTCCTCCCTACATGACATACTTCTGGGTAGCAGTAGTATGAGAGGGAAAAGGGGGAATGAAAAGTAGTATGATGTTCTGGTTCAGGAAACGACATCTGAACAACTTCAAGGTGACTAACCTCCATCTTGATGGTGCTACCACAATAATATTTTACTGGTGGAGAACAAAGCTGCTACATACGAGTATTGGTGGATAATGTTGTCAGAGGTTGTTGCCCAGTGAATTGTGCTCATCTCTAGGTGATCAACCTCCATCGTTAAGATGGAACAACTATTGGGACCTGTCAATTGGGCATCAATCGCCTTCTGGTGAGCATGCAGAAATGAGGTGATGAGTGCTAGGTACGCTGGTGACTTCCAAGTTCGCGGTTAATCGTCCCTTAGCCACTAGCATGCGAAGTCAAATCTTCCCAATTCACGCTGGTTTTATTGTTTTGCTTCCGAGTGTGCGAAGCAGCGAAAGCCTTGTGTTCACTTTCGTGAGCCAAAAAATTTTTGTCTTCAGAAATCAAAATTTCCACTTGCATTTTGCGTTTCAAAGCCTACTGAACAAATTTGGTTCCGTGTCTGTCGGTCTGTGGGTCTGTGAGTCTGTGAGTCTGTCCGCATTTCCTTGTTACAGCCATAACTTCCACGATTTTGAATTGATTCAGCTCAAATTTTGAGGGATGGTGCGGATAAGGCCCCTTGAGGTCCCATACAAATTTCAACATGATTGATTCAGCGGTACGCCCTGCGCATGCGCTAACGTTAAAATCAACAAACACGCATAACTTTCACAATTTTGATTTAATTTCGCTCAAATTTTCAAGGGTTGTTTGGGCAAGGCCTAGTGAGTTCCAGTATGAATTTCAGCATGATCGGACCCTCGGTGCGCTCTGCGCATGCGCTGGCGTGAAATAGATTCAATTTCCTTGTTACAGCCGTAGTAACCAAAGATTTCACCCAATTTCAATGTAATTCTCAGGGATTAAGCGGGTAGGGCCCATTGAGGTCCCATATAAATTTCAACATGATAGAGCCAGCGGTTCGCCCTGCGCATGCGCTCTGTTTGTCTGTCTGTCCTTCTATGCACGGCCAAACGGCTCGACGGATATCGACAAAATTTGGCACGAATATCCAGTAGGCTCCCAAGTTGTGCAACGTCGCATTTTTAAATCCCTGACCATAGCGGAACTATGGTCGACCATGGTCAACTCCTGAATGGCTTGACGGATATCGACCAAATTTGGCACGAATATCCAGTAGGCTCCCAAGTTGTGCAACGTCGCATTTTTAATTCCCTGACCATAGCGGAACTATGGTCGACCATGGTCAACTCCTGAATGGCTTGATGGATATCGACCAAATTTGGCACGAATATCCAGTAGGCTCCCAAGTTGTGCAACGTCGCATTTTTAATTCCCTGACCATAGCGGAACTATGGTCGACCATGGTCAACTTCGTTAATTGGAATTGTAACCCCTATTTTTTATCGCGTATTCGTAATCTACGTGAAATTCTATCTACGATCGACCCGCGGTCGACCATAGCGCATCCATGGGCCCCTCCATGGTCGAATCCCGAATTGCTCAACGGATATCGACCAAATTTGGCACGAATATCCAGTAGGCTCCCAAGTTGTGCAACGTCGCATTTTTAATTCCCTGACCATAGCGGAACTATGGTCGACCATGGTCAACTTCGTTAATTGAAATGGTAACCCCTATTTTTTATCGCGTATTCGTAATCTACGTGAAATTCTATCTACGATCGACCCTTCGGACTACCCCCGCGGTCGACCATAGCGCATCCATGGGCCCCTCCATGCTCGAATCCCGAATGGCTTGACGGATATCGACCAAATTTGGCACGCATATCCAGTAGGCTCCCAAGTTGTGCAACGTCGCATTTTTAATTCCCTGACCATAGCGGAGCTATGGTCGACCATGGTCAACTCCTGAATGGCTTGACGGATATCGACCAAATTTGGCACGAATATCCAGTAGGCTCCCAAGTTGTGCAACGTCGCATTTTTAATTCCCTGACCATAGCGGAACTATGGTCGACCATGGTCAACTTCGTTAATTGGAATGGTAACCCCTATTTTTTATCGCGTATTCGTAATCTACGTGAAATTCTATCTACGATCGACCCGCGGTCGACCATAGCGCATCCATGGGCCCCTCCATGGTCGAATCCCGAATTGCTCAACGGATATCGACCAAATTTGGCACGAATATCCAGTAGGCTCCCAAGTTGTGCAACGTCGCATTTTTAATTCCCTGACCATAGCGGAACTATGGTCGACCATGGTCAACTTCGTTAATTGAAATGGTAACCCCTATTTTTTATCGCGTATTCGTAATCTACGTGAAATTCTATCTACGATCGACCCTTCGGACTACCCCCGCGGTCGACCTTAGCGCATCCATGGGCCCCTCCATGGTCCCGAATTGCTCAACGGATATCGACCAAATTTGGCACCAATATCCGGTAGCCTCCCAAGTTGAACGTAGGCGCACTTTTAATTCCCTGACCATAGCGGAAATATGGTCGACCATGGTCAACTCCTGAATGGCTTGACGGATTTTGATAAAATTGGGCACAAATACCCGGTAGGGTATGGGATTTTTCCGTCGTTTGTTGGTTCCACGATACTGCGTACAGCGAATCTCGGATAGCGAGTGAAGCGAGCGGTCAGGCTAGTTATGTATAATGGGCGTAATGTAGGTATTATGGAAGTCATGTTATGTATAATATGTATATTTCATGTAATGTTATGTAATGTTATGTTATGTAATGTAATGTTATGTAATATGTATATTTAACGTTATGTAATGTTATGTAATGTTATGTAATGTTATGTAATGTAATGTAATGTAATGTAATGTAATGTTATGTTATTTTGCTTCCGAGTCTGTTCTATTTTATAATGGGTCACTCTGATTGTGACGAGGAAGCTCCTGTGCCATCACCTTGGCAGTGTATTTCCCCTGTTGCACTCGCAAAAATTGAAAATTAAACACGTTTTTCGTTCAGTACTCATGAAAATTTCAAGTTATCATTCACCTTCGTGCCTCTTCAGGTTTAATACTGTGATACCAAATCATGATTTATTGCAGGCACCGAAATGAGACTAGTTGGAGGGGTTTAACAGGTAATTTTCCGCGATAGGGGGGGGGGGGGGGTGTGAAGAAAACAGTCGGAAGCAGGTAAAAACTGAACAGCCGTCGAAATGAACCTCTGCATATCCAATAGGCGACTCTGCAATTCATGCACTAGGCAGCCACTCCTTCTCTTAAGTACTTGTCTCTCCATGGCCAAACATATGGCCATTACGTGTATGGCCAGATCCGAATGAGCAACTATGGGCGAAAATAATGTACTTCTAACTACCTGTATAACTTCATCTGCCATACTTGCACCTCAAAAGTACTTCTCCCGATGAGGACTCAATGTTATCTTCAATTATCCGCCTAGACGAGAAATGACTCTGCAATATCGTTTGCCGGTTGATTTACGACCTCCGGCCTGCTCAAAGGTGTTTAATACGATGCGAGGAAGCGAATCTCCTCATTGAGGCTCCCTTTGCGACTCCCAAGGCAAATTTCCCGTCCCTTACAAAGTCTTCTATGGACTTTTGCCCAGGGTGTGAGCTTGTATCCTCGGGAACTCAGGCTGTAAACTCTCCCGACATTATTTTTAGTGGCTCGTAAAAATAAGCTTCAACCTTCCACCGCTCCGTTCTCGTTCACCCTTTTTGCCAGTAACTTCCAAGGCAGTTAATTTGTTTCAAAATTATTTCTTTCGCCCTCCCCACCCCTCCCCATCACGTCACTTCTGGCCTACCCTGCAAACGGCCACCTTTCCCTGTATAGCCTGTACCACCTTCTTCAACCTAATTTACAGTTCCTTCTGTTTTAGTTACGCTCCAACCCAATACCCTTGTTTCACTACCTCCGCTCTTTCTGTGTTGTTTTTTACTTTGTTTATACTTTTTCCACCCTCACAGAACCATAATAATGTTTCATTTTATTTCGGAACGCACAAATTGAAAGAACCCTCATCTCCGGAGCTTTGAACTCCTGCGTTTAATTACCAGAGCATTAATTATTTTTATTTATTTATTTTATTTTTTATTTTTTATTTTTTTTTCAAAATTCCCAGCTAACTGAGTGTCGAGGATTTGGATTTACAACTCGAAGCCATCTCGAGCTTAACGTTGAAGGTGGGGGGTTGCAAAAGGTTTTACGACTGGAGCTCAGGTCATTCGGCTAATTTTATCCTTGGTTTAATAACTTTTGGGCTCGACACTGTCTGCTCCGACGTTCACGTGGTTTGAACAGTGTTGAGTTGAGGCATTCAATATCGCTATAGGTACCTAATTATGTAACTAGTGAAGGTTTGGTCCGTGCATTATAAGGACGATAAACGCAAATATCGAGATAATCGAACGTTGCGATTATACATCGATTACTCCTGGCATCCGTATCGCACTTCCTTCACTGCTAACTGCGCGTACCAGTTCCTTAAAATGCATGGTAAAACACGGGACAAGACCCGACGAACACGAACGCAGTGAAAGAAACTGGGAAAGGAAGGCTACTACGACTGCTACAACCAAACATCGAATGAAGTGAAATCGATATATAATCGCAACATTCGATTATCTCGACAGTCACGTTTATCGTCCCTATAACGCACTAGTACCCTAGTGAACCCCACCAACCTAGCTTTCCTAGCGCTGCCGTTTCCTGGCGCCGTTTGGCGCCAATTACAGCTTAAATATTCGATCCAGCAAATTTCGATGCGTAAGACATAAAAACCAAATATAGTTTTTCTTGAATTTGACTGCGGAATTCCAGCTTTGGCGCCGCTCACTGGCACCAAAAATTTAGAGCGAATTCTGATCCACCTACAAGTAGACCCTCAAATCATTAAATCTGTTCGGAAGGATTTTTGGTTTGCTAAGCAGACATGCAGCATTTGTCTGACTGTCCTTCGGTGAGTTCTGACTGTGTTCCGCAGAACCGCTTATTTCCGCAGAACAGTTTATTATTATTCGATGAACGGGTAATGTGTCCAATCACATAATTTTAAGAATATTAACGGTATAGAAAATAAAAATAAAGATTATCGCACTGCTGATTGACAGATAGTAGACTGTGTGTACATAAAAATATAATAATGTCGGCATAGTAGGTTCGATATGGCTGTTTATAACCTGCTCTCAATTTACCACTTCACATTTGAACTTTGGGAAGCTAACGTTAAAGACATTCACTTCAATTTCGTTTTTCCTAGTCGCATTATCCGGGGGGTATAAATAATTTGTATCACAGTGTGCCACACTTCGAATGTTGCACGACGGTACCCGAAAATTGAGCCTGACAGGAAATTCGGGCCACAAACCAATGAAGGACTGTGTAGAGAAAAAACAGATCAGCGAATCTTCTTCTTCTTTTACTGAGGGTATCCATCATCCTGATATCCAATTACAATTACAAAATCACCAGTTAGTAGAAACAAATTCATTTAGTTTAAATGTGAAGTAGGCCAATCGAAGGAATTTTCGTTGGACTCTGTCGACAAGGCAAATTCCTCTTATTCACTAATAATAACACAAGCGCCTCAGAGGGAAATTTAACGGCCCGAGGGTTCGCGAGCCAATCCGATTAAGACCGAACCAAAATCCGCGCTGAGCCTAATTGGATCGGAAATCATTCGACACTGCTGTATTTAAAACAAAGAGGAGAAAACATCCTGTTAACAATAAGCGCGGAGTTAGGTGTAACTTGACATTCGGATCCGCGATTAGGTAGGTATAACTTTACATTACGTAACGTGTGCCAGCCTTTGGTAATTAAAGCTGTAAATTTAATTAACAAAGGGTTGAAAAAGATGACGTAACGCTTTTTTCCTCCCATCCCCGCCCTTCACATGTAGCGCAAAGGTTTCTTAATCCGGGACAAATCGGATTCAGCCCAATTAAATAATCGATAATTACCCGAAGTGTGAGAGTGAGACAGGTTAAAAACCGTGGAATAGAATGCGTTTGAACATTTGAAAAGGTGCAAAATGTTCCTCTATCAATTCCTGAATCAATAACCCTTTTATCTATGTAATTTTAAGGAAGATTCTTGAAATATCCTTTTATCTATGTAATTTTAAGGAAGATTCTTGAAATATCCTTTTATCTATGTAATTTTAAGGAAGATTCTTGAAATATCCTTTTATCTATGTAATTTTAAGAAGATTCTTGAAATATCCTTTTATCTATGTAATTTTAAGAAGATTCTTGAAATATCCTTAACCGTACATAAGGAGAAAGAAATGTGTTAATGAGGTTAAATGATGAGGTATCAAGTCAAGCGAACCCCAAGACTCGTCTGTGCATGGGCTAATGGATTCACTATGGTCCGAAATGGAATGGCATCGAGCATTTTATGGATCCCATACAATAGCGCACATTCTACGATATTTTTAATTATCGGCGTTCTTTGATTATAAAAAGGACGTTAAATCGAATATTATATCAATTCCAACCAAGAACAACAGTTTTTCTTGGGTAAGAAGAGAGAAAAATTAAATATTTAGCGGTGCCAGTTGTTTCGAACGAAGATTTATACTGAGCACGCCTTGAAGGTCTCGGCTTATTTGTACTGAGGTAATTTGTTAACGGGGACAGGATTTCAGCGGGGCTTGATATAATTGTGGCGGGCGGTAATTATCCGACTCCGACCGTGATGAAGGAGGAGGGGAGAATGATTTATTAATGAAATTAAATCGTGTCATTCGTCAAGGCAGTAAGTCATTAAAACGTGTCTTCCGAGGCCTGGAAAGAACCGAAAAGACCGGCTTTGGGGTTCATTAGGGCCCCCTGCCCCACCGCCCAACCACAGGTCACCGGACTGAATTAAGAAATGGAAGTAAAGGTTATTAAGGTAGAGAGAGATAATGTGATGGCAGAGAGAGGGAGGCTGAGAGAGAGGATCAGAGAAAGGCCATCAGAGCTAATCAACAGCCCGACACCAAACCTCATGACCACGTTAAAAAGAAGGAAATTCGAAAATTAACTTGGACAAAAACGGGACATTAAGAAGGACGGATTTATGCCGTCTTTTTATAATTAAAAGTATATCAACATCTTCATCAGGACGCCCGGGCTTTGAAAATGACCTCCAGTGCAACAGAACTTGATGTTGAAAAACAGGCCCGACGTGGAGGAGGTCTCAATTTCCATCTTGGAGTGTGTTCGGAAGAAATCCTGAGATTAAAAGAATCCTCGTGGAACTCTGTGGCCGTGACGTCGAGGGCTGTTGCGGAATGGCTCTCTAATAAAAAACGCTGCAAAGCCCTTGTCACATTCTACTGGACATACGTACAGAAATTTTGACTGTTCATTTATTGTTTCTTCCATGTGCAATAAATTATTTACATGGCTATTTTTGATGGTTTCCACCAATATTGGCCCCCAAAACCACGAATTAGGCTCGGGTTTTTTTAAACAGTTTTTTTTTGTCATTGATAAATAAATTTAAATAAAATGAAAATAATTTTTAAAAAATACCTAATAATAATTTTAAAAAAAACCGCTGCAAATCCCTGCACAACGGTTTATCATTTTGTATAGAATACCCTTCCGTTACAGATCACAGCTCTATGTATAGATAACCCGTCTATATAATATGATATATGTACTATTCTATACATATTATGTAGATCGCAGACCCTCCTTAGGTTAGTACCTAACCCCGTACTCGTTACTAGGTACCTACCTAAATCACGAGTTAAATGTTGCTAAAATAATTCTGCCGATGACAAACAGTACCTAACAAAAAGAAACACACATAATGAAGTTCTGAAAAGAAATTGTTGATGAGGAGTGAAAAAAGTTGCAAAAGTACCTACCAACAAACTCCAGCCCCTTCTACGTAGATGGTATAATGAACCGTTGTGTAATAATTTACCGTTGAGTAATGATTTACCGTAGTAATAATTTACCCATCAATAATACTTCAACGTTTGTTCAAGTTTCACTACCTACCAACAAACTCCAAAAGAGCCATCATTTTTCAAATGAAATAATATCACAGAACAACCAACTCGACTTCATACTCCGCCAATATAATCAGGTGGCCCCTAGCAATGATTTCATCTCCGCCAATTTTCCTATTGTGGGCGCGTCTCTGGTTACGAGATTTGGTTTGAATTGTATACATTTTCATTCACACTGGAGTCGAAAATGCCTGTCGGTGCAAACTTCGGGGCCTTACTGTGAACGAACGGCTGGACGTACGACGCTCCGGATGGTCTTAAAAAACTCGCAAGTTCAAGAACTATTTAAAACCGTAAAAATATTTACGTTAAAAAATAGTATAGGCGTTTTGAAAATTTCAACCCCTATTTTGAACCCCTTAGAGATGACTCACAGTAACGTCGAGCTTCGAGGACCAACTAGACAGCGAACGGAACCTATAACCCGAATTTCATCAATTTTCTTTCACGGTAACTAAGAAAAGTGGCCCGTACGGCGTACGGCGTACGGCGGACAGACAGAAATTTTTTTATTGCAGTTTTGGATTCTACATACCTTGAAACGTAAACCATCAAATTTTGAGGGGGGGTAACAATTTTTTTTTTCATGCTCGATTCCAATGGTTCATTATTGAAAATAATAAACCAAAAAAAAAATATATAAAAAAAATTAAAATAAAAAAAAATTTAAAAAATAAAATTTAAAAAAAATAAAATTTAAAACTGAATGAAAAAGGAAAAAAGATGAATGATGAATGATGATTGAAAAATTTAATTATTTTTTAATTTGATTTATTTATTTATTTCCTTTTCACATAGCATAGGACCTAAGCCCCCCCTAGCGCTACGTACATAGTTAATTAAAACATTGAGGCCGTCTAAAATGCACAAATTTGCCTTAAAGAAGAAAACAAATTTACAAAAATGAAGTTACAAAAATTTACAAAAATGAAGTTTCAAAAATTTACAAAAATGAGAAAAAGAATTGCTGGAAAAAAGAAAGAAGAACCAAGAAGAAAGAGAGAAGAAAGAGGGGTAGTAATAAATCTGCAAAGTGTGCTTTAAGTTCCGTGCAGAATCGCCGGAGAGTGGGGATAGAGCGCAAGTTTGATTCACCTGTTGAAACTACTTCTAGTGTTATTATACAAATGTATGATGATTTCAGACAATTTCCCATGTTTTTGACTAATAAAAAATGAATTTCGGGAGCTAAACTTTCGTTACAACCTCAATTCTTCACTCTTCGGTCAAAATCAACCTAATATTCGGTCTTCTCGCCCTAAAAAACGTGGAAAACGATACCGCAAAAGCTCATGTTCATAAAACCTCAAATATCCCTCGAAAATTCCTATTTTTACACCCATTAGTTCTCCCATAACACCCCTGGGTTATGGGAGAAAAACTCGGACCCAAAGTGTTCCCAAATGCGGGGACCCAAACTGTGTGCGGAAGAACGACGATTTTAGACCAAAATTTAACGTAAATTTAAGGCTGAAACTTCGTTAGATCCTCAATTTTCCACTCTTTGGTCAACACCGACTTCATATTCGGTCTTCTCGTCCTAAAAAACACGGAAAACGATACCTCGAAAGCTCATGTTACCAAAATGTTACTAAAACACAAAAAGTACCTATTTTTATGCACATTTTCACTCATAACGCCCCTGGGTATATTCCGAACGGGCTGCAAAGTTTCGGGACACAACTAGGGCCCAAATGGAGCATGTGTGCGAAATAACGAATTTATTAGACCGAAAATGAAGCCGGTATGCGTGATACGTCGGACGGACATTGCATTTTCTGAATCTACACACCTTGAAACGTAAAACAAAAAATGTTGAGGGGGTGTCATAAAAAAAATTTTCTCAGCGAATACATAGGTGTATTATTCAAAGAATAATAATCCAAAATACGGGTGTAGGTACAACAAACTCGATTTCATAAAACCATGCGTGATTCGAATCAGCTGTCTACAGTTTAAATACCAATTATTCATGATGATGTTGAGGATGTTTTTCTGTTCTGATTTCAAACTCTAATTTCACACTAACAGCCTTGAGGTCTCGGAAACATTCCCCGAAAATAGTACTTGGAATTGTAAAAAATCGAAATTCATCACGCTCGTCGTGCCATAGGATCATCCTCGGACAACTCTACAGGTGGAGTTCTGACAGACATTTCAAGTTATTCTATTTTTTGATTCTACGTAGGTACCTTGAAATTTTGATGAGGTATCATGAAATCCCAATGGTTTTTTACTGAAAAATTATCACTGAAACACTTCCAAGGTAATTTCGGAACGGCATTACTCGCAAATTTGTCATATTTTGTATCCGTTCGACTCTCTTCCCTTACTAGCTCCTTCGTCAGACAATCCCGTTAGGCGAAGTCTTCATGAGCCCCAGCTCGACCGAAGGTCGATTTGTAAACACGGGAAATACCTTCTGAATGAAATCCCCGTGGTGAGGTCTTATAACCGCAAACAGCTTCCTTCCAATATTTCCCTCTTCACTAGGTTCAAGCGGAATAAGAATCTAATTCTGAGAGGAGCTTCGTTAGGCCCCTCAGTCACCTCTTATTAATTCATTCAGCTTCTTCCATTGCTCAGGAGGAACGTTAATTTTTAGAAATGTTTTCTATATGTAACCATCTTCAGTCAAAATGATTTAAGCTATTTTTTTTAGCAAACCATCGATTTGCCAGATGCATCGATATGATATTATATTTGATCACCATCTTTAGGGCTATAACAAGTCAAAATTAAGGGCACCTAGGAGCTATATTTTTTAGCGTTAGAGAGAGAGAGAGAGATTGATTGATTGATTGATTTCTTTATTTAGCAACCAGGGAAGGTTAGGGCCTTGAGGCCCTCTCTTCCACCTTCCCTGGATAACAGAAGTACAATAATTATTCCTCTTACAATCGTAGTCAAATAATTCAATATAATTGGTAATTACATAATTTTCACAAACTTATTGTTACAAATTGAATTGATTAAATATAAATGAAAATAACTCTGTCAAACTAAAACATTCTTCCTACTCTTCCAACAAATTCTTAACATTATTTCATAGTTCCATCATTGTTTTTCAATATTTTTCCACTAATTTCTTCTTAAGTGTATCTCTAAATGTGCTTGTTTTTTGATATAGTTCATATTTTTCAATTAGCTCGTTATAAATTCTTGATCCTTGAACAATAAATGATCTGTTGTACATGGTACTTCTATGTATCGGGATTTGCAGTAGTTTTTCTCTGTTCCGGGTATCTCTAGAGTGGACTTGTGCCATGAATTTAAATTTATCATACAAGTACTGTGGTCTTCTGAATTTCAACACTCAATCGCTCGTAATATTACAGGAATGGTTTCTGAGAGGGAATCACGACGCACTCCTTGGAGATGACTGACAGTAACACCGAGCTTCGGGGAAAGGATCAGATTGTTAGTAACGCAGGGCCATGCCGAGTGGAGGAGATACAATTGTGACAGTGTGACAGTGGGGGGGTGGACCCTGGAGAGTCCCCCTCCCAGACCAGCGAGATTATCACAGGTTAAGAAGGGATATCGATTAGGCTTCCCCAAGCGACCCCGTCTCCACCGGAAGAAAAAATGTATCGAGAACAGCCACATTGTTACACAGTACAGGGTTCGAACTCACTTCACCTCGCGAGTGCACCACTTTGGCACTGCTGCCACAAAGCAGAGTTTTGAGTCGAAACTCGTACCTTCCAGCGCAGTTGGCATGAAAGTTGACATTTTGAAACAGTTTTGGTGTCCAAACCGCACTGGTTCTCTCAGCAACACGAACTTTCAATACCTTGAATGCCGTCTCCTGTAAAATCGATCCTCCCCAAATTGAGATTTCTTACGTGGGTCTCCAAGGCGATATTCATCTCGAAAAAACGAAAAGGAACCAGCCGGACTCCGGCGACAAAATATGAGTTCGGACCCTCTAAGGTCCCATAGATTAATGTTACCTACCTCAAAAGCCCAACTCCCGAGACCTCAAAAAGCGTTACTTATATGCCTAACTCGGCAGGGGAGGATGGAATTAATTTCCCTCCCCGCTCTGTCCTTTGTCGTTTTCGTGGATGTGTAAACAGATGCTCCTTTCTGAAAATCGTCCACCTTTGTGGGGTTTTCAATAAATAAAGTCAGGAGACCGATTTTATCAGTTCTAGACAAAAGGAATTTTAGAACTGAGGCCCAGGAGCGAATCGGACATCTAAATTTGACTGGGTATGCAAGTGGGGAAAGGGGGGGGGTCTACGAGGGCGTCTTTTATATTTTATAAAATTAATGTTCCGTGTTGTTTTCCTCCATGCATTAAAAGACAGAAGAAAAATCTTGTGTCGGATGAAGAAATAATAATACCCACAAAAACATTCACATGATATAGAGTGACATTTCAGTAGACTTATTGAGGTAAACGATCATCTGGGACAAAATATTGGATCATCTGCTAGCTTAGACGATATTATGTTGTATTTTGGTTAATTAATCTGTGAACAATACACCTATGTATTCAGTCACCAAAAAATTCTTATAAATCCTCGAAATGTTTTATTTTACGTTTCAAGGTGCGTAAATTCCAAAAATGCCGTATCACGTGTAGGTACCGGCTTCATTTTCGGTCAAAAGAATTCGTTCTTGCGCGCACATGCTCCGTTTGGGCCCTAGTTGTATCCCGAAACTTTACAACCAGATCGGAATATACGCAGGGGTGTTATGAGTGAAAATGGGTATATAAATAGGTACTTTTTGTGTTTTAGTAACATGTTGGTAACATGAGCTTTTGAGGTATCATTTTCCATGTTTTTGGGACGAGAAGACCGAATATGAAGTAGATTTTGACCAAAGAGTTGAAAGTTGAGGTTCTAACGATGTTTCAGCCTTGAATTTACGTTAAAATTTGGTCTAAAATCGTCGTTCTTCCGTACACAGTTTGGGTCCCCATTCAGGAACACTTTTGGGTCCTAGTTGTGCTGCGAAACACGGCAGCCCGATCGGCATACACCCAGGGGTGTTATGGGAGAAAAAATGGGTCTAAAAATAGGGGTTTTCGAGGGATTTTTGAGGTTTTAGTGAACACGAGCTTGTGAGGTATCGTTTTCCATGTTTTTTAGGGCGAGAAGACCGAACATGAGGTTTGTTTTGGTCGAAGAGTGAAGAATTGAGGTTGTAACGAAGGCTAAGCTACCGAAATCAATTTTGGTTTATTATTCTGTGAATAATACACCTATGTATTCGCTCAGCAAAAAATTTTCATAACACCCCCTCAAAATTTTTTCTTTTCCGTTTCAAGGTGCGTAGATTCCAAAAATGCAATGTCCGTCCGCCGTCCGCCGTACGCCGTATCACGTGTACAGGCTTCATTTTCGATCTAAAAAAGTCGTTCTTTCGCACACATGCTCCATTTGGGCCCTAGTTGTGTCCCGAAACTTTGCAGCCCGATCGGAATATACCCAGGGGTGTTATGAGTGAAAATGTGTATAAAAATAGGTACTTTTTGCGTTTTAACAACATGTTAGTAACATGAGCTTTTGAGGTATCTTTTTCCATGTTTTTGAGGACGAGAAGACCGAATATGAAGTCGATATTGACCAAAGACGCGGAAATTGAGGTTTTACCAAAGGTTCAGCTCCCAAAATTGGTTTTTTATGAGTCAAAAACCTGGAAAACTGTCTGAAATCACCATCAATGTGTACAATAACATTGGAAAAAGTGTAAACAGGTGAATCAAGACCATTAAATGCCACTACCAATGATCAAAGATGATCTTTTTAAAAAAAAAAAGCGTACCTATTTCATGTTTTGGGGGCCAAAATTGGTGGAAATCACCAGAAATAGCTATTTCAATCATTCCACATGAAAGAAACAATACATTTAACAGCCAACAAAAAACTCTAGAACTCCAATAGAATAATAAACCCATGTGACAAGGACTTTGCAGCGTTTTTTATTGGTAATAAACATGGGAAATTGTCTGAAATCACCATACATTTGTACAATAACACCAGAAGTAGTACCAACAGGTGAATCAAGACAATTAAATGGTACTATCAATGATCAAAAATAATCTGTTAAAAAAAAGCCGAGCCTAATTCGTGTTTTTGGGGGCCAAAATTTGTGGAAACCATCAAAAATGGCCATTCCAATAATTCCGCATGTAAGAAACAATAAATGGAATAGCCAAAATTTCTGTAGGTATGTCCAATAGAATAATAAACCCATGTGACAAGGACTTTGCAGCGTTTTTATTACAACTAACACACAGGAAATATTTCTGTTCTGTCTGCCCTACGCCTCAAAACGGTAAAACCCTCAGTCTGAGTCTGTACATGTACCTGTCTCAGACTTTGAAGATTTTACTCGTACATAACTTAGAAACTGCATCTCGTCTACATTGTTCTTTCGACGAGATAGTTAAAGTGGTTACAAGGAATTGCATTCTGACAACAGGCAGGGGACCAAACGTTTTCCTTATTATCCGAAACAAACATTGAACGACTTCGGTAGAGAGAAAGCAGAAGTCTGTTTCCAACAAAGAAGTCAACGCCGATAGTTGTATTCAGGACAATTTTGGTTTACTGATTCAGATTCCACACCTAACCTGCAATAAGGTTGAGCACCTGCATTGTAAGTGTAAGAATAACAACACAGTTTATTATTATTCATTGAAAGTTCTTAAACAAAACCTCCTCCCTAAAGGAAATGAAGGCTGAGGGGGGATCATGCCTGGGATACCCTGAATATGCCTCGCTAGTACTATCCCCGTATATAATAATAATAATAATAATAATAATAATAATAATAATGGTACAAGTATGTTATAGCCCCGCCAATATCGATTGTATCATTTATCTCAAATACATCGATCCTTGTGGTATCGATGACGTGTATCAGACAAGACGGTGGGTGTACAAGAAGTTTAGTTCCCATTCCGCCGCTCGCATTGTCAAGCGATCTGGATGCTCGCTAGCGCTCGCATCTCAAAATAGATAAACAATCCCAGAAACTATCCCGTGAATGAGCAGGTTGTTTGGGACTTCTGAATAGATGGTACAAGTATGTTATAGTCACTCTTATTTTTTGGTGTCCTTACAATGGTCTTCCCGTATTCATTTTGAAAGTTGATATCGGCACCCTGTAGGCATCGGGACGCCATATTGAGCCGTCATCGGTACCACAAGGATCGATGTATTTGAGATAATCGATACAATCGATATTGGCGGGGCTATAACATACTTGTACCATAATAATAATAATAATAATAATAATAATAATAATAATAATAATAATAATAATAATAATAATAATTAATTTACCAAAGGTTAATTAATCGTGTAGCCTGGTGAGGGAGTTTTTGGGGGAGGCTATTACGCCCGACCACTGAGCCCTCCACATGCACTTGCGGGTGGGAATAGGCTCTTGGGCCCCCCATTCGCGTCACCCCGTGGCACTTTTTACCACCCACGGGTGATGACCACCAAATAATAATAATAATAATAATAATAATAATAATAATAATAATAATAATAATAATAATAATAATAATAATAATAATAATAATCATAACGGACGAGACCGTCTCACACTAGTTAGCCACTTGCTCTATATGGATGATCTGAAGCTGTTTGCCTCTACCAGGCGTCAGTTGGATTACCTTCTGCGTCTGACTGAGGAGTTTAGTACAGACATCCATATGAGGTTTGGAGTCGATAAATGCAGGCTGAGCACCCTCAAGCATGGCCAGTTTGCGGAGGTTGAGCCATTTTTGCTTCGATCATCCGCCTCCTCAATCGATTCCCTGGAGGAGGGTCAGTGTTACAAGTACTTAGGGTACGCAGAGGCTGCCGGCCTTGACCATGGTTCCATCAAGCGGACTCTGACTGAGAGGTTTCGCTCGAGACTTCGGGCACTTCTCAAGTCAGGTCTCAACTCCCGCAACATGGTCAGGGCCATTCACATCTATGCAGCCTCCCTGCTGACATACTCGTTTGGGGTTGTGAAGTGGCGCGACTCGGGGCTTGCTTCCCTGGACCGCCTAGTCAGGACTCAATCGACTGCCTTCCGGGCTCATCACCCCAAGTCGGCAGTTGAGAGAGTCACGCTTCCACGCGGTGTTGGGGGTCGGGGATTCCCTGACATCTCCAACCTCTGCTATCGGCAGGCGGGCGGGCTTCGGGAGTACTTTCTTGGTCGCGTTACCGTCAGCCCCATTGCGAACGCAGTTTGTCAGGTGGACGAGGGCATTACCCCCCTCAGTCTGTGCGTGCCCAATGCTGACCCTCTTGGGAAAGTGGTTGAGGATGTGGCCAAAGGTGAGGCCTGGGGAGCGAAGGAGCTGCATGGGCGATTCCGCTCACAGCTCCTGTCCCCCACTGTCGACAGCTCTGCCTCTTGCAGATGGTTGGTGACTGGTTCCCTGTATGTCGAAACCGAAGGGTTCATGATCGCCATACAGGACCAGGTCGTGGCGACCCGCAACTACCGAAAGTATATCATCCGGCAAGCTGGAGTACAGGACGTGTGTCGCATTTGTCGAGCCACTGGTGAGACAATAGATCACGTCCTGGCGGGTTGCCCGGCCCTTGCTCCCACCAAGTACCTGTATAGGCACAACATCGTGGCGCGTATAGTCCATCAAGAGCTGGCCTTAAAGCACGCTCTCGTTCAGGACAGGACGCGCTACTTCCAGTATGAGCCAGTCAGGTACTTGGAGAATGAAAATTACAAGATGTATTGGGACAAGGAGCTACCGACCGATCTGCCAATCACCGCGCGCCGGCCTGATATTGTCCTTGTGAACAAGGCGGAGGGAACGACCTACCTAATTGACATCTCTGTACCTCTCACATCAAACCTCGAAGCCAAGCACAGGGAGAAGGTAAATAAGTATTTATCCCTTGCTAACGAGATAAGGACGATGTGGGAGCAGGAGGTGGTACGGATCGTTCCCGTGGTCTTGTCTGCCACCGGGGTGATACCCAAGAAACTCCATGAAAGTTTGAGGATTCTTGGGTTGCCCGGTGGACTTTACGAGGACATGCAGAAGGCCGTGCTGATTGCCTCGTGTAGCCTGGTGAGGGAGTTTTTGGGGGAGGCTATTATGCCCGACCACTGAGCCCTCCACATGCACTTGCGGGTGGGAATAGGCTCTTGGGCCCCCCACTCGCGTCACCCCGTGGCACTTTTTACCCCCCACGGGTGATGACCACCAAATAATCATAATAATAACATGGTTCCATCAAGCGGACTCTGACTGAGAGGTTTCGCTCGAGACTTCGGGCACTTCTCAAGTCAGGTCTCAACTCCCGCAACATGGTCAGGGCCATTCACATCTATGCAGCCTCCCTGCTGACATACTCGTTTCGGGTTGTGAAGTGGCGCGACTCGGAGCTTGCTTCCCTGGACCGCCTAGTCAGGACTCAATCGACTGCCTTCCGGGCTCATCACCCCAAGTCGGCAGTTGAGAGAGTCACGCTTCCACACGGTGTTGGGGGTCGGGGATTCCCTGACATCTCCAACCTCTGCTATCGGCAGGCGGGCGGGCTTCGGGAGTACTTTCTTGGTCGCGTTACCGTCAGCCCCATTGCGAACGCAGTTTGTCAGGTGGACGAGGGCATTACCCCCCTCAGTCTGTGCGTGCCCAATGCTGACCCTCTTGGGAAAGTGGTTGAGGATGTGGCCAAAGGTGAGGCCTGGGGAGCGAAGGAGCTGCATGGGCGATTCCGCTCACAGCTCCTGTCCCCCACTGTCAACAGCTCTGCCTCTTGCAGATGGTTGGTGACTGGTTCCCTGTATGTCGAAACCGAAGGGTTCATGATCGCCATACAGGACCAGGTCGTGGCGACCCGCAACTACCGAAAGTATATCATCCGGCAAGCTGGAGTACAGGACGTGTGTCGCATTTGTCGAGCCACTGGTGAGACAATAGATCACGTCCTGGCGGGTTGCCCGGCCCTTGCTCCCACCAAGTACCTGTATAGGCACAACATGGTGGCGCGTATAGTCCATCAAGAGCTGGCCTTAAAGCACGCTCTCGTTCAGGACAGGACGCGCTACTTCCAGTATGAGCCAGTCAGGTACTTGGAGAATGAAAATTACAAGATGTATTGGGACAAGGAGCTACCGACCGATCTGCCAATCACCGCGCGCCGGCCTGATATTGTCCTTGTGAACAAGGCGGAGGGAACGACCTACCTAATTGACATCTCTGTACCTCTCACATCAAACATCGAAGCCAAGCACAGGGAGAAGGTAAATAAGTATTTATCCCTTGCTAACGAGATAAGGACGATGTGGGAGCAGGAGGTGGTACGGATCGTTCCCGTGGTCTTGTCTGCCACCGGGGAGATACCCAAGAAACTCCATGAAAGTTTGAGGAATCTTGGGTTGCCCGGTGGACTTTACGAGGACATGCAGAAGGCCGTGCTGATTGCTTCGTGTAGCCTGGTGAGGGAGTTTTTGGGGGAGGCTATTATGCCCGACCACTGAGCCCTCCACATGCACTTGCGGGTGGGAATAGGCTCTTATAGTTAGAGAGCCAGTGGCCTCCTAATTTAACCGGAAGATGTATAGCTGTAATCCCCCTAAATCGAAGGGGCTTGATGCCCTGAAACGAGATCCGCGAGTCAGCCACTCCCTACCCGGGGCATTATTATAGAAATTTTGAATTCAATTTTCAAAATTTTGGCTCCTAATTTAACCGAAAGATAAATGGTTGAAATTTGTTTCAAAATGTAGGTTTCTGATCACTGGTTTAGGATTCAGGGCGACTGACGACCGATCCCGGGCCAATTTAGTAACTGACGCGTTCAAATTTGGTTAAATTGTGCATCTAATTTAACCGAGAGATAAATGGCTGGGGTTTTTTTCAAAACGACCAGCATGCAGCCCTAAATAACATTGCGCAACGACTGACGGCGCCAGCTGGGCAGATTTCATAACTGACGACAATTTAAATTTCAGTTGACCGAAACTTAACCGAGAGATAAATGGTTGAATTTTGTTTCAAAATGTAGGTTTTCTGTTAGTGACCCAGGATTGAGGGCGACTGACGGCCGATCCCGGGCCAATTTAGTAACTGACGCGTTCAAATTTGGTTAAATTGTGCATCTAATTTAACCGAGAGATAAATGGCTGGGTTTTTTTTCAAAAGACCAGCATGCAACCCTAAACCACAATACAACAACGACTGACGGCGGTAGTTGGGCAGATTTCATAACTGACCACAATTTAAATGTCGGTTGATCGAAACTTAGCCGAGAAGTAAATGGTTGCATTTTGTTCCAAAATGTAGGTTTTCTGTTACTGGTCGACTGACGACCGATTCCGGGTCAATTTAGTAACTGACGCGTTCAAATTCGGTTAATTGTTCAAATGATTTCCCGCTTACGTCTGAAATGGATGCAATTGTATAAAATGACAGTTCAACATTTTCGTACAGGGGAACAAATGAACACTGTGGAACAGAAGAAGATTTTTCTGCTCCTCATCCAATGATGAATCATCTGAAACAATAAAACCAAAAACTTTTAGTTGGAAAAAAATACATTTAGCGTGGTTGTACATGGGCACTGTTTGAAATACTACTTCCAGTGAACCTGCAGGGTCATCCTTCGAACGTTAGGCTTAGGTACTTAGTCCTCAAAAAATCCGTGCAAAAATGCCAAATTTTTGTCGACTCGAAACGATAACTTCCAAAGACAGGATCCAGTTTTTTTTTCTTTGGAAAGCAGAAATGTCTGCAGTACCTACTAAAATTTCGTTCAAAAATTCTGGAAAGATTTTCCTAAAAAAATAGTATAATGTATAACACTTATCACATTTTATTGTTGTAATGAAAATTACCTGAGTCAGAAGTATGTTCTCCAATATCGTCATCGTCATTAGCATCTTCATCGTCAACATTATCGTCATTGTAGTTCCAGCTGGCATCAAGGTAATTTCTGTTTTCCAAGATGTCATCAATGTTGGGAGGTCCCATCCCTCCGCAAAACCGGACTGCTTCTTTCCATGACTATCCACCCATGATTATCTGCCTTGCTTGTAGGTTCAAACTGGCAATGCCCTGGAATCAATGCTCCACAACCCTCCCAGAAGAGCTCTTTTGATTTTTTCGTTCAGTTCAGCCTGGTCGGGGGGAATGGTGCTAGGACTGAAGGACTTGTCAAATTTGAGTTCCGGTTCATTTGAGTTTTTAGGCAAAATAGCTCTGCAAAATAGCTCATGTCGGGCTTCATTGACCTTTTTTGTCCCCCCGCACTCCATACATTCTGCATACGAATTCATGCAGAATTTCATATAAGTCTTTCTCAATGATACTGTCTGCAAGATTTTCGAATACACGAATGAAACGAGGATCACTCGCAAGGAAAGAGAGTATTTTCCCTTTTCTGAAAAATGCTGGAATATGGCCGCAACCAGTGAATGTATGAAATGCTGTCAATGCCCTAGATAATTCATTAACTTGAGTATTTTACAGAGAAGTGACGTTTATGAGAATTTTCGAGCCTGAAGTGGCAGTTCCTATTTGGACCAGTGCGTTGCTAACACTCGACATCAGAACAACGGACTAGTATATTCTCATGGTCTTGCATGTGAGCAAGGTTGAAAATAATGCGCTCATCAGCCTCTTCGTAGTCGCATTTGAGTTGTCTCTTCTTTCCTGAATATTGAGCTGTTATTTTTCTGAAACGAGTAACATTTTTCGCTTCTTTGCAGCCTTCAGTGAAGGATTCAAGTATCTGTCAAAAACATATCGGCAAGACAGATGCTGTTTGCAGTGCTGTTTGTTCAGCCTGTATGGGAAGTTCATTTCATTTTTCGGTAAGAGAGGCGAAAACCGGCGAAGTAATGCTCCAGTTGCGTGTCAAATATTGGACCCTGAACAACAAAGACCGGCTGATTCTGGTAAAGCACTATCATCAAATCCGTATTTCAAGGAGTCCTACGTTAAGTTTTTTATTGAATATTTAGAAAGGGAAGAAATGGTACCCACCATTTTTGCCTGATACCCGTGTATTTTAACACAAATGCGACTACGAAGAGGCTGATGAGCGCATTATTTTCAACCTTGCTCACATGCAAGACCATGAGAATATACTAGTCCGTTGTTCTGATGTCGAGTGTTAGCAACGCACTGGTCCAAATAGGAACTGCCACTTCAGGCTCGAAAATTCTCATAAACGTCACTTCTCTGTAAAATACTCAAGTTAATGAATTATCTAGGGCATTGACAGCATTTCATACATTCACTGGTTGCGGCCATATTCCAGCATTTTTCAGAAAAGGGAAAATACTCTCTTTCCTTGCGAGTGATCCTCGTTTCATTCGTGTATTCGAAAATCTTGCAGACAGTATCATTGAGAAAGACTTATATGAAATTCTGCATGAATTCGTATGCAGAATGTATGGAGTGCGGGGGGACAAAAAAGGTCAATGAAGCCCGACATGAGCTATTTTGCAGAGCTATTTTGCCTAAAAACTCAAATGAACCGGAACTCAAATTTGACAAGTCCTTCAGTCCTAGCACCATTCCCCCCGACCAGGCTGAACTGAACGAAAAAATCAAAAGAGCTCTTCTGGGAGGGTTGTGGAGCATTGATTCCAGGGCATTGCCAGTTTGAACCTACAAGCAAGGCAGATAATCATGGGTGGATAGTCATGGAAAGAAGCAGTCCGGTTTTGCGGAGGGATGGGACCTCCCAACATTGATGACATCTTGGAAAACAGAAATTACCTTGATGCCAGCTGGAACTACAATGACGATAATGTTGACGATGAAGATGCTAATGACGATGACGATATTGGAGAACATACTTCTGACTCAGGTAATTTTCATTACAACAATAAAATGTGATAAGTGTTATACATTATACTATTTTTTTAGGAAAATCTTTCCAGAATTTTTGAACGAAATTTTAGTAGGTACTGCAGACATTTCTGCTTTCCAAAGAAAAAAAAACTGGATCCTGTCTTTGGAAGTTATCGTTTCGAGTCGACAAAAATTTGGCATTTTTGCACGGATTTTTTGAGGACTAAGTACCTAAGCCTAACGTTCGAAGGATGACCCTGCAGGTTCACTGGAAGTAGTATTTCAAACAGTGCCCATGTACAACCACGCTAAATGTATTTTTTTCCAACTAAAAGTTTTTGGTTTTATTGTTTCAGATGATTCATCATTGGATGAGGAGCAGAAAAATCTTCTTCTGTTCCACAGTGTTCATTTGTTCCCCTGTACGAAAATGTTGAACTGTCATTTTATACAATTGCATCCATTTCAGACGTAAGCGGGAAATCATTTGAACAATTAACCGAATTTGAACGCGTCAGTTACTAAATTGACCCGGAATCGGTCGTCAGTCGACCAGTAACAGAAAACCTACATTTTGGAACAAAATGCAACCATTTACTTCTCGGCTAAGTTTCGATCAACCGACATTTAAATTGTGGTCAGTTATGAAATCTGCCCAACTACCGCCGTCAGTCGTTGTTGTATTGTGGTTTAGGGTTGCATGCTGGTCTTTTGAAAAAAAACCCAGCCATTTATCTCTCGGTTAAATTAGATGCACAATTTAACCAAATTTGAACGCGTCAGTTACTAAATTGGCCCGGGATCGGCCGTCAGTCGCCCTCAATCCTGGGTCACTAACAGAAAACCTACATTTTGAAACAAAATTCAACCATTTATCTCTCGGTTAAGTTTCGGTCAACTGAAATTTAAATTGTCGTCAGTTATGAAATCTGCCCAGCTGGCGCCGTCAGTCGTTGCGCAATGTTATTTAGGGCTGCATGCTGGTCGTTTTGAAAAAAACCCCAGCCATTTATCTCTCGGTTAAATTAGATGCACAATTTAACCAAATTTGAACGCGTCAGTTACTAAATTGGCCCGGGATCGGTCGTCAGTCGCCCTCAATCCTGGGTCACTAACAGAAAACCTACATTTTGAAACAAAATTCAACCATTTATCTCTCGGTTAAGTTTCGGTCAACCGAAATTTAAATTGTCGTCAGTTATGAAATCTGCCCAGCTGGCGCCGTCAGTCGTTGCACAATGTTATTTAGGGCTGCATGCTGGTCGTTTTAAAAAAAACCCCAGCCATTTATCTCTCGGTTAAATTAGATGCACATTTTAACCAAATTTGAACGCGTCAGTTAGTAAATTGGCCCAGGATCGGTCGTCAGTCGCCCTGAATCCTAAACCAGTGATCAGAAACCTACATTTTGAAACAAATTTCAACCATTTATCTTTCGGTTAAATTAGGAGCCAAAATTTTGAAAATTGAATTCAAAATTTCTATAATAATGCCCCGGGTAGGGAGTGGCTGACTCGCGGATCTCGTTTCAGGGCATCAAGCCCCTTCGATTTAGGGGGATTACAGCTATACATCTTCCGGTTAAATTAGGAGGCCACTGGCTCTCTAACTATTAGGCCCCCCACTCGCGTCACCCCGTGGCACTTTTTACCCCCCCACGGGTGATGACCACCAAATAATAATAATAATAATAATAATAATAATAATAATAATAATAATAATAATAATAATGTTTATTTATCATCCTCAAATTGGTACAAAAACATTTGTAGGAAATCAAGTGCATTTCTGTACAAAAAATGAAAACATAAGCTTCTTGAGCACCTCCCTAAAGGAAATGAAGGCTGAGGGGGGATCATTCCTGGGATACCCTGAATATGCCTCGCTAGTTCTATCCCCGTATATAATAATAATAATAATAATAATAATAATAATGTTTATTTATCATCTTCAAACTGGAACAAAAACATTTGTAAGAAATCAAGTGCATTTCTGTACAAAAAATGAAAACATATTATAAGCTTCTTGAGCACCTATTAGCCATTGGGTATATAAGTAAATGAGATGAATAACAAGGATGACCGTGCCGGATAGTTAAAACTGAGGCCCAGCACGGAGTTGGTCTGACTCCGAAGTATTCAACTTTTATTTTGTTATTATTTTTATTTCCTCATTGCCCTCTGCTACGCAGTATTTTTCAGTTTATGTTTAGTTTTTATTTGTTTTTACTATTAAATTACAGTTTTTTATTAAAGTAAAAGGTGAAATTAGTTTAAATTCATCAATTCATCGAATTTCTTTTTACACCTTATATGGTAAGCCATCTTGCAATGTGGAATAAACAAAAAATAAACAAACCTTTAGCTTACCACCTGTTTATTTAATAAAAATCAGTCATGCAGCATGACTTAATGAGCGAATTTTCAAAGAAATATTCGAATTAATGGCTATGGTTTTGAATAAAGGAAAACTTCGGTCTAAAATTTGGTTTTCTATGTATATTCTCTTCGTATTTATTTTAATTTGTACGTTTTGTCCATCCTGATTCTACCGTTTGTTTATTACGTAATTGTACTAAGTGCTTATTTATTTGATCGCTGTGGGTAAATTCAAGGAGTTGTACTAATCGTTTGCCTCCCCCTTTTTTGCTTCGAACTCTCGTCTTCAATTAATACTTCTCACATTTTTCAATCTGACCACTCTAAGGGGGTGGGGGTAAGAGTTTAAAGATTATCCTAGTTTTGGGTAATTTTTGCGCACTTTAAATGCTCTAATTTAAGAACGGATTTAGATATCTAAAATCCGATTTCACTATCGTGTTCAGCGTGCAAAAACCTTTAAAATGAGGGGTCACTTGTTAGAAAATAACATTTTGGGGATTTTTGGGTAATTTTTGCGCACTTTAAATGCTCTAATTTGAGAACGGATCAAGATATCTAAAATCCGATTCCACCATCGTGTTCAGCGTGCAAAAACCTTTAAAATGAGGGGTCACTTGTTGGAAAATAACATTTTGGGGATTTTTGGGTAATTTTTGCGCACTTTAAATGCTCTAATTTGAGAACGGATCAAGATATCTAAAATCCGATTCCACCATCGTGTTCAGCGTGCAAAAACCTTTAAAATGAGGGGTCACTTGTTAGAAAATAACATTTTGGGGATTTTTAGGTAATTTTTGCGCACTTTAAATGCTCTAATTTGAGAACGGATCAAGATATCTAAAATCCGATTCCACCATCGTGTTCAACGTGCAAAAACCTTTAAAATGAGGGGTCTTTTGTTGGAAAATAACATTTTGGGGATTTTTGGGTAATTTTTGCGCACTTTAAATGCGCCAAAACCCTCCTTAGAGTAGGCCAATTTCGCCCATCTTCGAACTTAGCCTTTCGATTGCCAAGATAGATTTTTTGTGCAAATTTGAGCTGTTTATCTCAATTCTATCGAGAGTTATCGTCTGGAGTGACACATATATAAATATATATATATATATATATATATATATATACATATAAAAAAGTGTTAAATTTCAGGAATCGTTTTAGAATGGTCTGAAACGGATTTCTATGAAGAAAATTTCCAAAAATTTATATTATTTAAATTTCGAAGCCATTGCAATAGCTTCATTTTCTTTGAAAATTCGCTAAAAGGTATTGAATAAATAGGTGGTAAAGATGAAAAGGTACTGAAATAGATATTGAATAAATAGGTATTGATTAAATAGATGGCAAGCTAAAGGTTTATTTATTTTTTGTATATTCCACATTAGTTTAAATTCGTTTATTTGTTTTAATTTTTAGTTTTTTTTCTTTTAAATGACAAGAGGTGTTCGACTTTGTTTTCGAGTAAAAATTTATACATTTCTTTACGGAGTAGATTTACATTAATTATCTTTAATAGATCGACAATCTTTTCGAATTTTTTGTTAATTAGTTGCATTCCTTTGTACCTAGTTGTCTTTTGTGCATACGTATTTTTTACTTTTGGTAGTTTAAGTCTGTATGGTTTCTCATTTCTTCTCCTGATGTCTACAAGAAAAACGTTTTTTCTTTTTTAATAAACTTAATCATATTTTTTGCATACAGTTGATGTATCGTATTTAAGTTTAGTTCCTTGAACAGCTCTTCTGTTGGATAGCGTTTAGGTTTATTAAATATTACTTCAAGTGTCGTTTTTTTGGATTTTAAATAATTTATCCAGCAGATATCTATATGTCCCGCCCCAGATAACAATTGAAGTACAGATTGATTGTAGTACAGATTCAAAAAGTGTCTGATAAATGTTTCGCATATGCTGCTGGATAAGTATTTAATGCTATACATTACGTAGGCGCATTTCCGCAGTTTTTGAAATAATAAATTCACATGGAGATCCTACTTCAAACGGCAGTCAAAAGTCACTCCAAGAAAAATACCAAGTGATCCACTTTTTTAATTTTTGGGCAATTACAAGGAGTTCCTGTGCAGGTGTGAATGATTAAATATTCGCCGTAGATTCAAAATTCGCATAACAGATGTGAGTCTTCGGATCAACAGGTTTCCCGTTTCTAAGATCATTCGAAAGCCCGATCCTGCTCCTCTGCATTCAAATCGGATGGCCTGAATAATAATTATCACACGGCTACCTACGCACCACCCCGAGTACTCGCACCTACAACACTTGAAAATAGAAAAAACAAAAAACCAGAAAACAACTTGAAAATAGAAATAAATAAATAAATAAAACACAAAATACTAAAAGCGCCAGAGAGCGCAGCCTTCTACTAATATTAATTTTCCCTCGTGATATTTCTCAACAGCGCGTTTCATAATAAGATTCCATACGCGTCCTCGCCCCTTCATTTACCGTTTTACACGGTTATTTACGACCTCGGATATGTAAAATCGGGAAATGATCTCCGGCGTATTGAGATGGATTGTGATATTCATTTAGATTCCTCCGATACTCATTCTCGGTCGTTCATCATATTTGGTTTGTTTTCTTTCCAGTTTGAACGTCCCGAATGATCAATCGCTTTTGATGAATTGTAAAAAAAAAATCATTTTTAATGGTGGAGCTCATTATTTCAACGCCCATGTTGATTTGAAATAAGTTGGCATTTCATAGTGGCACCCTCCACCTGAGTATTGACTATGGGAATTTCAGACAGCTTGCACAACACTTACAGCTACTGATCACGATATTTCAAGCAGATTAAGTTTGCTTCCTAAATCAATATTTGGGCGCGACAAGTGAGTTGGTGAAATTAATGACGGTTTCAGGTCCTAGTTTTGGGACTAAAAACACCGAAAAAGCTGTACATTCGCAAAAAAAAACCCCGTACATTACAGAGCAGGAGAACTCAGTTTGGTCGCATTTGGAATTCGGTTGCCTTCAACTCATTTTCTATACAAATTATAGACCAAAATGAGAGTTTCTGTAGGTTTATCACGAAAATAAGCTATTTTAATAAACTACTCGTGGTGAACGGGTAGGTGTGTTTACCACTTGCCGTGAAGGCGGGTTTTCACGACAGTAGGTTGGGGAGAAGGGGTCACCAGAAAGTCTTTAGTCACGAATGGTTAGGAGCAGGAGAGAGATGGGAGTGAGGGAGAAGATGGATGTGGTAGGATGGGCTCCTATGGGATATTTAGGCTAACTCCCCGCGGTTTTCACCAACAGCAGGAGATCTTTTAGGAATATGCTCCCCACGGTTTTCACCAACAGCAGGTGATCATGAATGGTGTGCTCCCCGCGGTTTTCACCAATAGCAGAAGATCTTTTAGCGATATGCTCCCCGCGGTTTTCACCAACAGCAGGAGATCTTTTAGGAATATGCTCCCCACGGTTTTCACCAACAGCAGGTGATCATGAATGGTGTGCTCCCCGCGGTTTTCACCAACAGCAGGAGTTCTTTTAGCGATATGCTCCCCGCGGTTTTCACCAACAGCAGGAGATCTTTTAGGAATATGCTCCCCACGGTTTTCTCCAACAGCAGGTGATCATGAATGGTGTGCTCCCCGCGGTTTTCACCAACAGCAGGAGTTCTTTTAGCGATATGCTCCCCGCGGTTTTCACCAACAGCAGGAGATCATTTAGGAATATGCTCCCCATGGTTTTCACCAACAGCAGGAGATCTTTTAGGAATATGCTCCCCACGGTTTTCACCAACAGCAGGAGATCATGAATGGTGTGCTCCCCGCGGTTTTCACCAATAGCAGGAGATCTTTTAGGATATGGGAGAGAGGGCGAGAAAGAGAGTCGAGAGAGAGAGATTCGAGAGAGAGAAAGACAGGTTCGAGAGAGAAGTCGCAAGACGGGTGGGGGGGGGGGGGGGGGGGTCGAGTCGTTGAAGAGCTGGGCCAGAAGGGCGAGTTTTTACAGGGACTTTTCCACCCATCCCCAGTCCACAGTCGGCCGTTACTACCGTTTGAGACGGTTGGTGGTTGGGGAAAACCCTTGTTGTTTACCAGCTCGACGTTCTCCGCGTTTATTTGGTAAAATCACACAATATTACAGGAGTGGATTCTGAGAGGGAATCACGACACTACTAGTAAATTACTAATAACTATCGGAACTTGGGGTTTAGGTATTAATCATCGAAACAGTTTCCCAAAGCCACGGAGTGACTTTTTTCACCAAACACTTCCGCGCTCAACGTCCGTCAGTGGCAGGCTGGGAGATACCTAACTATCAAAACCTGACACTTTCGAGATAAATAAGTTTGGTAATTTTGAAGGAACTTTCGACACCTCCTTCGGCGTCACAGGTGTCAGTAATGGCGTAAGTAGGAAGAAATTTTGACAGTTATCTATTCGGAATTCTTAATTGCTTGGCTGAATTCTATAACATTTGATGCAACTGACGCACTAACATGATTTAGGTGTAGGTAATTTTTATCGGCACACGTGGAGGCTTCTGTTGCTGATAATTCTTAAAGTTATGAATAGGGACTAGAATTATATGCACAACATTTGGCCAAAATATGCACTCGAAATGGGCAAAATATGCACCCCATGCAAAATTACGTTAAAAAATTTTTTTAATATTAAAAATATACTCGGCCCTTCGGGCCTCGCCAGGGGGCAAGCCCCCTGGACCCCCAAAGGGGGCTCCGCCCCCTCGGAACGGCTACGCCGTTCCTCACCCCCGAAGGATGTGTTCTTATACTTCGTATAACAAAGGAGAATTTGCTATGCAATTTACCCCCCCCCCCCCCCCCACACCACCAACACACAAAAAAATAGTTATTCATAGGTAACAACGATAACGTTGGTAATTCTTTATCACATTCCTCTTTGTGCTCATCTTTATCACATTCCTCTTTGTGCTCATCTTTATCACGTTCCTCTTTGTGCTCATCTTTATCACATTCCTCTTTGTGCTCATCTTTATCACATTCCTCTTTGTGCTCATCTTCATCACATTCCTCTTTGCGTGACGCGTTTTTGTGACAGGATATTGTGACAGGACATTTTTTTAACATGACCCCCGGCGTTAAAATTGCATAGCAATTAATATAAAAAATTACATATGATATGCAAAATATGTAAATTCCAGTCCCTAGTGATGAAGATGGATTTACGTGGTAATCTCGTATATTACGACTTCCAACTTGAATTGATCGGCAAGCGCACATAAATATTTCATGTTCTCAAAAGAGTCTCAATGAAATCTGGATTATGATTTGCATTTTATTTATTTTTTTAATAAGAACAAGTTGATGGGATGACGAATGCCAAGGTGCTCAGTGTGAGAGTGGGGAACAGAAGAAGGAAACCAGGACCTATTAATTTTACTTGAAGAAGGAGGGCTGTGGACTCGACTCCCCGCTGGTGCCTTATGAATCGAAAGTTCTTTTTTCCGAAAAGAACAAAAAAATCGCCTCCTCCAATGGACGTCGGTGCACGAGTGGGTGTGCACCGGTGTGTATATTAGTGTGTGGACGTGTGAAAGAAACCTCAAGATATGCGGTCAACTAGAAGGGTGAAGGGGAGGAAAAAAAAATCGAAGGCCTCCTCTATGGGCAGGGATTTCTCGTCGAAACACAAATAGCTATCAGTCTTTCTTGAATGGATCCCGAACCAACTCTTTGCCCGTCAATGACCAAAAGAGACGCGCATTATAAGACGATCCCTCAGAGGTATTTCACCAGTGGTCGTCTTCCCTTCTTTTCCACAGAGATAACACCAACCATCATTCCAAAGTGCTGAATATAATAGGGGGGCACCTACTTTCTTACCTGTTGCAATTGGCAACGTGGATAATATTCATTCAAGCTGTTGATTTTCAAATTATAATAAGAGAGGCCACCTGGAAAGAACTTAACAGGACGAATCCACGTGGCGTCAAAATTAAATTTTTACGCTGAATCAATCTGATCCCGTTTATCGTTATAACTTCGTGAGCGGTGAGTTCTCGACCGAATTCTGAATATACGAGGTTATAGGATCTCGGGAGGCGGTCAGAATATAAACTTGTTTCTACGCCGACGTTTCGCCAAATTTATTTGGCATCTTCAGGGCTGGAAACTGTTATGAGGGTGGGTGAACTGTGGAGATGATGAGTCACTATGGTGGTCACAATTAACGTTGACGCTGGGCATTGATGTTGGGCAAAAAAGGTGAAAAACTGGTAATAATTGATTCAGTGACTAGGTAGACTTTGATTTGTGGAAGGTTGCTGTTAGATGTGAGCGAGTATCATCTCCATAGTTCACCCACCCCCACAACAGTTTCTAGCCCTGAAGATGGCAAATAAATTTGCCGAAACGTCGGCGTAGAAACAAGTTTATATTCTGACCGCCTCCAGAGATCCATAAACTGGTTTATAGGAACGATGGAGCAAAAAGGCAATGAACAAAACACCTCGATAATATCCTCGTTAAAACATAATTCCCAGCACTGTCTTCGCTACATGAAAGGTTGATACAGAACTAGGCACAAAAATGATCTAGGTGTTCAAGTAAATGCCCGGTTTCGTTTCGCCACCGCGTTCTGCCAAGTTGAATCAATTCTGTTCAACATTCACTGCTCAGTTCACTGAAGAGCACTGGATTACGAAATGTCACTGTTGAACTTGGTACTGTGAGAACTGCCACATAAAAATGAACACTCAGACCTTCAATTTCAAAAACGCTGCAAATTATTACACAAAGGCCCATTATTTACTTGTATATATGCCCCTTCTGCGTAGATCACTGTTTTCTGTAGTCAGTACCTACCCTCGAGCTCCCCCCAGGAAAGCCCTTAATCGAGTACTGGAGCCAGCTCCGGAATTAAAGTTTCATACAAATGCGCGGGATTCTCTAATAGTCTAATTCGATCATTAATTATTTAGTATAGTTATTCATGAAGCATAAGCAAATAATAAACCGTTGTTTAATAATTTACCTGTATAGGTGCCCCTTCTACGTAGATAATATAATGAACCGTTTTGCAATAATTAACCTTTGAGTAATAATTTACCGCTGTGTAATAATTTGCCAATCAATAATCCTTTAACGGTTGTTCAAGAAGCAAAAGTACCTACCAACAAACTCCAGCCCCTTCTACGTATAATTTACCGTTGTGTAATAATTTACCATTGTGTAATAATTTACCCATCAATAATGCTTTAGCGTTTGTTCAAGTTTCACTACCTATCAACAAACTCCAAAAGAGCCATCATTTTTCAAATGAAATAATATCACAGAACAACCAACTCAACTTCATACTCTGTGAATATAATCAGGTGCTCCCTTGCAATGATTATCTCAGGCCAATTCCCGATTGTTGCCGCGTCCCTAGCGATGATATCTGGGCTGATGTATACAACTTCATTCACCCTCCTGTTGAAAAAGCCTGTCGGTGCTAACTTCTGGGCCTTACTGTGAACGAACGGCTAGACGTACAATGTTCCGGGTGGTCTTAGAAAACTCCCGAGTTCGAGAACTATTTAAAACCGTTTAAAAATTCGAGATAACGGCGTCCTGGAGATTTCAACCCCTATTTTTGACTGACATTAACGCCGAGCTCCGAGGACCAACTAGACCCCAAATGGGACCTATAAACCGAATTTCGTCAATTTGGGTTCATGGTAACTAAGAAAAGTGCGAAGTACGGCGTACGGCGGACGGACAGAAATTTTTGTATTGCATTTTCGGATTCTACATACCTTGAAACGGAAACCATCAAATTTTGAGGGGGTTTAAACCAATTTTTTTTCATGCTCGATTCCAAAGGTTCATTATTGAAAACAATAAACCAAAAACTTCAGAAATGATCAGACGTCGTCACTGATTTGACTTATACTTCAGCTAAATTAAATAAAGCGATGAAAAATTCATCAGGATGATTAATGCTTCAATTAGAACATATTGGAGTACCCTGTAGGCTGACACCTGTTGTTCAGGCTACTGGTCGGTTTAAGCAAACCGGCTTAAACCTCCGTTTAAGCATACATAACAAGGCATATGCGATTCGTGTGGCCTTTGCAGCTCTGCTTCAACGTAGGAAAGTTGTAGGATTCACGATGGACGTCAGTGGGACTCGAGGCAACGAGAACGCGGATGTTTGGGTTTCTCCTTTGCATGGAAAACATTCATAAGGACCGTCGCAGAGGTCGCTAACCGCCGACTGAATCACCCGACTCGACTCGCTTTACGACGGGAAGCATATATTTTCCCCAGCTGACGTATAGCGCTTCGAGGATTACACTACGGATTTTCTCGAAGGGATTTGAGAGCTTGGAAGGACAATGACATGCGGCCTCGCATTCTGGATCGAAACGGTTCAAATTGCGTTTATTATGTGTCTGCTTCTCACTGTGCTCAATAGACCGTTTTTCGGATGCCACTTCTCATGAAATTACCCCGAACCTCCGTCAAAGAAATCAGATGGCCGCCGAAATAAATGACAGCCGTGCATCCTGACCATAAACATGAGATAATCTCGAAGCAGAGATCAACCAACCCCTACATTCACCCAATTATCAAATATTGGTATATTATTTTCAATAATGAACCTTTGGAATCGAGCATGGAAAAAAAACTGTAACCCCCCTCAAAATTTGATGGTTTCTGTTTCAAGGTATGTAGAATCCGAAAATGCAATAAAACAATTTCTGTCCTTACGCCATACGCCGTACTTCGCACTTTTCTTACCTACCATGAACCAAAATTGACGAAATTCGGTTTATAGGTCCCATTTGGGGTCTAGTTGTTCGTCGAAGCGCGGCGTTAATGTCAGTCATCCCTAAGGGGTGAAAAAAAGGGGTTGGAATCTCCAGGACGCCGTTATTTCGAATGTGTTTACGGTTTTAAATAGTTCTCAAACTTGGGAGTTTTTTAAGACCACCCGGAGCACTGTACGTCCAGCCGTTCGTTCACAGTAAGGCCCAGAAGGGCTGTTGGTTTGCACCAACAGGCTTTTCAACAGGAGGGTGAACGAAATTGTATACATTCAGCCCAGATATCATCGCTAGGGACGAGGCAACAATCGGGAATTGGCAATAATCATTGCTAGGGATCACCTGATCATATTCACGGAGTATGAAGTCGAGGTGGTTGTCCTGTGATGTTATTTCATTTGAAAAATGATGGCTCTTTTGGAGTTTGTTGACAGGTACTTTTGCAACTTGAACAACCGTTGACGTATTATTGATGGGCAAATTATTACGCAACGGTAAACTATTACTCAACAGTTTATTATTTGCCTTATGCTTTATTAATAACTACAAAAAAATTAGTGATTGAATTATTGGATCCCGCGCATTTGTAGGAAACTTTAATTCCGGGGCCGGCTCTAGTACTCGATTTAGGGCTTTCCTGGGGGAAGCTCGATGGTATTGACAGCAGAAAACGGTGATCTACGCAGAAGGGGCATCTATACAGGTAAATAATAAACCTTTGTGTAATATTGCAGCGTTTTCGCCGTTGTTAACCATAAACATTTTTAGGCCTTTTCGAGAACATAAATATAGGTATTTATGTTAACTTCTATCTTGAGTCAAGAGAATTCCTGTGTTGAGTCCACGTTATACAATTTTTAAAATAAATTAATAGTCGTTTTTGGTTATTTTCAGCCAATTTTTAGGAAATGTGGATACTTAAGTATTTTTTCGGGGAGAAGGGGAGCTTGGGTTAAAGTTAGAAACGGTCAAATTCACAAATCATCATATCGTTTCTTTGGTCTTAGCTCAGGACACCTACAATTTTTGAACCTCCTGGAGGTTATATTCGTCAATATTGTGTGAAGCTTTTGCTCCTCATTTTATCATAAAAATCCACACAAATGAAGCAGGACAAGAAAACCGCATTACCAAACTCGTTTTGTGACAGTGACGGAAACATTGTTCCCTCCGAGGCCTCAACTGGTTCTTACGACACATAGCCCAACGTTCATACTGTAGATATATAACTATATAGATCTAAATAGAAACATGAAGTCGCCCGAAAACTACTGGAGAACAAAATAAAAACCGGAATTCGGTCGAGGATAGTGAAAAGAGGCATGGAGATTATTGACAACTTATAAATAACATTATACTTGTGTTAAGAAAAATATGTTAGTAATAACTTATATTTTTATGAGGTAGGAATAATCAATACACCAGGATAACTAGGTAGAAGAACTTTACCGACCCAAAGTATAGTCTGATGTCGAGTAGCATGCAACAGGAACCAGGAAACTCTTGTACTTTCCCTCTGTCGTATTTACCTAACTGCTCTTGTAGGTAGGTTCATGTAAATATTCTAAATAAAAATATTCTATTCTATAGTTTGCGATTCTGTAATGGATGAGGGGTTTAACTACGCCGCCCATACAGCGTAGTTTCCCCCTCTCCATCCTCTAAAAAGGTAGGGAGGCAGTGTGACAGCTGCCCCCGGAGACAAATGGTTAGATTATAACGCGTTGCCTCCGAGAGTTGATGATTCGTTTCCGCGAATCAACCGCCCCTTCAGCCGCGTGTCAAAAAGATCGGGAAGAGCCAGCATCCAAGATGGACGGGATTCCCATATACCGTCACAATTCTCAGGCCAAATTCTCATGAGATTTCAATGGTGCTTTTGGTTTATTATTTCCGATAGAAAACCTTTATAATCGAGCATGAAAAAAAAAAAAAAATTAAGCACCCCTCAAAATTTGATGGTTTACGTTTCAAGTATGTAGAATCCAAAAATGCAATACAAAATTTCTGTCCGTCCGCTGTGCCGTACTTCGCACTTTTCTTAGTTACCATGAACCAAAATTGACGAAATTTAGTTTATAGGTCCCATTTGGGGTCTAGTTGGCCCTCGAAGCTCGACGTTACCGTCAGTCATCTCTAAGGGGTGAAAAATAGGGGTAATTTTGGGTTCTTCGTACTTAAAAAGCAAACCATCAAATTTTTAGGAGGGTTAACTTTTGTTTTTCATGCTCGATTCAAATGGTTCATTACTGAAAATAATAAACCAAAATGATGGCTCTTATGGATTTTGTTGATAGGTACTTCTGCAACTTGAACAAACGCTGAAGTATTATTAGGTAAATTATTACACAACGGGAAATTATTACACAACCGTTTATTATACTATCTACGCAGAAGGGGCATCCATACAGGTAGATAATTACACAACGGTTTATTTTTACCTTATGCTTCATGAATAACGATAATTAATTAATTATTGAATCCCGCGATTTGCATGAAACTTTAATTCCCGGGCCGGCTCCAGTACTCCATTTAGGGCTTTCCTGGAGGGAGCTCGAGGGTATTGACCACCGAAGGGGCATCTATACAGGTAAATAATAAACCGTTGTGTAATAATTTACAGCGTTTTGTATTCGATTTGTTTAAAAAATTTTGAGAAAACTAGTTTGAATAAGTGAAATACGGATATTTGCAATACACAGTCCAGTGTTGGGTCTCCCTGCAACTGGTCGTAAATATGTCTGTCTTCGAATGCAGACAACCACATGTCGGTACGTGAATCAATGCGTAAATAACAATAGTGTCTATCTTTTGTAATACATATCATTCCTGCTTTACTATTCCCTGCTGTACTCGTCATCACTATGATGGTACATCACGCGTATCATCTATTAACGCAGGCTGCAGATATACAGGGAACGCAGGCGGAGGGACATTAAAGCGGAATAATTCATTCAGAAACAAAAACCCACGAAGATGGAACACTGTAATTATTCGGCATCATTACAATGTGTTGATCCCCGAGTCACCGCAGGCGCAGTTCCTGCCACAATTCCCGGCAGAAACCTATTAACAAATGTGTAAACACTATCTGAACCATCTTTCTGTACGTAATTAGTCGAGGGAGGCGTGAAGGTGTCGGAAACTCCATAAAAAAAAAAACTGGTACCCGCCCGACGATTATTCCTCTCACCTCTGCCCTCAATTTGTCCAGTAATTATGGCCGTGGCGAAGATATCCCTTTGGGAAATAAAGGCAGACGTGAAATAATTGAAATGTGCGGCCGTGAAAGGTGAGTTTGTGATGGGTGAAATTAGCCATTATTTGTTTTAATGGCGTTTCTACCTTCTATTCATTTCTGAGCCGGAGGAAGTCGAATTCGGATCCTTATCACCTTTTCTGAGCCGCCTGCTCTAATTTAATTGTTTCCACGCTCTCTTGGGTTTTTCTTATCCAACGCATTCCGTCTGCCTTTTTCATCGGTGGTACCTTCAGTAGCCTTACACGAACACCAGGAGTCAATGAGATATTTCTCTTAATATTCTGTTAAGCACCACCAACTAAATTTTATATAGTTCTTATACAGGGTCTCCCAGTTCCTTCTGGAGAAACTCAGGGAATCGATTCTACTCTTCATTTGGAACAAAAAATGCTCACTAGAAAATTTTCGAAAAGTTCTTCGTTTTAACTGACAGTTTGTGTTTTTCCAACTTTTCATTACAACGCCAACATTTCACATAAAAACGCATCATTTTCATCTTCCAACTTCACATAAAAACGCTACTTAATTTGAAAATATTGAGACTACAACAAATCCAATTACACCGTTTGAAAGAACGATAAATTTCCTGTAAGATTCTTCTGTTTTCAATGGTTAAAGTTACTTAAAATGTTGGCCAATATCAATTGGAACATTTAAAAATTTCAAAATTTAAAATTGTGAAAAACATTTACGTTTTACTGAGGTTACAAAAAATACCTGCAACTTGTCAAGTTTCACAAAAACTTCTTCACCTAATAGGCTTTACATTGATATACTTAGATTTAAAAATAACGTTGCAGTAGAGTTAAAAAATATAATTGAACGTTTGAAAACATGAGCAGAGATGAATGGGGGGGGGGGGGATTAATTAGACCTCGTAAAATAAAACCTCCATCCTTCTTTATCCAGCATTATTTTTATTCAACCCGTAAAACGTTGGTTTTAATTTACGAGGTCTCCCCCCCCCCCCCCCCCCCACACAAATTGCTCATGTTTTCAAACGTTCATTACCTATCATTTTTCAACTCTAATACAACGTTATTTTTAAATCTAGTATATCAATGTAAAGCCTATCAGATGAAGTTATTGTGAAATTTGACATGTTGTAGGTATCTTTTGTAACCTCAGTAGAACGTACAATATTTTTCATAATTTTAAATTTTGAAATTTTTCAAATGTTCCAACTGATATTGGCTTACATTTTAAGTAACTCTGACCATCGAAAACAGAAGAATCTTATAGGAAATTTACCGTTCTTTCAAATGGTGTAATTGGATTTGTTGTAGTCTCATTATTTTCGAATTTATTAGCGTTTTTATGTGGTAAGGTAATGAAAAGTTGGGTGGGTAATGAAAAGTGTACTGAGCATTTGTTGTTCCAAATGACGAGTAGAATTGATTCCCTCAGTTTCTCCAGAAGGAACTTGGACACCCTGTATATTCACAAAAAATTATAAGCCTTTTATTGATCGAAATATACCGCCGAAAGTCTACATCAAATTTTTGGACCAGTGAATAGCAAGCTCGAAGTAATGCATTAGCCCTACTTGCACTTACTCAGCTTTTGAAGTGTCACATTTCCTAATTAACTTTACTTGCATTATTAAATATCACTAAAAATGCATTCAGTTCATTAAAAATGCACCATGTTTTCACTGTTTGTATGACCTCAGAAACCATTCAGTCACTGACACTTATATTGTTGTTGTTTGTTTCCTCAACAAACAAGTTATGGAGCAATCGACACTCTTTCTTTATACCAACATGGATACTATATCCACTATTGCATCCATAAGATTTTTTCCTTCATCTATATTTTTTGTAGGGAACTATTCACCTGTAGGTCTGACCGTTTTATTGGTAGTTCGATCAATTCCTTTGCACAGCTACCTCAGTTCCGAGCGGTTCTCCCAGAATATCAGATCAGCAGAACATCTGTGTGGTGCATTGCTGGTGCATTTTGTCAGTTCCCCTCTTTATGAAAGCTCGCATATTGGAACTATCAGCCAGTTCTGCCAACAGCCAGCCTTTTTTAAAACTCTATCTGTATTTTTGTTCCTAGTCACTGTGGAGCTCGTCCAACAAGTTTGCATCTGCGAATATCACCCTTAATTTCAACGACCCACTGCACAAATATCGCGGTTTCCATTTTTTCCAACTCTGCACCTTTTGTTACTGTTTTCATCGTCGTAACTTTGAGCAGTGGACTACTGGGACTAGGCTGGACCTCATGGCCGGTACTCATATGGACGAGCTATCTCTGGCTCAACCATATCTGTACATCTGTCTACCGATGCCTGGCCAGCTCCGTCGACTGGCATTCGGAGCAACCTGTCATCCTCCCGTACCACAAGGCAATTGGGATCGAACCGAATAAGGTTAGATTCATACCAGCAGCTCCAACTCTTATATTTATTGCACTCCTAGTCATTTGTAACCCCCGTAGTCAACCCAGCATTTCCAGCAACATCATCATTCATTCCGTCTTCATCAAAAGCAGCCAGTTTAGGGCACAGGAAATAACGTTATACCAAAAAGCCATTGCAAAGCACAATTTTTATCAATTCATCGAATTTAATCTCACACCTCTTGTGGTAAGCCATCTTGCAATGTGGAATAAACAAAAAATAAACCTTTAGCTTACCACCATTTATTCAAAACAGAGCTTTTCGCTCAAATTCTGAGCATCATCAGGTATGTACTCACATAAAAACAGATAACAGTGAAACCTAGTAGGTTATCTGACCCGATGATGCTCAGAATTTGAGCTAAAATTTGTTTTAAATAAATTGGTGGTAAGCTAAAGGTTTATTTTTTGTTTATTCCACATCAAAAATCATATTATGTTCTCAACCCTTTAATACGTTGATTAGGTATAACTTAACAATTAGGTAACACAATTGTTCATTTTCAGCACTCGATTTTTCCCTTTAATGATGAAGGTGGACCTTCGAGTTTTCACTTAGCAGTTTTGTAGTAAGTTACAGTGTCACTCTTGCGTATGTGCTTTATTTATATTGAAACAGGGAGCATCCGAAACTGTAAAATATATATATATATATTTTTTTAAATCCTTTGCTTTGTAATGAAAGAAATCTCGCACCTCCGAGCCATGTTTCAACACAGCCGGTGTCTCGAGAATGAGACTTCAATGAAACAGCTCTACCTTTAATTATCATCTTCATCTTCTTCATCTTCCACAATGACAAATCGCGGGGCGTTCCCACACCCAGGCAGAGGAGCGGCATTATTTTCCACTGCTCTCGTAGCACTCAACAGTCAACACCTGCTTCTGAAAATGATTTCAACTCCTCGACCGCGTCATTCCCTTGACTGCAATTAAACCTCGAATGGAACGACGAACAAAAAATATGAAAAAGTCTCATTCAGAAGAGAAAAAAACAAGGCGTGATTGCGACAATTAAATCAATGAGGCCTTGGAAGGCCAACTAATAGCGCCTTATACGATGGTAATTATAAATCTCCAGCTCTTTAGAGGTGGACGTGATCAGTAATTTTAATTCTTGGCTTCGGAGAAACAGGAAACCTGCATAATCCCTCATTGGAACTCCCCAGTGGAATTCCTCATTCGAAATCCCTCATGAGCCTTCACGAATTCGAAGGAAACACAGCTTTTCTGAGGCTTTACCCGTTCGTCGTAGACGTCAATTGTGTCTTAAGACGTCATCAGGAGGTCTGGGACACTGCATTTTTCGAAATTTATTTTTTCCGAAAAAACAAACAAATAGAAAAACATCCAGGGTGTTGCTCTTATCCGAAACGTGGATAAATTCCAGTCGTTCACAGTGACTACGTACGAGAATTTTCAAAGTTAGTAACCATCAGCTTTTTTTTTTACACCCTAAAACTCTAACTTGACCCACTTTTATCGACAAAAAATATGTGTGCCAATTGAAACAATCTTCTGCTGTCTCCCACCATTCTATACCATTTTTGGCGAATTTACATCAACTTTTGGTACTTTCCAGCCATTTCTACCGATTTGACTCTCAAATAACTCATACGTTTGACCCACATTTTTTAGAAAATGATATTTTTGAATATAATAGTAGTCTTTTTATGTCACGAATCACCTTTGGTGTTATTTCCAATTTTTGGTGCTTCAAGACATTTCAAACTGAATAACTTAGGATATAATATACTATATGATTAACGTTCTCGACCACTCAGTTTTAATGTTGTTGGTAGGATTCTTGAGGTTTTGGTCGCTTTTTTTTATTAAGCTCGGTCGGATATTTTATTAAGCGACCAAAACCTCAAGAATCCTACCAACAACATAATATACAATTGTAGAACTAATCATTTTATGATTTCGTTCGCTACCAGGAAATTAATATTTCTGATGAATTTGATGTACATAGGTACTGCTGGTGAACATTATTGACGATTTGTAGCTTTTTTTAACCGCAAACCTTGAGCTTGACACTTCTTTGGGGATATTTATATCTACATAATATTATAATTATAACTATAATAGGTAGGTATATATTTATTGATTTTTATTTTTATTTTTATTTTATTATTTTTATTATTTATTATTTATATTTGTATTATATTTATAATTTTTATTTATGCTTTTAAAGTATTTTATTTATTATTTATATTTAATTATTTATATTTTATTTATTTACTATTTATATTTTATATTTATTTATATTTATTTTTATTTATAATCAGAACGTCTCGCCGATTCGTAAACCCAAATCAAAAACTACCTACAATTTATTTTAAAATCCAAGTTTTAAAAAACCTTTCGTCATCGAAGGATTCTGTTGATCTTCAAAGGCCTTCAAAAGGTTCCCTTTGTTTACGTCAGTGCAAAATTAAAGTTTGAAAAGACTCGCTTCAAGCTTTCAAATATTCAACTAGACGTTTTTCAAATTTGCAATTCGGATTTTTCCTCAAAAAGGGCCGCCGAATATTAGCTCGGGAAGGGAGATGTCCTCCCACAACTCAATCAGTCTTTAAAGCTAGGACGAGTCAAATATAAATGTCTGGAGTTTTAAAAAATTGTTTTTTCAAATGTAGGTATGTTTTCTCATCAGAAATCTCCAGTGGGAACTAATTTTACGCATCCAGCGATAAATAATAACATATTCAGCGGTGAAAAGCCTTCACCTGGGGAACATTGTTGAGGAGAAATAGCTGTTTCTCTCATCTCAGGCCTCGAGTTTGCGTTTGCAGTGAGGAATGGCATTTTCACTTGGGATACGCGTTGCACTTCTATGGCCAAACGAACTCGTCGCTGATCACCAAGCGCGATAAAAAAAAAACGCTGCAAATTATTACACAAAGGTTTATTATTTACAGTATAAATGCCCTTCTGCGTAGATCACTGTTTTCTGTGGTCAGTACCCTCGAGCTACCCCCAGGAAAGCCCTAAATCGAGTACTGGAGCCGGTCCGGGAACTGAAGTTTCATGAAAATGCGCGGGAACCAAGAATTCAATAATTGATTAATAAATATAGTTATTCATGAAGCATAAGGTAAATAATAAACCGCTGTGCAATAGTTTACCTGTATAGATGCCCCTTCTGCGTAGATAGTATAATAAACCGTTGTATAATAATTTACCATTGTGTAATAATGTACCCAATAATACTTCAACGTTTGATCAAGTTGCAAAAGTACCTATCAACAAAATCCAAAACAGCCTTCATTTTTCAAATGAAATAAGATCACAGAACAACCAGCTCGACTTCATACAGCCATCCTTGATTAAAATCAGGTGATCCCTAGTGATGATATCTGGGCCGGATTTATACCGTTTGATTCACGATCATGTTGACGAACCTTTTCAGCGCGAAAGAAAGGCTGGTCGTACAGTCCTCTGGATGGTCTCAAAAAATTCTTTGGTTCAAGATCAATTTAAAAATTTGAAAAAATTATACCATTCTATTGAAAGTTCTTGAGCTACGGCGTTCTGAAAATTTCAACCCTCTATTTTTCACCCCTTAGAGATGATCGACAGTAACGCCGAGCTTCGGGGACCAACTAGACCCCAGACGAGACGGGTCCTACAAACCAAATTTCATCAATTTTGTGTATGGTAACTATGAAAAGTGCGAAGTAGGTACGGCGTGCAGCGTACGGCGGATGGACAAACATTTTTTTATTGCATTTTCGGATTCTGAATACCTTGAAACGGAAACCATCAAATTTTGAGGGGGGTGTTAAATTTTGTTTTTTCATGCTCGATTCCAAAGGTACCTACATTATTGAAAATAATAAACCAAAATAACCTCCTGTACCTATAATAATGGCGCAGCTCCCAGTCAAATTTGTAGCGAGCAGCGTTGCAGAATCCAGGTCAGAAAAATCCTCTGATCCAACTAAAACCATCAACAATCTCCATAAATTCAATAATATGCTCTTCATATATGATTTTCAAAACCGATCTTCCTATTTTTCGAGCATAAGTTATGAAGATATAACAAATATATCTACTCTATCAACAAAACGCAGCTACGCAAAGCGACTCAATCAATATTTTACAGGGTTAAAATGGTAGGAATCTCGGAAAGGGTTATCACAAATAGTCCTCATAGGTACTCGTAGGTTCGACGTGCAGATAGAGCACCAAATAATTGTACTAATTGTCATTAGTGAAGGTTTATTAGGATTATTAAACGGAAAGAACGCTGGAAAGTCCTTATCACGTGGGTTTATTATTCTACTGGACCTGCGTACGGAATTTGGCTGTTCATTTATTGTTTCTATCATGTGCAATTATTTTAATAGCTATTTTTGATGGTTTCCTCAAATTTTGGCCACCAAAAACACGGATTATGCTCGGCTTTTTTTTTCAACAGATTATTTTTTATCATTGATAGTACCATTTATTTGTCATGATTCACTTGCTGATATTACTTCTAGTGTTATTATACCAATGTATGGTGAGCTCAGACAATTTCCCATGTTTTTGACTACTTAATGGAAAATTAATTTCGGGAGCTTAACCTTCGTTACAACCTCAGTTCTTCACTCTTCGGTCAGAACAACCTCATGATCGGTCTTTTCGCCCTAAAAAACATGGAAAACGATACCTCACAAGCTCGTGTTCACTAAAACCTCAAAAATCCCTCGAAAACCCCTATTTTTACACCCATTTTTCTCCCATAACGCCCCTGGGTGTATGTCGATCGGGCTGCCGTGTTTCGGAGCACATCTAGGACCCAAATGTTTTCTCAAACGGAGACTCAAGCTGTGTGTGGAAGAACGACGACGGTTTTAGACCAAAATTTGACGTAAATTTAATGCTGAAACTTCGTTAGAACCTCAATTTTCCACTCTCTGGTCAAAATCGACTTCATATTCGGTCTTCTCGTCCCAAAAAACATGAAAAACGATACCTTAAAAGCTGATGTTACCAACATGTTACTAAAACACAAAAAGTACCTACTTTTATACCTATTTTCACTCATAGCACCCCTGGGTATATTCTGATACGGCTACGAAGTTTCGGGACACAACTAGGGCCCAAATGGAGCATGTGTACGAAAGAACGAATTTTTTAGACTGAAAATGAGTCCGGTACACGTGATACGGCGGACTGACATCGCATTTTCTGAATCTACGCACCTTGAAACGGAAAAGAAAAAATTTTGAGGGGGTGTTATAAAAATTGTTTGCGGAGCGATTACATAGGTGTATTATTCACAGAATAATAAACCAAAAGTACACCTCCTGATTTTGCGTGTAGAAAATTTTAATGAATGTTTTCTGAATACGTATTATGCATAGTCAACACGTATAAATACAGGAGTATGGTCAAGATGCTCAGGTACATGTATCAAGTATGTTATCGTATTATCAAGTATGTTATTATGACTGATGGTAAACGGCGGTGTACCTTATGATTACGTAGTAGGATCATAAGAGTAAAAATAAGAAGAAATACAATTATTTACAGGTTAAAAAAGTTTAAAGATAACACAAGGTTAATCAATAAACACTACGGCATGGTATTTTGACCCGCCTGCCAGAGGTTGGTGCCTTGACCTTTTCCGGTTTTCTAGTTAGGTACCTACTCTAAAACGTGCAGTTCTAACTGATATGAAATTTGCAAATAATAATAAACATCCACACGCTCTCGGAGGTTGAATTTAAACTTTTCACAGCCAGCGAACTTCGTACAGTATCAGTCGGCCGAGCAAAACTTGCGCGAGTTGTCCCACTAAAGAGCTCCCGGTAAAGAGCGTACTCATCGGACACGTGCATCCCGAGCCAAAATCCGACCAGTTCTTCTTCCTACGAGTTTAACGAGACAGAATTCGGCTCGTGTTGGCACAAGTGGTCGCCATTCATCGTTGCCAAAGGACCATACGAGTAATACACCAACCATTTGGTTTACTCTCAATAAACAAAACAGGACTTCCTAATGACTCTAAACTCAAAGTGCACAAGGAAAAGTTTGGCGCAGTAAGAAATTTGTGCAGCTGCACGGAAATAGAATGGCTGAATGCAATAAAATACCTAGGATTGCACGTAGATCAGCATCTCAAGTGGAAGGATCATGTAGCTGCATTAGTCAATAAAATCAGGAAATCCATGCACTACTTTCTGGTGCTACGAAGGTGGCTAACGAAAGGACACCTTAAAACGCTGCGAAGTCCTTGTCACATGGGTTTATTATTCCATTGGACATACCTACAGAAATTCTGGCTGTTTATTTATTGTTTCTTTCCTGGAAAATAATTGAAATAACTATTTCTGGTGGTTTCCACAAATTTTGGCCCCCAAAACTTGAATTAGGTACGCTCCTTTTTTTCCAAGTTGTCTTTGATCATCGATAGTAGGTACCATTTAATCGTCTTGATCCATGTGTTGAATCTTTATCAAGTTTATTTCTACAAATTGATGGTGATTTTAGACGATTTCGCAGGTTTTTGACTCATAAAAATCAATTATGGGAGCTGAAGATCTGGTGCAACCTCAATTGTCCACTCCTTGGTCAAAATCATATTTGGTCTTCTCGTCCCCAAAAACATGGGAAACGATACCTCAAAAGTTCATTTTACTAACATGTTACTAAAACACAAAAAGTACCTATTTTTATGCACATTTTCACTCATAACACCCCTGGATATATTCCGATCGGGCTGAAAAGTTTCGGGACACAACTAGGGCCCAAATGGAGCATGTGGGCGAAAGAACGAATTTTTTAGACCTAAAATGAAGCCGGTGCACGTGATACGGCGGACGGCGGACGGCGGACGGACATAGCATTTTGGTTTATTATTCTGTGAATGTTTATAACACCCTCAAAATTTGTTCTCTTACGTTTCAAGGTGCGTAGATTCCAAAAATGCAATGTCCGTCCGCCGTCCACCGTACGCCGTACGCCGTCCGCCGCATCACGTGTACCGGCTTCATTTTCGGTCTAAAAAAGTCGTTCTTTCGCTCACATGCTCCATTTGGGCCCTAGTTGTGTCCCGAAACTTTTCAGCTCGATCGGAATATACCCAGGGGAGTTATGAGTGAAATTGTGTATACAAATAGGTACTTTTGTGTTTTAGTAACACTTTAGTAAAATGAGCTTTTGAGGTATCGTTTTCCATTTTTTGGGGACGAGAAGACCGAATATGAAGCCGATTTTGACCAGAGAGTGGAAAATCAAGGTTCTACCAAATGTTCAGCTCCCAAAATTGATTTTGTATCAGTCAAAAACCTGGGAAATCGTCTGAAATCACCATCAATTAGTAAAATAACACCGGAAAATGTGTCAGCAGGTGGATCAAGACGATTAAATGGTACTATCAATGATCATCATCAACGAGCGTACCTTATTCGTGTTTTAGGGGCCAAAATTGGTGGAAACCACCATAAATAGCTATTTCAATTATTTCATATGAAAGAAACAATAAATAAAAAGCCAACATTTCTGTAGGTAAGTATGTCCAATTGAATAATAAACCCATGTGACAAGGACTTTGCAGCGGTTTTTTTTTCTTTTTTTTAAAATAAATTCTCTCTGATCATTGATAGTACCATTTAATCGTCTTAATCCACCTGTTGACACTTTTTCCAGTGTTATTCTACAAATTGATGGTGATTTCAGACGATTTCCCAGGTTTTTGACTCATAAAAAATCAATTTCGGGAGCTGAACATCTGGTAGAACCTCAATTTTCTATTCTTTGGTCACAATCGACTTCATATTCAGCTTCTCGTCCCCAAAAACATGAAAAACGATACCTTAAAAGCTCATGTTACCAACATGTTGCTAAAACGCAAAAAGTACCTTTTTTTACATACATTTTCACTCATAACACTCCTGGGTATATTCCGATCGGGCTGAAAAGTTTCGGGATACAACTAGGGCCCAAATGGAGCATGTGTGCGAAAGAACGATTTTTTTAGACCGAAAATGAAGCCTGTACACGTGATACGGCGGACGGCGGACGGACATTGCATTTTTGCAATCTACGCACCTTGCAACGGAAAAGAAAAAATTTTGAGGGGGTGTTATAAAAATTTTTTGCTGAGCGAATACATAGGTGTATTATTCACAGAATAATTAACCAAAAGAGTCAACACGAGACGATTAAATGGTACTGTCAATGATCAAAGGTAATTTGAAAAAAGAAAAAAAAGGAGCTTACCTAATTCAAGTTTTGAGGGCCAAAATTTGTGGAAACCACCAGAAGCTATTTCAATTATTTCACAAGAAAGAAACAATAAATAAACAGCCAGCATTTCTGTTGGTATGTCCAGTAGAATAATAAACCCATGTGACAAGGACTTAGCAGCGTTTTTGTATTTTAGTAACATGTTAGTAACATGAGCTTTTGAGGTATCGTTTTCCATGTTTTTGGGGACGAGAAGACCGAATATGAAGCCGATTTTGACCAGAGAGTGGAAAATCAAGGTTCTACCAAATGTTCAGCTCCCAAAATTGATTTTGTATGAGTCAAAAACCTGGGAAATCGTCTGAAATCACCATGAAGTTTTAGAATAACACTAGAAAAAGTGTCAACACGTGGGTCAAGACGATTAAATGGCACTACCAATGATCAACGATAATTTGAAAAAAAAGGAGCGTAGGTACCTAATTCAAATTTCGCGGGCCAAAATTGGTGGAAACCACCAGAAATAGCTATTTCAAATATTTTACATGAAATAAACAATAAAAAACAGCCATCATTTCTGTAGGTATGTCCAATAGAATAATAAACCTACGTGACAAGGACTCTGCGGCGTTTTTGGAATCTACGCACCTTGAAACGGAAATGAAAAAATTTTGAGGGGGTGTTATAAAAAATTTTTGCTGAGCGAATACATAGGTGTATTATTCACAGAATAATAAACCAAAATGGTGTATTGTGCTCATGTATATAGCATTTTAACTTATGCTACCATTGTCTGGGGAGGTACTTATGCGTCGAGCTTTAATAGTATAAACATAGCAATGAATACAGTTCTGAGAATTGCAACTAATTCCCATAAACGTACTTACGTAACTAGTTACGTATACAATAACTTCGGTGTTCTCACTCCCAGAAAGGCTTGTATTCACAGAACTGTTTTATATGTACATAAACACCTGCATTTATTTACTAAGCAAGCAACTATGTCCTCCAGATAACCCAGGCACATAATGATTTCTACACTAGACAATTTCCATGGCTAGCTCCAGCCCTATTTTGAGCTTGAAAATAACTAAAGTATTGTTATACACCAGTTTAAATTAGGATACAAATCAGCCGTCTTAGCTATATGTACATATATATATATGAGATTTGGGTTTTTGAAATACAAATCAGCCGTCTTAGCTATATGTATATATACATTATATATAGGAGATTTGGGTTTTTAACCGTTGATGTTCAGACTAGGTGAAGGATGGGGATCTTGAGGTTCGGTCGAGAAATAAGATCAGATGGTTTTAGGCCGACGTTTCCATACATTTCTACATCATCTTCAGGGCTTAGTTATCATGTGCAGTTGTTCCCAATGATGACTATATGAACGGCTGCTGAATTGTGATTACTTAATTAACATCGATGTTACATTATAATAATGAAGAAATAACGTATGTGCTGCAATTAAGTGTATTTACTAACTACTTAGGAATAACCTGTAAATATACTGTTAGTTCTTGATCCATGTAACTCATTCTCCAAACCCTTACGGTGTACTTTGTCAATGAAACTGCTGATACATACGCAGTAATAAATAGCGGCGGAAGAGACGAGCCTAGACGGGTCATTGAACTTAGGCTCGTAAACAAAAATAAGTTTAGCACTTGTATTATGTATCTAAAAATCATTACATTTGTTGTGTTAAGTATTTGTTGAATAACAAAATTGAAATTAAAATTGAAAATTGAATATTGATTTCGAGGCTGTCAAAGGATCGAGGCCTCTTCCTGAAACGAATTTATTTCAAAACATCAACAACTCACTTTTAAATCTTCGCTTAGTCAACCGGCGGAGATGCATCATTCAAGTCTGCCTATAAACGGATAGTGCCCCCCCCCCCCCCCCCCACCATAACTGATCCAAAAATACCAGAGTTGAACCTCTTTTGATAACAGCGACGTTATGAATAGAGGTTTCAAACAGGGCGTGAAGTGAATTAACTGGCCTCTCCCTGAAAAGAAAAAAATCCCAATTTGGCATCGATACAATATCATTCGAGTTTGAGATATGTAAAGACCGTTTACCCGCGTTTCATCTCCCGTCTTCACTTATTTTCTAAGTTGGGGATTTTTTTTAGCGTTTGTTTCGGGAACGATCGACGGCGGGCTATGCGTCAATGTGTCACCATGTTGAAAATAGACGATTCATTTGATGGAAGAACTGGGGCGCCGCTGGTACGGTCACAATCAGCTAAATATAGTCTTTGAAGTTTTCTTCGAGATTTCATGTATGGACGGATTTTGGTTGGTGGTGGTTGGACCTATGTATTCGCTCAGCAAAATATTTTTATAACACCCCCCTCAAAATTTTTTCTTTTGCGTTTCAAGGTGCGCAGATTCCGAAAATGCAGTGTCCGTCCGCCGCATCACGCATACCGGCTTCATTTTCGGTCTAAAAAGGTCATCGCCCAATCAGGTTCCATCTGTATAATACGTTTCAGACAAATATGTGTATTATGAAACCCGATTGCAAGATCAGAATCTTGTACCATATTGGGCCTCTACCAGTGCTGTAAAACAATGAGGGTCTTTATTTTATTTAAGAAAAATGAAAGTAGGGAGAATGAGAATTTTGACACCAACCGCACTGTCACGTTCTTTCGCACAAATGCTCCATTTGGGCCCTAGTTGTATCCCGAAACTTCGGAATATACCCAGGGGGTGTTATGAGTAAAAATGTGTATAAAAATAGGTATGTACTTCTTGTGTTTTAGTAACATGAGCTTTTGAGGTATCTTTTTCCATGTTTTGCGGGACGAAAAGACCGAATATGAAGTCGATTTTGACCAAGGAGTGGAAAATTGAGGTTCTACCAAATGTTCAGCTCCCAAAATTGATTTTTTATGAGTCGAAAACCTGGGAAATCGTCTGAAATCACCATCAATTTGTATAATAACACTAGAAAAAGTGTCAACACGTGGATCAAGACGACTAATTGGCACTAACAATAATCAATGATAATTTGAAAAACAACGGCGTATACCTAATGCGTGTTTTGGGAGCCTAAATTGGTGAAAACCATCAAAAGTAGCCATTTCAATTATTGCATATGCAAGAAACAATAAATTACCAGCCAATATTTCCGTAGGTATGTCCAGTAGGATAATAAACCCACGTGACAAGGACTTTGCAGCGTTTCTCGAGTGCGAAGTGCCAAATCTCACTGACGCCATCGTTTACCAACATAATTTTGTTTCTCTATGGAACTTCATGGCCTCCGAGCGATGACGGGTTTAAAATAGTGGGAAAAGGCGCGACATGTTAACAAGGCACTTTTTCCACTAATTCCTACCCCACCGATTGGTGCGCTGACACGCTCGCTATTTATGGGTTAACCGATTAGTGTATCTGATAAGCTGGTTATTGTTACGAATTCCCCCATCTGCCCCATGAATATGTAGCACGTCAGCATACCGCAGGAGTGTCAAGTGAAATAAAATGGTCGGGAGCAAGTCGTTATTTCCACTCGGGAGACAAACGAGAAGAAGCCAATGTGTGTTGCGATGGTCACCCACGTCAGGTGGCGGGCGGAAGCCGGAAGGGACAAAATAACCGGAAACGAATTGAAAAAAAAGGACAAAGTGAGAAGAAGAAGTTACGAGGGAGATGCTTGATCTCGATATCTTAAGCCCGTCCATTTGTCTTTGTTTAGAGTCACCAACTTGAGTTGGAGAACAAACGAGCACTTCCTTTTTATAGGAAATTTAAGCAAATTCCGAATCTAAAATCCCCCCAAAAAAATTTTTTCCAACATTTCTGCCCGATCTTTATAAACCAAATAAACGATTCTGTTGAAATTACCGCCAAAATTGTATACGAAAACGCTGCAAATTCCTGCACAACGGTTTATTATTTTGTACAGAATATCCTTCTGTTACAGATCACAGCTCTCTGTATAGATATAACCCTTCTATATAACATAATATGTACTGTTCTATACTTATTATGAGAATCGCAGACCCTCCGTAGGTTAGTACCTAACCTATTCTATACTTATTATGAGAATCGCAGACCCTCCGTAGGTTAGTACCTAACCTATTCTATACTTATTATGAGAATCGCAGGCCCTCCGTAGGTTAGTAGGTACCTAACCCCGTACTCGTTACTAGGTACCCATCTAAATCACGAGTTAAATGCTGCTAAAATAATTCAGTCGATGACAAACAGTAACTAAAACGGCAAAAAGAAACGCAAATAATGAAGTTCTGAAGGAAAATGGTTGATGTGGAGTGAAATAGATGCCCCTTCTGCGTAGATCACTGTTTTCTGTGGTCAGTACCTACCCTTCTGGTCAAGTATAATGAACCGTTGTGTAATAACTTGCCCATCAATAATACTTCAACGGTTGTTCAAGTTGCAAAAGTACCGATCAACAAAAACCGGTGATAAACCGTTGTGTAATAATTTACCGTTGTGAAATAATTTACCGTCATCTAATAATTTGCCGTTGTGTAATAATTTGCCGTTGTGTAATAATTTACCATTGTATAATAATTTACCCATAACAATACTTCAACGATTGTTCAAGTTGCAAAAGTACCGATCAACAAAACCCAGCCCCTTCTTGGTAGATGAACCGTTGTGTAATAATTTACCGTTATGAAATAATTTACCGTTGTTTAATAATTTGCCGTTGTGCAATAATTTACCATTGTGTATTAATTTACCCATCAATAATACTTCAACGTTTGTTCAAGTTTCATAAGTACCTACCTACAAAATCCAATAGTCCATCACTTATCAAATGAAATAATATCGCAGAACAACCAACTCGACTTCATACAGCCATCCTTGATTATAATCTGGTGCTCCCTCGTGATGATTATCCGAGCCAGATTCACACCGTTTGATTCACGATCGGTTGACGAAGCTTTTTGGTGCACACGAACAGCTGGACGTACAATGCTCCGGGTGGTCTCAAAAAATTGTTTAGCTCAAGACAAATTTAATAACGTAAAAAAATACATACCCTTCTTTCGAAAGTTTTCGAGCTACGGCGTTCTGAAAATTTCAACCCCTATTTTGAACCCCTTAGAAATGACTGACAGTAACGTCGAGCTCCGAGGACCAACTAAACCCAGAACGGAACCTAGAACCCGAATTTCATCAATTTTGTTTCATGGTAACTAAGAAAAGTGGCCAGGACGGCGTACAGCGGCAGAATTATTTTAGCAACATTCAACTCGTGATTTAGGTAGGTACCTAGTAACGAGTACGGGGTTAGGTACTAACCTACGGAGGATCTGCGATCTACATAAAATTTATAGAATAGTACATAATATTATTGTATTATATAGACGGGTTATCTATACAGAGAGCTGTGATCTGTAACAGAAGGGTATTCTGTACAAAATAATAAACCGTTGTGCAGGGATTTGCAGCGTTTTTATTGCAGTTTTGGAACGTAAACCATCAAATTTTTTTTGTGGGGGGGGGGGGGGGGGGGGTTAGAATTTCTTCTTTTTTTTTCATGCTCGATTCCAATGGTTCATTATTGAAAATAATAAACCAAAATTGTGCATCGGTCCAGCAAAAACTCAATTTTTCCTGAAACTAGTGTAACGTCCCCTGAAAGGCAGAATATCCTAAGAGCCATTTTCCGAATTTGACAGGAGAGACGAAAAACCGTGGAAAGATCTTTTCACTGCTTAACCCGCTAAAACTTGATATTTTAGCGTAAATAAGACAGTTGTCTGTCGATGTATTTTTTAAAAATGCATAAAAGCCGTGGGAAGAAGTACTTTTCCGAGAAAAAGCTATTCTTGCTAGTTCGAAGATTTCGGAGAATAGTTGTAGATACGATACACATTTCGGCACATACGATATTCTTGATGTCTTGCTGGAAAAGAATTATTTGAAAAACTATCTCCACTCGGGCTTACGATACTTTGCTCAAATTCGATAGATGCAGATATAGCAACTCTCTGGCGCTTTTACATACTGTCAGATGCGATAAAATGGCAGTACAGATAAAGTTACAGTGGGAATGGGGCAGTTACGACAACGGACAATTTTTGCCTCGGTATTTACATTCGACTTGTGGCGCTTACGTTCTCAATGAATGGTGGATACGATATTTTACCAAAATGGTGATTACATTCGAAAATTTTGAGGCTGTTTTTGAATGCCTTACTGACTTACGTCGCTTACGATAAGTAGCTAGATAGATGCGCCTTTTTAAACGAAACCACCGGTTACAATAACCCAAAATCGCGAAAAATGGCGCTTACGATATTCTGCTTTTCAGGGGACGGTAATATTATGCTTGTTTGAAGTTTGAAAGCTATAGGTACTCAAGATTTTATTCGTATTTTGAAGTTGGGAGTAGTCGAATTATTGGAAATCAGTGACATTTAGCAGGACACAGGTGAGATATCTTCTGGATTCACTCGTATTTTTAAGGGCGAGAAGACCGAATATTAGGTTGATTTTGACCGAAGAGTGAAGGATTGAGGTTGAAACGAAGGTTCCGAAGCTCCCGAAATTCATTTTTTATTAGTAAAAACCATGGGAAATCATCTGAAATCACCATAATAACACTAGAGTAGTATCAACAGGTGAATCAAGACAATTAAATGGTAGGTACTAACAATGATCAAAAATAATCTGTTATAAATCTGTATTGTATACAGACACATTACGTACAAACGTACTATCATACAAAGAATGTTAAAATCTAGCGATGGATTCAAAATGTTCTGAATTGAATTTTCATTTGTCATTTATAAAAATCCATTTGCATTGCAGCAGCTTATTTTCTCCAAATATATTGTTGAAGTTCCTATTGAAATCTACTTTTTTTATCTCAATGATTGAAACAACAGCACGGGTCAGCGGCTAAAGCACCTAAGTATTCGGAATCAGCGCAAAATTTCCTATAAGAATAGCTGTACTTAGTTGAAATAATTTTGTCTTGCTCGAATCATAACTTGAGTCACTCCGAAGTCAACCCGGTTCAAACGAGGACAGGAAGAGGACATCGGAAAGACAAAAGAGGACAAATCCGACGGCACGTAGAGTTAATTGGCTTTTTTAAATAGGCGTTGCGCCGGGGCTGAGGATGATAACCGGGGGGGTTATGAAGGAAGTGTCTTATTAGGAGTGTTTTTTTTAAAGGGTAATTATTGAGTGTTAGCTGGGGGCTTCTCGTGTTTTAGTAATTAGAGGCGATCAGGCTGAGCAGGAAATCCCAATATAGGGTTAATTGTCGGACCCGGACTCGGTTGTTCTCGGGCTAATCGAGTGGAGGTGGGACGACTGGCGATAAATCCGGAGTCGCCGTCGAGTCGTCACCGAGGTCGTCAAGCGAGGAAAAACTACTACAACTGCTGATCAGATTACTGTCAGTTGGGGTAATTACGAGCAAATCTGACCTTTTGAAGCCCTTTCAGCTTTTGCAAATCCACGACTCATTGAAAAAAGCTTAAAATTATTACACAACGGTTTGTTATTTACCTGTATAGATGCCCCTTACCCGGAGATCACTGTTTTCTGTGGTCAGTAACCGTCGAGCTACCCCTCCCCCTCATCGGAAACCCTAAATCGAGTACTGGAGGCAGCTGGGCAATAACATTTCATAACTATGCGGTGGAATCGAGAGTTCTATTATTAATGATTAGTTGATATTATTCATGAAGCATAACGTTTGTTCAAGTTACGGAAGTACCTATCAACAAACTCCAAAATAAACATCATTCTTCATATTCTATGAAATTATATCACAGAACTCGACTTCATACAGCCATCCGTGATTATAATCAGGTGCTCCCTAGTGATGATATTTGGGCCGGATGCATACGGTTTCATTCACGATCATGTTGACGAAGCTTTTCGGGGCAAACGAACGGCTGGTCGTACTTCTTCTTCGCACTTTCCTTAGATACCATGGAAAAAATCAATGAAATTCGGTTTTTACGTCCCATTTGTGTTCTAGTCGGTCCGCGAAGCTCGGCGTTACTGTCAGTCATCTCTAAGGGGTGAAAAATAGGGGTTGAAATTTCCCAAACGCCATAGCTCGAAAACTTTCAATAGAAGGATATGGTTTTTTTTTGCGTTTTTAAAGTTATCTCAAACTAAAGAATTTTTTGAGACCACCCGGAGTATTGTACGACCAGCCGTTCGTTTGTCGCGAAAAGCTTCGTCAACATGATCGTGAATGAAACCATAAATCCGGCCCGGATATCATCACTAGGGAGCACCTGATTACGCATGGCTGTATGAAGTCGAGTTGGGTGTTCTGTGATATTATTAATTTCATTTCACGAATGATGGCTCTTTTGCGGTTTTTGTTGATATATTATGTATTTTGTAACTTGAACAAGCGTTGTGCGTCATGAATAACAACAAATAGTAAATTAATGACTGAATTATTGAATCCCGCACATTCGTATGAAACTATAACTTCCGGGGCCGGCTCCAGTACTCGATTTAGGGCTTTCCTGGGGGGAGCTCGAGGGTACTGAACTCAGAAAACAGTGATCAACGCAGAAGGGGCATCCATACTGGTAAAAAATAAACCGTTGTGTAATAATTGTCAGCGATTTTATTGCATTTTGGGATTCTACGTACCTTGAAACGGAAACCATCAAATGTTAAGGGGGGTTAATTTTTTTTTTTTTTTCATCTCCATTTCAAGGGTACCTACTACATTATTGAACATAATAAACCAAAATCATACAACCGGCATACGGCTGTTATTTCACAACTAATAACCAATACGTATTTGTTAAAACCATGAATAACTTCTATACAAATCCGTTACAGATATCCATAGACTTCCCTTTAGCTTCTGAAACCCTGACGCTTACGCTAATGGCCCTTGTTCTCAATTCGTCCTGTAGTAAACATTTCTCCTTGTTCCTGTAAACTCCAACCTCGAGTACTTACCTACCTACTTCTGGTTAGTTTTTCATATCATGATTTTTGTTTCACCATATTCCCTACAAAATATGGAATGCAGGCAATATAACTACACAATCGCTAGGCCTGTCTTCCGCAAGCTAAATGCGAATTTCATAATTTTTCTGGTAGTTCTTGTTCTACATTTTCAAGGTAGGTACTGCATGAATGTATGACAATTCTGGTGCTTACTTTGCCGGTAACCTAGTAAAACACCATTCATATTTCAAATCTTGAGACAGAAAATCAGCTGTTTATAAGCTTTACACCTATGAATACGCCGCGCCGCCCCTTAGCACCAAAAACTACAGAGAATACATATTATCAAACATGCTTTCACATTCTGATAGTGTGTAAGTACCTAAAGTAGAATGCCACGGTGTATACGACGACAATGCATGAGTATTTCAAAACCGAGGGGAAACACTGACATTAACGATCAAGTTACGTTGATTTAATCAAGAAAGCAGACACAACTGTATATAAACTGAAATTATATACCTTGAATGTCTTCAAGCAGAAAGAGACACCAACTCACCTGGAAAAAAAAATCAAATTAGAAAACGTTCAACGGCTCCTAACGAAATTTATACAAATGCGATTTAACATAATTATTCAACGATTTGTATCAAAAGTGCAACTGAAAGGCCAGGCAAGAGCTATGGGTAAGGTTAAATTGTACTGTTTGCCATATATGTATTACAATATACCTAGTTTGTTATTATATCCACAGTATAGAACTAATGCAAACTTCCCTTCAAATCAGTGCCTACTGAACATGAAGAAAAAATGCCTAACTTCACTCAGTGGATTTTCAGGCCCTCCAGAGCTCTGTTATCATACGGAGAAACGTCACTATCATTTGAAATTAGTTGTTAATAAAAATCATAATAATAATAATAACCATAACCGCCCTCATTCCTGGGAGTTATTACGGCGTTTTTTGTCCGCATTTTATCGAAAGCCGTGGAGCGTCAAATGGGCTTTCTTTTCTTCCCCATTGTAAGAATATAATAAGAAGCCAAAAATTGGAGGGGTGGGAAGGAGTCACGTGACTTTTAATACAGGCCAATTAAGGGGAAGGGAAATAGCTTACTTAGAATGTTTACTGAACCCCTTGAAAATTAATGGGCTTTTTTCCTTGAAAGAAGGGAAGCGAAATAAAGAGGGCGGAGGTCGGAAACTGTCGAGCAATGTTGCATATTTTAGTGGGGGAATTTTTTTTTCATTTGGCTCTGTTACAAATTGTTGTTCAAGTATTCATTAAGAAAAAAAAAATTTCCGCCAAATGAGTGAAGCTGAATGAAATCATGATTCGTAAACTTAGTTTGTATACCGGTTTGTTTTGATGCCAGTCAGGCAAATCTTTACGGTATAAGTACTTGATTGCAGGAAGAAGAATCTTCTTCAAGAGTAAGACTGCTTGGAATATCAAACTCCTTATAATAATATAATACAGATTACCACGTAAAGATATTTTGGTGTATCAATTTTCTGCTACAGCCTTATCGAAGGATACTTATTTCTATCGGATCAAAACATTGAAAAGTACCTATCTGCACATCCTCTTCTAAAGACATTTCTGTTCGAGTATTTTTCGTATACATAATGGAAACAAAATGGCACCATTCGTCTAATTTCATCAGAATCTGCCGAGTCGTCGGATTAATGTTGAATTTAGAAGTAGGTAGCCCCATTAGGAGGTTTCTGGATGTAATTAATGTAAGTGTGGTGGTTTTGGAGGTTTGAGGTGAGGCTTGGATAGGTGAGGTTGTTAGATTGAAAAGAAGGTGATGGAGCTAGTGTTTAAAAGGTTAACACCAATGGCGAAGCCAGGAAGGTTCCCACCGCTAAAAACGCTAAAGGATATGACCAGAAGGCCAGGCCGGTTAACACCGGACCAGTTCCACCACTGCGAGTTATTTTCGGTAAGAAAGGTAAGGAGGTGTGAGGAGAGAGAGAGAAGTCATCGACTTGAGGTTTGAGTGTAGAATAGAAAATCGGGCGAAAACGGTGGGTTTTATAGAAGCCCTTCCACCCTCCCCCAGTCCTTTGACGGTCGTTAGGAGCCGAAGGGAGGGAAGGAACTGCTGGAGGGAAGGGAGATCTACCCCGTGTTGGCCACGTAGACCCTCCAGTCATTCGGTTTATTTGTAAAATCTAAAATAGGTATATAGAGAGTGATATGCCTACAGAGCATATTATTATCCTGTTTAAATTAATACATGAATATGTTCTCTATTGTCCTGCAACGGGCAGGTCATTCAGCTAATGTTGATTATAATAGAGATCGTACTCTAAACTAAAGGCAACTCCCTCAGGCTTACTAATATGTAATATCGAATGTCCAGCTATATTCAGACCGTCCTACGAAAACCTCGTTAAGATTGTACGGCACGGCGGCCGCCCACACATCATCATAACTGCTAAAATGAAATATCATTTTTTGATGAGTGGCTTATTTGTGTGGTAGTTCAAACATTCCATACATTGCCCATTGCCATCACTAGGGACGAATGACGGATTTGTCTCTCCTATCAAAACTAGTGTGTCCATACCTTCAGGAGGTTGTACCTACAAAGCTTCAGTCAAAACATGACACGCTCCAAAGGCAAGAACTTTAGTGTAGTAGTGATTTGAATGAAAGTACGAGAACCTAGGTTCTAAGAACACTGTGGCCATTCTATTTTAGATTAAATCTAGAACCGGTTTGATACTGATAAGATGGTTTCAAATTGTTGTGAATGACAACGTCGGAACGTTTTGGTTGTTTTCCGTAAGAAAATAATAATAATAAAATAAATAAATTAACTTCAATGCAACACCACTAATCTCAAATTGCCACCATCAAAAACCACCAAACGGACCAACGCTACCCAAATCAGCACTATCCTGTGCAACGTACGGGTGATCCAGCAAGTGTTTAACACAGATATCTGTTCCAAAACTAAAAGCAACCGTCCTCCAGCTCCCTAATATCGAAAGTCCAACTATATTAGGAGCGTCCTCCAAACCTCGTCAAGGTTTTTCGACATGGTGGCCAGACAATGGGGCCGTGTCGGGCTCTGATGCAGGTCTCATTACGATATTCCCTTTCAGGCCTCATATTTGCCTCCTTCGAGTTTTCTCTTTGCTGGAAAAAAGAAATTCCCCAGGGCCCACCACGTTATAGCGTTCCATCGATTGATTTCGTTGCCTCGTTATTATTACGGACCGATGTAGTCAAGGTGTAGACGAGCATTGTTAACCGCAATTTCTAGTTATTGACTTTTTTGGTTTATTATTTTCAATAATGAACCATTGGAATCGAGCATGAAAAAAAAAAAATCTTACCCCCCCTCAAAATTTGATGGTTTACGTTTCAAGGTATGTAGAATCCAAAACTGCAATAAAAATATTTCTGTCTGTCCGCCGTACGCCGTACGCCGTACACCGTACGCCGTACGGGCCACTTTTCTTAGTTACCATGAAAGAAAATTGATGAAATTCGGGTTATAGGTTCCGTTCGGCGTCTAGTTGGTCCTCGAAGCTCGACGTTACTGTGAGTCATCTCTAAGGGGTTCAAAATAGGGGTTGAAATTTTCAAAACGCCTATACCATTTTTTTACGTAAATATTTTTACGGTTTTAAATAGTTCTTGAACTTGCGAGTTTTTTAAGCCCATCCGGAGCATCGTACGTCCAGCCGTTCGTTCACAGTAAGGCCCCGAAGTTTGCACCGACAGGCATTTTCGACTCCAGTGTCAATGAAATTGTATACAATCCAAACCAAATCTCGTAACCAGAGACGCGCCCACAATAGGAATTTGTGAATACGGCCAATCATTGGTAGGGATCACCTGATTATATTGGCGGAGTATGAAGTCGAGTTGGTTGTTCTGTGATATTATTTAATTTGAAAAATGATGGCTCTTTTGGAGTTTGTTGGTAGGTAGTGAAACTTGAACAAACGTTGAAGTATTATTGATGGGTAAATTATTACTACGGTAAATCATTACTCAACGGTAAATTATTACACAACGGTTCATTATACCATCTACGTAGAAGGGGCTGGAGTTTGTTGGTAGGTACTTTTGCAACTTTTTTCACTCCTCATCAACAATTTCTTTTCAGAACTTCATTATGTGTGTTTCTTTTTGTTAGGTACTGTTTGTCATCGGCAGAATTATTTTAGCAACATTTAACTCGTGATTTAGGTAGGTACCTAGTAACGAGTACGGGGTTAGGTACTAACCTACGGAGGGTCTGCGATCTACATAATATGTATATAATAGTACATATCATATTATATAGACGGGTTATCTATACATAGAGCGGTGATCTGTAACAGAATACAAAATAATAAACCGTTGTGCAGGGATTTGCAGCGTTTTTGAAACAGAATGATTTGACGAGGAATTCATGTAAAAACAAAGGTTTTTCACAGCTATTGCACAGCGGAATTTCGAAAAACAAGCCAATCATTTGATTTTAGTAGCATTTTGAACGACCTTCGCGCACTACCTCACTTTCAACATAGAACAGCAGGTGGAAGGAAAAAATCATCACACCAAAGTGGCCTCAAGTCAGATTTCAGCATCGTAGATTATTTAAGACAGAAAATTAAAATTAAACTCAGTACTCCATCGGTTGGTTGTGGTGGCACACGGTCATTCTCACCCAGTTCTACCACAGCAGCCATACTTTCATGACAAATTCCAGTAGGAAAGTATCGGGGATATGAAATCAGCCTCCTCCCTGCTGACCGGGGTGACTACCTTGTAATTCACAACTAGGTCTTGTCAATTCAGCACTGTAGGTTGGATTGGAAATAACTAGAATCACTGCTCCTTCAGCTGATCGGGATCCCTACCTTACCTCGTGAAACTTGGCCTCGTGGCTTACTCTGCTGATCCCTGCTGCGGGGTGGTTTCTGAGCTTGTTACACTCAGCCAGACGTGTCAAGGAGGCCTTTTGGTTGGGTTTATTCTAAATCTTAAATTCTAAGCCTGGAGTTCCAACTGTAAAAAACCGTTGACGTCAAGTCACGTTCGGATGCGGTCGCCTAAAGGAATAGGATGAGCATAACAATTGGAAAACGTAAACTATCAAGCTGACACCCTGAGAAATAGCCTTCTAAAGGGCTGGTGATACCCCTATAAACAGGTTTTCAACCCTCACGGCCCTAATGACCGACAAAGACAAGGGTTTGTCCCTTATGGGAATCCATGTGTCCATGTCCAGATATCAAAGAAACCATCAACCCTTTCGATTACATTACTTACTTCCCTTCACTGAGCAAGTGCATCACCAAAGGGCAGCTAAGGGTCAGAACCGGTTCGGACCTTTGTCTCATCTTCTTTTCTATGGAGAAAAACATTTTTAATTTGAGCTGACCCTTCGAGTCACAAGCTGTGGGAAAACCGGAGGATCTTACCGCAGCAACGGACTTCTGTCATTGTTTCAAGGACGTTTCATTATGACGTCCTGGAACATATCCTCCGGGAATCGACCGTTGCACTAAACCGGACTTTTTAAATATTCATCGGGATCGGAGAAGAATGCAAATTCAACAGTCGCTGACATGAACCGTTAACAGCGGGTACCTGGCAGAGCTGACTCAAACGCGGATGATCTGTATTATCAAGTCAATGTGTTGTACACTGAAATCCCTCTATAGTGGACAGTGGCCACCCACGGTACCAAAATAAGTGTCCACTCTAGAGGAGTTACCACCATGGAGAGTGCCCCTCTATAGTGGACACGCGTCTGACCAAGAAAAGTGTCCACTGTAAGGGGATATCAGAAAATTCCAGCGTATTTTTTTTAAATAATGTTTTATTATTCAGTGTGTGCACGCAAAAATTCGTAAAATATGTCAAAAATAGGAACATACATACTTTAATATGTGTATAATATATCCTCTTTTCATTAATAATTTTAAATTTTTGTTTGAGAGAGGAGTGCATGATGTCAGAGGAGGCATTGTTGCATTGACGCTTTTCACGAGTGAAAACATGGGACTGGCGACGGAAAAAACGTACATAGGTGCTTTCCGTACAACATGAGAGTATCCAGGGGTCAGGATCAAATGAATTCAAACGATGGCCAATGTAAAGAAACGAAAAAAATGAATTCGAAAGATGGCAAGTGTACTCGTAAACAAACAGAAAAGCAGTCAGATCAAACATAGCTGTCAGATTTAAAAAAAAACGAACCTACCTACCGAAATGCTGCTGTTCATTTATTGTTTCTTTCATGCGCAGTAATTGAAACAATTATTATAGATGGTTTTCACCTATTTTGGCCCCCAAAAACACGACCTCGGCTCCCCCCCTTTTTTTTCACAGATTATCTTTGATCATGGATAGTGCCATTTCATTGTCTTGATTCACCTTCTAATACTATTAGCATGGAACATGCTTTAGCCTTGACCTAACTGGCAAAAAGTGTTACGTTTATCGGGAACGAAATCGGGTGACGAAATTTTATAATGATTTCCGCTTACAATGGAGCCGTTGCTGGGGGAATGAAACTTCTTTAGTTTTCATCGGACAAAAATCGTTCTCCATTCGTTGGAAAGCTCTCGATTTATGACGCATATCTTTCATACTTGTTCTTCTATTTATGTCGTACTTTTATATTTATTTATGTTATAAATGGATATAGTAAACAATGCCGCTTGTTTTGTTGTCACTTGGTTGAGAAGTTAATAGTTCCGCTATGGTCAGGGAATTAAAAATGCGACGTTGCACAACTTGGGAGCCTACTGGATATTCGTGCCAAATTTGGTCGATATCCGTCAAGCCATTCAGGAGTTGACCATGGTCGACCATAGTTCCGCTATGGTCAGGGAATTAAAAATGCGACGTTGCACAACTTGGGAGCCTACTGGATATTCGTGCCAAATTTGGTCGATATCCGTCGAGCCGTTTGGCCGTGCATAGAAGGACAGACAGACAGACAGAGCGCATGCGCAGGGCGAACCGCTGGCTCTATCATGTTGAAATTTATATGGGACCTCAATGGGCCCTACCCGCTTAATCCCTGAGAATTACATTGAAATTGGGTGAAATCTTTGGTTACTACGGCTGTAACAAGGAAATTGAATCTATTTCACGCCAGCGCATGCGCAGAGCGCACCGAGGGTCCGATCATGCTGAAATTCATACTGGAACTCACTAGGCCTTGCCCAAACAACCCTTGAAAATTTGAGCGAAATTAAATCAAAATTGTGAAAGTTATGCGTGTTTGTTGAATTTAACGTTAGCGCATGCGCAGGGCGTACCGCTGGATCAATCATGTTGAAATTTGTATGGGACTTCAAGGGGCCTTATCCGCACCATCCCTCAAAATTTGAGCTGAATCAATTCAAAATCGTGGAAGTTATGGCTGTAACAAGGAAATTTGGACAGACAGACTCACAGACTCACAGACTCACAGACTCACAGACCCACAGACCGACAGACACGGAACCAAATTTGTTCAGTAGGCTTTGAAACGCAAAATGCAAGTGGAAATTTTGATTTCTGAAGACAAAAATTTTTTGGCTCACGAAAGTGAACACAAGGCTTCCGCTGCTTCGCAGACTCGGAAGCAAAATTAACTAGGAACGGTATCGAGTCACGAAATTTTGCTTAGTCGATGATACGGAAGGAAGCATGTTCCATGTTTTTTAATTTTAGCCGGTAGGGCTTAAGTAGAACTAACCGGGGGTGCAGGAGGCTGGCCCCCTGCCGAGGCGCGAAGCGCCGAGTTTCTAGTGTTATTATACAAATTGAGATGGTGATTTCAGACGATTTCCCAGGTTTTTGACTCATAAAAAATGAATTTCGGGAGATTAACCTTTGTTACAACCTCAATTCTTCACCCTTTGGTCAAAATCAACTTCATATTAATTTTTTCTTCTCACCCGAAAAAACATGGAAAACGCTACCACATAAGCTTTAAAAAAACCTTCGAAAACCCCTGTTTCTACACCCATTTTCTCCCATAACACCTCTGGGTGTATTCCGATCGGGATGCCGAGCTTTGGAGCACAACTAGGTGCCAAATGTGTTCCCGAAATGGGGACCCAAACTGAGTGCGGAAGAACGACGATTTTAGAGCAAAATTTAACGTAAAATTAATGCTGAAACTTCCTTAGAACCTCAATTTTCCACTCATTGGTCAAAATCGACTTCATATTAGGTCTTCTCGTCCAAAAAAACTGGGAACACGATACCTCTAAACCTCATTTTACTAAAACACAAAAAATACCTACTTTTATACCCATTTTTCACTCATAACACCCCTGGGTGTATTCCGATCGGGCCGCAAAGTTTCGGGACAACACTAGGGCCCAAATGGAGTATGTGTTCGAAATAACGAGTTTTTTAGACCGAAAATGAAGCCGGTATGCGTGATACGGCGAACGGACACTGCATTTTCTGAATCTACGCACCTTGAAACGTAAAAGAAAAAATTTTGAGGGTGGTTTAACAATTTTTTGCTGAGCGATTGCGTAGGTGTATTATTCGCAGAATAATAAACCAAAAGTAAACTTTTCTACACGTCTAAACGGGTCTACTGTGCACTGCGAGGGGTTCAGGATGACGATTTGGGTGTCCACGTCCACTACAAAGGGTGTCCACTATACAGGGGTATTTGCACCCTATACAGGGGTATTTGTATTGATCCTCCTATCTCAACGCCGGGACCACGGTCAAACTGTCCGCTAAGAGGGGTGGGTCTTCGTTATACAGGAGTGTCCGCTAAGGGAGGTTTCGCTGTACCTACATTTGACAAGACCTGATTCCCTTACTATATCGATACGCTCGCTCGTTATAGTTACAACAGTTTCTTCTGATAAGTCGACGAAACGTCACCTGGGGCCTATGGCGCGGCTTGGTATTGTTGATATATCGTCTCGCAGCGAGTTATTCTACCAAACCCCCTTCCATTGTCCCGCCAAAGATACTTACGCGCTCATTTGTTAAACGTTCCCAATGCCTCCGTAGGGAACCATATTGTCGATCCGAACATCATTAGATCCAAACGAGAAAGGTCCGTGGACGCTTTTAAAAATAACCCCACCCAGACTAAATTCAATACCTTTTGTCACACCCGTCGCGTATAATGTGCGATACCTTTTTTCCCTCCTTTTATTTCTATTTTTGATTCTCTTTCTTTACGATTTTTTTGTGTCAATCGAGAAGCAATTAATTCAACCCCCGAAGGGGCTGGCATTGTGGGGATGTGGGCCTTACCGTTTACAAGGAGCCGATCGTTGATATCAGTGGTGATGAATAACTGTGATGAGTGATGACTCAAAAACACGCTTTGAGACTTCTTTTATGTTCCAACGTCAATCTCAGTTCCACAGAGAAAACACCTTACCTGTTATTTTTAATGATGCATCTGCTGGAAAACAAAAACGGTAATTCCGTCCCTCTAACACTTCTTTGTAACTCTGTGTATTCATTAGGTCACCAAGTATTACTCCTGTTTTGCATCCGAATCTATACACGTAGGTGACGCCTTGTGATCTCTTTTGTGAGTCGAGACACCTCCAAAATCAAAATGCCACCACCAGGGAAGCAGAAGCAATGTGAATACTTTCGTGAATTACCTACTTTGATCCTTCATAACTGAAATTTCTACTCGCATTTTTGCACCTTCCTTATCAAATCTAGCCGTCAAAAAATGGTCGTAACGAACTGAAAGACGAAGGACAAGTGCGGGTTGGGCCCTGGATTGCGTCGCATCGTCAAAATCAGACTACAACATTAGTTTGAGCATGCGGAATAGTGGAATCCTAGTCGGATGAATAAGCAACTCAAATTTAATTAGCTGAAGTTTTCGGATCGTTCCACATCAATTTACTCAATCAAGCGCAGACAGGAATTTTCGTTTGCGCAAATTTGTTTCCGCAGGACGCTCTTAAATACCCGAGACATCGTTGAAAAGGGCTGAAATTTGGGGTCATGCTGCATGACTGGAACTGCGCAGCTGCACCAGGCATTCTGCAATACTTGAGAACATCTGCATCGTGCGATAAATAAATTTTAGATAATACATATATATATGTTTCTCAAAGTTTATTCAATGTCCAACTTTGTTTAATGCTACTAAAAATTTGAAGAATACACAAAGGGTCTACATGGATAAAGAAAAAATCTTCGTGTCGTAGAGGAATGGTTGGCTCTCTTTTTGAGTTTCTCCATGAAAATTTCACAGCTGTCCTCTAATATAACTTCCATTCTGCTGTGCACCCGTAAAAATGCCTCTTTCGTGAGGTCTGAAGCAGCAACTTCGACCCATACAGCAATTATGTAACCCCCAGAGGATACCATTCCCCCTCGACCCCCCCCCCCCCCCATACAGCCCCATACCGATGGAGGAGGAGAAAATAAGGTTTCCTTCATCAAAAATTGACAAGGTCGGAGGTTCTCAATTCTCTCGGGTCACGAGCGTATTTCTGCAGTTTTGCTTTGGGAAGAAACTTACTTTCTCCGCTCCGAACATCCGTGTCAAACAAAGAAAATATCACCGCCTCTCAATGTGGTCAGAGATTGAAATGAGCAGGTAATGTAGACGAAGATGTGACGTTTTTTCTCGGATTTTTGGAATTTATTCATCATCCCTTCCGCATAAAAATCGAATCGAATCGATCGGAGTTTGACTCGATGTTGAACTCCTCTCCTACCCTACGTCATTCGAAGACTTTCTCATGACAGGTGCACATGGATAAATCATTCGAACTGAAAATAATTCATACCTTAGAAATGGTATGATTTCAGTAAAATAGACTGAAAATTGAAGAAGATGGTAATTTGACGCAATAAACAATATTAGAAAAGAAAAAACGTTTGGTAGAAAGGGTCTACGGTGAGTATGTTCTTCAAAAATTCGCTCTTATGGTCATACTTCATGAATAGAACTTTTGAGTATTTAGCTATCAAATTAAGTAGGTAGATATATGATTTTGGTGCCATACAGAATGTTGGACCAAAATCAAATTTGAAAGCTCACATTTGGGAGCCACTTAGCTAATTCACGTCACGTAGACAGAGATACTTTCAGTTATTCGAGTGCCAGTTGTAACAGTGCGGCTGTTCTCGAGTCGTTTTTTGGTCCGGTGGAGACGGGGTCGCTGGGCGGAAGCCTAATCAATATCCCTTCTTAACCGCTGATAATCTCGCTGGTCTATAGGAGGGGGACTCTCGAGGGTCCACCCCCACTGTCACACTCTGTCACACAGTAATCGCTTTTTTGTACGACTGTTCGTCATTAAAGAAAGATTTTCCGATATTCGAACGACCCTCAGCCCAAAAACATTGCCCACGTTGAAAACTATCATTCAACTAAAAATTATTCCATTCAGACCGAAACGATACAGTGCAACGCAGGGGATATCCGGCTACGGCGTTTGATAATCGGACAGGAGCTGGTGGACGCCATTAGGCCTCGCGGTTTGTCACTAATGGGAACAAAATGGGCCGGGCGTGAGTTATGATTCCGTCGAGTGACATGATTAAGAGAATCCCTCGGTGAGACCTGTATTGGAAATCAATGGGACGGTCTCTTTCATTACAATGCCCTTGCGTCACTCCTACCACATCCCTGTCTATATACCTACACCTACCTCTCCTGTACTACTCCCAAACGCGCAGTTTCTTCACACTTCCATTCGCTTCAACTCACATCTCTATTTTTTAATATGGTCACATTATATTGTGGAAGAATACGAAGAAAACAATCATTTTCGTTTAAACTGTGCACATAATATTATGTAGAACTTCTTATTTGAAAACATGACAATCGCAGCTAAGGGCTGCCTGATGAGTTGGTTAATGTTCACTGTTTCAAGAAGCTGTAAATTTCGTCCGATTGGAATACAACTTTTTCCGAATCATTCCTTGCACTCCTGGGACGGTCACAGGCTATCTGAATCTTCCCCAAACCTACTCCTTACCGTCGAACTGACCGCCCTTCGCAACAGGTAAACACGCCGTAAATAAGGAAAATACGTTATCGGAACAACTTTCGGAAACGATGACGGTCCAAACCGGACTGCCTGAAAAGTTATTTTCTTCCTGTTTCCATCGACACCAGAACGATTTCTGCGCGATAAACCGGTCTTCCGCTATAAGAAAATGGTCGAATTATAGTCACTCGAAAAACTTTACTATAAAAAGTGTTACGCGTTTGTATGGCAACTACTTGGAGCAACAATGAATGGCAACTATACTTGGAGATGAAGTGAACTCGTACCAGTCTCAACCAAAGCGAATGCGAATTATAGTAGGTACTGGAGTAAAAAGCAGTTGAACGTTTTAACGCATTGTTGAATAGTTGATTCGACAATTTGTTTTTTCCGGTTGCAACGCAACCGGCTAGTTATTAACTAAAAATTCCAAAGGTTCATTATTGAAAATAATTAACCGAAATAACTGATTACTAATGTAAATTAAATGATAACTTCCATCCAGTCATATTACAGGTATGCATGTCCAGCAATTAGTTGTTGAAGGCACTAATATCAAGCACACACTGTACGGTCGTCCCTCTGCGCTAGGCCATCATTTGAATGATTTCAATAAATTCAAATGTATATATAATTTTAAAAAAAATAATAAATTTAAAAAAAATCAAGCTGTATTCCCAGCGGCCTGCAGGTGATCTGACAAGAAAACTGTGGTGATCGGCTGCTCCCCTGATACAATCTTAACTGATAACCGGCCGAGTCTAATCGACCTCCCAGAGCGGGGACCCCCGACCCCCCTCTGGGTCATGTACCAGGGGTATAAAAGAAGCTGTAATTTCCTTTAAAAAACACTCAAGTCACAAACCGACCTACCTAGCGTCTCGTGGACTTCATTCATCCTCAGCTCCCGCTGGATCACTACAAAAACATTTGGTCTGGATCTAATGTATGGTGTAATGCAACTATGACAAATGGATTAATTAACATATAGTCGGGAATTAAGATGCCAATACTGAAAAATGCTATATAATTTTCGTACAGAGACACTGCCTTGTCACAGATTTTAAGCCAAACTAGGACAAGCGGATAGTACCTCCTACTCTCAGGAGTGGACGGACTATTTCCAGTCCCAGGTCCAATATTCAATGTGACGAACCCTCTCCAACTCAGTACAGTTCCTACTCAGGATGCTACCCAACTATTCCTTGGACGTTATCGCCTACTGAGTACTCGATACAACGTCATCACGATGGTCTCACTCCTTGAATAGGTCGGCTCAATGTTCAGAACTGCGACAAAGCTTAAAGTTTAAAGTACCTGGGACTCGATAACTCGTGATGATCTTCCTGGACAATTGACGGATAATGAAACTTTGCTACATTGATGAGTTATCCCCGGGTTCGTGGCGAATTCTGACTTTGAAAGGGAAGCTGAAATGAGATACAAACAGCACTCAGAATCCAATTTAGGAGTAGTTGGAACTGGAAAATTTCGATTTTTGAGCCTGGGTTAACTTTTCCTGTAAACCAGTCTACTAGTCTCTACGGGCTGACCAGGCGAACATTGTCTCGAAGTTCAGGAACCACTGTAGAAGTTTGAATATCCGTCGAGTCCTGAATTCGGGGTACAATCCGATGTTCCGCGGATTTCTAGAATACGATGGCAGACAGAAATACCTGGGGAAAGAATGGAACATGCACCAGGAACGAATGCTGGCTCAACCGAGACTGGCCACTACAAACCAGGAGATGGACCCAATCAAGTTCTACCACAGAAGGAATAAGTATGTACGTCCTCGCTGATGCAGACTTTTGCTCAGTGTGTGGTAACAAGCAGCGTGAGACACCTGTTCACTTCCAGCTCGTGTGCCCAACATATAGAACTTATCTAGAGCACTACCTCCCTCGCTATATTGGCGCCTTGGACGCTGAATATGCTTACTGTTCACTGCTCTATTTAGGCAGTGACAGGCAAAAGAGCACTGCCCTCTACCAGTTCACCCTCAGATCGCTCGTGCCACGTGCTTCTGCACGCGACGAGTTGCGAATCATTGCTGGCCCCAGATACCGAGGTCCATCTCACTCGGAAGGCAATTTTTTCTTGAAGTACACACCTACTGAAGTACCACTTTTTAATGTTAGTTCCACCAAACAATTTTAACAACCATGTGAATGATTTCTACAAAAAAAAAGATATTCATTTTGATTTGATTTGCTAACTTTTCCTGGAAAGCGGATTTCATTATTCCCGGATAAATCCAATTCAAGCTGAGTTAAGTGGTGGCGTAACGACTATTTTGTCACACTGACAAGTTAACTCGCCCTAAGAAATGAGTGAACATATTCCTTGGTCCACACAATATACTCAATAATACTTATGCCTGAATGGACAATTTCATCGGTTTTCTTTTCTTTTCTTGAGTAAAAGATCTCGGCGAGTGGTTTCCGAAAAGATGCAATATGAGGGGTATCAGGTGATCGAAAGTGGGCGGTAAACCAGTCGAAAGACAGCGAAATGACGTCATAGGTGAAGGTCACTCACCCCTGGGGGGAACCCTCAGCGCCATCCACTTATGACGTCATTTCGTTTTCTTTCTATCCGTTTGTTGCCGAAGCTTTTCGGAGTTTTGAGGTGAAAACTGGCAGCGGAGGGTTTTATCAAGGGTGCTAAATCCGATTCTGAGGTCAAAGTGAATCGACCACATTGACGAACTAACCACTGATTACGATTAAAATCAACGTGATCAAAATTCGAGCCATCACTGTCCGCATCAGACGGCTTCCCTCATGCTTTTAAACTTTAAATCCCAGTTCATTTTCCACCCCTGATGACGGCCCCTAAATCAAAAGGCCCCCCTCCAATTATGCAATTAACCCTCCCTTTGCCATCTCATTCATCCGGAGCTTTCCAAACAATTAAAAACACTTGTTGAGCTGTATATAGTGGGCTCAACCCCTTTGGTTTCCCCTCTTGAATTTTAATTACCTCTTCGGAAGGGTAGGGCCTGACCTGGCGCAAGCATCAACAGGTGCTTCAGTTTCGTTGATGAATTCATTAACGCAGCAGATCGCCTGCTCTGTGAAACCCCACGCCCCTTTCGCATTTAAAATCTTACCGTTTACTGTTTCTCTCTTACTACAGAGTTTCAAGTGTTAGACTGTTACACTTAGTCACTGCCGTTTGTTGACTGATGTTTCCCTCGAAATATTTCACAGTTTTATTTAACCTGTTCTCATGTTACAGTAGCATTTTTCAACCAAATTAAATCCTTTTTTTTTCAACTCAATGACATTTTTTTATGGGAGTAGCCTGAAAATGTTTTAATGTTGGTGTTTGAAAATGTCAAAAAGAGGTTTTATTTGGATGAAAAAAAATTCAATTTAACTCGAAATTGCTTCAAAATCCGATCCGCGCGAACTCTATGCAACAAAAACATGTATCCCACATTCTGTCAGCCGTATATGTCATTCGATTGCTAGCAAAACCCTACAGTAGATCTCAACATCAACTCAACGAACCTAAAATGTTCAATTTTGACGAGAATGTGATGACCAGGAATTGGCGGTCATTTATTTATTGTGGGGATCATAATGGACGAATTTCTCGGTCTTGAGCCGCATTACAACACACTCCATTTCGTTACTTGCAGCAGAAACACGGTGACGCTGTGACAGAGTGTGACATTGGGGGTGGACCCTCGAGAGTCCCCCTCCTAGACCAGTGAGCTTATCACCGGTTAAGAAGGGATGTCGATTAGGCTTCCCCAAGCGACCTCGTCTCCACCGGAAGAAAAAAATAGCTCGAGAACAGCCACAATGTTACAATGCTGAGGTGAATAACCCTATGTTTGAGTTATTCGTTCGACTGATTGACATCAGAAATTTTGAGGAAGGGTTTAATCTTTTGACAGTCTTATGATTATTCGATATTTGCAGGACTTTCTTTCGTGTACGCATGCGCAAACGTGTTTTCCTTGGAGCATTCAAAAACCCGAAACAGTTGTCGAAAAGAGCTGAAATTCGGAGGTTACGTGTGGGTTGGTGTCCAGATATGAATTTCATCAAATTCCGACTTTTTATTACCAAATCCATAGCTATCAGGAAAGGTCGTAAGAAATGAAATTCGCCGGGTTGCTGCGGGTTGGGCCCTGGACAGTCCCATTAGAATTTCATTACATCCGGACTGTAACCCACGTACGCACATGCTCAAACGTAGAATAATATACAACCGATGTCTAACTACGTTATTGTCAGTACTTAACTTTATAGTCAGTCCTAAAATATAATCGTGGAGGACGTGTAATGTTAACGATTGAGCTTTGCGCTGCACTCTGTCGGACGGTTTCATTATTACGTACTCTCTCGTTTTATGTGGTCATGCAGTCGCGTGCTCTCAGTGCCGATTTACGATGGAATTATGCCCCCCCAAAACAAATTTATAACAGGTTTTTTTTTTTCATGAAATAAACTATCATTTTTCCCAAGCTACATTTATTATTCGAACGTTGAAGGGAGATGAACAGACGGGATATCGGAGTTCATTAGAGGACCCCCCCCCCCCCCCCAGAGGTTTCTGGTATCTTAAATTTCTCGTCCCGCATAGCGCAAGCTCGTAAATCAAAAATACCCCCCCTCACCATCATCCTCGACTCCTAATCAGGAGCAACCCTCATTCTGATCGACCCTTTTAATCCGCACACCACTAACGATGAGCGCCATTAAAAAAGAACTAACGAAAAAAGAGATATGAATGTCGACCATAATGTTCTTGGCTGAGAAGTTAAGACTCTGATTGGGGCATCGATTGACCCATCGGCCCTTTCTGATAATTGGGTTTGAAGGAGTGCGGTTTCATTGGACTTCTCCAACCCTCCTTGAACGCAGTCCCGTCTGTGATTTATATTTCTTTAAATTAACCATAATTGAACTGCTATTTAAATGGCCGTAGCTTTATCTAGCCAGAGGCTGGGAGCCTTCCTGTCCGCCAAGAAAAATCTTTACCATATGGTTTTTACTGCCTTCAGGGCACCGCTGAATGCTATAATAATTGTAATCTTGAGGAACCATGTTCGAATTCAACCAAGCCCTTGTTAATTCAAAATTATTACTGGTTTATTATTTTCAATAATAAACCTTTGGAAGCGAAGCTACCATTAAAAAAAATTTACCCTCCCTCCCCCTCAAACTTTGATGGTTTACGCTTCAAGGGACGTAGAATACGAATATCGAATAAAAAGATTTCCGTCCGGAAGGCGAACGGCTTTTTCCTTAGTTCCCATGAACCAAAATTTACGAAATTTGGTATTGGTGGTGGTTTGGGCTCTAGTTTGTCCTCAAAGCTCGGCGTTTCTGTCACTCAACTCTAAAGGGTGAAAAATAAGGGTTGAAATGCCCGGAGTATCCCTATCTCGGAAAACTGTATTTTGAGGTGTGTTTTCTCGCATTTTTAAATAGCTCGATTTTTTCTGAAATTGTGAGACCATCCGGAGCATTCTACGATGTTGCCATAAAATTTGCTATACAAGTGCAGGGTGTATGCAGGCATCAAGCTGTGCTGAAAGCGCATATCACTGGTCTCCTGGTAGCTGGACGATATAGCGAAGTGGTCTAACTGACGAAATGATATCCCAAAGTTCCCGAGATCGAAACCATACCGGCACATTCACATCATTCATACATTTTTTCACTCTACATCAACAACTTCCCTTCAGAACTTCATTATTTGTGTTTGTTTTTGCCATTTTAGCTACTGTTTGTCATCGGCAGAATTATTTTAGCAACATTTAAAAAGTGATTTACGTTGGTACTTAGTAACGATTACGGGGTTAGGTACTAAGGTGCGGAGGGTCTGCGATCTACATAGTACCTATATAATAGTACATATTATATTATATAGAATTTTATCTATACAGGAGCTGTTATATGTAACGGGAGGGTGTTCAGTACAAAAAAGTAAACCGTTATGTAGGGATTCCAAGCTCTTTTGAATTATAAGTATTCTATGTATGTATCTGATAGGTGTTATCCTCATTTCTCCTCCCATACCTACATTTACGTTCTGAACTACTGATCCGTGTCTATCCGTATGCCCACAAATCGTTCAAACGATTCTTTAAAGCTCACATTTTACGCTCCGTTTAAAAAGTTTCCCTCGACGTGCGTTGAACTTTATTATTCACACAAGCTTTGTTTTGCTGGTGATAACGACCGGAACGAAACCAAATAAAATTATAATAATTTTAAACATTTTATACAGTGATGACTATCGTAATTGGTCATTGAATTAATGAGGTTTTCAAGTATCGGAAGGAGCTTCAGTCGGTAAAATTAACAAGACGCATCCGAAACCGGAAACGCGGGATCCCGAGCGCGACGGAACAAATCTCCGAAGATTCCTATCGGCTCCAACACCTGGGACCGACAAATGGACGACTTTTGCCGGGTAACAAAGTAGCCGCAATTACCCGACGTGGAACAAAAAAAGGGCTTAACGAGGCCTGAAAAAAGCGCGGCACGCACGGCATTGTGATTAGGGAAGTGCGAGGATGAGGGTTGTGTAGTGTGAAAGCCGATAGCCATTGGAACATGTGTGGGACGGTTGATCAGGAAGAGTCGCAAGGACGGAGACAAGTAAGAGTTTAGGCGGGGCGAGATAAGAAGAGTCGGTGGAATTGGCGGTGGCGTGTGACACAGGTTTTGGTCCATAATTGTGAATGGTCGATCGCAAATCTGTATGAATCGATAGTCATCAACATGAGTGTGAGGGTTGGTTGGGACCAGAGACAAGGACAGAGAAATGTCTGACTTTGATAAGGGTGTGATAACAGGTGGAAATGATAACTAGAGTTCGGATCGATATGCAAAAAAATAGCTGAAATATGCAACAAAAGTTAGCAAAATATGCAAAAACATGCAAAAATGGCAAAATAATACGCAAGTTGAAATTTTGGTCCAATTTTTTCGGTTTTCAAGTTTTCATTGAGAAGTCTAATACGGGAATGAGCAATGTAACCCCAAACTCCTATTCATTCATCTATATTTTATAAAATGACAGCAAATAAAACAGTACAATATTAAATAAAATGTACAATGATTAAAATTTCAATGTGTAGGTGTAGGTACAGATTAATTTCCCTGGACTATCAACACTTTTTCGAGGTTTTCGACTGTGAAATTCCTCCTACTTAGTTGGGGCCAAAATGGACCTGAAGTAATCCCACTTGGGTTTAATACCTTGAACGGAATGAATAAGCCAAGTCTCAAAATAGTGTTTTTCTTAGGCTAGTTTCACACGGACGGAAATCTCCGGTCGGGGAACACACGGTCAAATACCCGGAGAGATCGAAAGGGCAGTCATACAAAGGCACGTATAAGACCTTTCACATGACCGGAGATCGGAAATTTCAGTGTAGGTACGCAGATATTTCTTAGAAATATGCCATTTATATGCAAAACTCTGTAACATATTATGCAGATGCATATAATATGCAAAAACATCAAAATATGCACGAATGTGTAATTTTACATTCAATTTTAAATGTCCAAAACATCTCAAAATACCTTAATTTGGATAAGTATGACACTTTCTATTGAAAAAACCTGATATGCAAAATATGCAAAATCCGAACTATAATGATAACTGTGATAAGGCTGGTAGAAACGATGGTTGTGCAACATTGCATGGCCATCAAATAGATACGGTCAAAGAAAAACGCTGCAAATTATTACACAAAGGTTTATTATTTACCTGTATAGATGCTTCTTCTGCGTAGATCACTGTTTTCTGTGGTTCAATACCTACCCTCGAGCTCCCCCCCCCCCCCCCAGAAAGCCCTAAAACGAGTAATGGAGCCGGCCCCGGAATTAGTTTCCTACAAATGCGCGGGATTCAATAATTCAATCATTTATTATTTGTAGTTATTCATGAAGCATAAGGTAAGTAATAAACCGTTGTGAAATAATTTTACCTGTATAGGCGCCCCTTCTACGTAATGAACCGTTGTGCAATAATTTACCTTTGAGTAATAATTAACCGTTGTGTAATAATTTGCCCATCAATAATACTTCAACGGTTGTTTAAGGAGCAAAAGTACCTACCAAAAAACTCCAGCCCCTTCTACGTAGTTGGTATAATGAACCGTTGTGTAATAATTTACCCATCAACAATACTTCCACGTTTGTTCGAGTTTCACTACCTATTAACAAACTCCAAAAGAGCCATCATTTTTCAAATAAAATAATATCACAGAACAACCAACTCGACTTCATACTCCGTGATTATAATCAAGTGCTCCCTAGCAATGATTATCTCGGGTCAATTCCTCATTGTTGTCCCTAGTGGTGATATTTGGGCTGAATGTATACAATTTCATTCACCCTCCTGTTGAAGAAGCATGTCGGTGCAAAGTTCTGAGCCTGAACAAACGGCAGGACGTACAATGCTCCTAAAAAAAACTCCCAAGTTCGAGAACTATTTAAAAAGTTTAAAAAATTCGAGATAATGGCGTCCTGGAGATTTGTTTTATTGCATTTTCGGGTGCTACATACCTTGAGACGGAAACCATAAAATTTTGAGGAGGGTTAAAATTTTTTTTTCATGCTCGATTCCAATGGTTCATCATTGAAAATAATAAACCAAAATGTGTGGTTAGATAAAGGAGTGGTGAGGCTGATCGAATATCAGAAACAGGTTGATCGAACTGTGCGTCTACTGGATAAACAGGAAGAGAAATCACAAAAACTTGGACAAAGATTTGTTACTGAGTGACGGGGGAGGATTTAGAACGTGTAAGTGAATGTAAGGTGTGGATAGTGGCAGGTGTATCGATGGATGGAACCTGGATCCAGTGGATGAAAAAGTCAAGAGATCTCAAATGGGATACCCACGTTTCATAAGGATGCAATGTGATGAGGATAATTACCTATAACGGAGCAGCATAATTAGTGAGTTTAGGTGGAGTGAATGAATAATACAGGACGACTTCTTTATTGTCAATCCTAGTGAAATAATATTAGAAAGGATTCTAGGATGCTGCTCTGGGTACTCATACGAGTTGGTTGTAGTGGGACTGCAGTGCAGATGAGAACTAATAATGTACAGCAGAGGAATTTGCCATGATGTAACCATAGTATATATACATAGAATCATAGTACATAGAACTATTGACGAAATGCTCATCATAAATTAAAGTAAAATCATAAATTAGATATTTTCTGTAATTCATGGTCCCAGAGTCTATGATAACCCTATCTAAGATCCAAGCTGGTTTTTCGTATTGTGCCGTAAGTGCGCTCGTAAGTTAATACTCGTGTAGTGTTAAATATAAGCGAATGTTGATTTAGTATCAATTTCCATTCGATCGTTACAATCGACTCGGTACAGATAGTGATAGGTGCCCCATCATGGTATCGTTTTTATTATTTATCCGATCATTTATCCGCGAGACGTTAAAAAAAATAGATAAAAAATATCGCGGACGTGAAATCAGCATTACCAGCGACTTATTGGCCAACACCGGTGCGACAGTTAGAGCGTCTACCCAGTCACAATAGGCTATTACCAATTTTATTTACTGTCACCATTCCCCGACCGTCCACCATAATTTTATCGTTCCGAGTCAACGGTTTCTTCGCAGTTTTATGTCCCCCCAGGTGCACCTCGCGCCATCTTGTTCTGAATATCCGAACTCGCCAATAAAAATCTGTAAAATATTTTCTTCTTCTTCCGACCCCTCCAGTTCCCCAGTGATGGGGGATGATCTAATCGTTGAATAGGGTAAGGAATATAATCGCGAAGAGTAACCTCAATTACGAAACACTAGGCTAGGGAACGCTAGGGAACGCTCATGTCCAGTAACAGGAAAAGTTAGGTACTGACTGCTTCAAAACTACGCGAACAGCTGGGATTTTGTGAAATTACTACTGAAGACGACACCGACTTGAGCACAAGGCGAATGGGTGATTCGCTATGTTAGTTACACTTTTTGTTACAACTCTTGATTTTTCAACAATACAGGTTACATGCATAGGCCCTTCAGCAGGGGTAACCGCACCTCTTACAGATCATCTTAGATTTTGACGGTATTTGGGACATTTCATTGAGACGTTTTCCATTTCTCCAAAATTGAAAGGTCTGCGAAATTTACAGGTTTTGAGGGGCTATTTATTGCGTCAAGAAGCCCTGAATAACAGACTATGCATCACGCATTTCATCTCTTGGTAATGAGATTTGTTAAATTAAATAAGCATTTAGAACTCTCCATGCCAAACTCTTCATGCGAACTCTTCAAGTTGAACACTTGTGCTGAGGGATGGAGTCGATAGGTAGGTAATCACTGAGCACAACGGAAAATAATCGGTTAGGTATATTTTGTACATAACCTTTTTAATCGACCCAATTTTAAGCTACTTCTAAACCTGCGTTTAAAATTTCTTTAATAAAACACTTGATTTTTTTTTTTTTTAACTACCTATAATTAACATTTACTTCCCGAATATGGTCGATGTTTTTAGTTCAAGATTTGATTATTAAGCTATTTGTTTAATTCAGCCTTTCCACTTTAACTGTTGCAATGTAAGTTTTGATGCTCACTATTATTCATATAAATCAGTGGCGACAGGATTGTTATAGAACACTCAAAATGGTAATCGATCCATCGAGAAGCCTCAAATGATACCTTTTTCTGGGAAATGGGGGCCTGATAGGAGTCAGCTCGTTTCGAGATTCAGTAATCGTCCCTCAAAAACTGCAGAAGTTTTTTTCTAACCAGGATCTGCGAAGGACACCAAAAAGAACCAAAAAACGATTGATGACGAAGTGTTCGGTTGAGAGGATTATCAGTTTGGGCAGACTTAGGGCTAATCAGTACTTGCAAGTGAAATATTGACTAACTTGATAAATATGCAAACTTGGTAAAGATTCTGTGTAATGAGGGCTGGATGTGACACAAATTCGAGCCCGGAACGAAAACTAATCACAACAACCATGAAAGTTGTAGAAACTGGTGATATCCAATAAGGAAGTTACAGGTACTGTTACCATCTTTGTTTCTTTGGTCTGATGCAAGGATTAGACTTGACACCTATTCAGGGAAAAAACCATTGAGGCAATCGTAAATTAGATTTTTTTGTCTGTCATGTTGTTTTGATTGAAATTAATAAAAATATACTTCCACATGGACCTACATACAATATTCTTGATTAAGATAAGAGGTAATTAGCGGAAAAATAGCAGCAACCGGATATTGATTCTGGTCATAAGACGCTTGGAGGGACTGAGAATACTTCATTTAAATAACATTCGTAACAGTATTGAACGAATAGATTACGCACTGCTCCTTCCCCTCGCTGCGAACCCCCACCATTCGTTCAATTCATATATTATTCAATTCATTAACTCAGTAAATCGTAAAAACCTGATGCCTTACTTTTTCTGACTGGCCTTGTTTGGTTGTCATCAGAGGCATGGGAAACCTAATAAGCGCACTAGAGGTGATATAAACGTCGCGAAATTATCTATTCATTTTCTCGCTACTCTCGAGATGAGGTCTGATTTTTATGGTTCGCGCGATATAATGAGAATTTTAATAGGTGTTAAATTCGGATGACGGGACGAAATGGCGGAATCGAATTTTTACGCTGTTGGATTGGGTTTCTGAAATGAAGGGGTTGAAATCGATTTCCCCTTTTATGGGCGGAGAAAAAAATGTATTTGGAGCGGATTGGTGGGGTGCTGACGGGGGGGGGGGTTCTGATATTCCCGAACGAGATCCGAAGGAAATAACATCATGCTCTCTAATTTTGTCAGGGGTTTTGATGGTGGCCGTTTTGGTGCCACCGCATTGCACCAACTGCTGGCGCCGTCGCGGTGCAACACTGATTACCTAGAAGTTGATATCACTTGAACTCCGATTAAATAAAATACCGAACGTTTCAACCCTCACGTTGCCATCAAAATTGCACGAATTCATATAAGATTTGAGAAGCCGCACGTGTTCGCAAGTAAAATGACTTTCATGAATTAAGTACCTAATAGTATACATGGAATAATGTGTCATATGGAATGATGGTGTAAAAAACATAAGTCACTGCTGCGCATGCGCACACAAAAGTGCTATTTGGATTACCTTTGAGTGGTGCATGCAAAAACAGTTCGTTTAGTACAACAATGTGCTTAACTTTCTGCGCGATCCCTGGATGAGAGAAAACCATCCTCTACCATAATGGGCATTTTGAGGTAAATATCTGGAAAAGTTCGTGAATGAAAATCGTTACCAAGATCATTAAATCGTATACAACCAGAAAGTTTCACGTTTTCAAGCAATGAAAGGCGCGTGAGATGCCAGCACCTGATTGACAAATAAAATAGCAGAGAAAAGATAGGAAAGTTGAATGAATGGGAAGTAGCTGGAAGAATACAGTGAAGGGTAACTGGAGAAAGGATCGAGTAGAAGGGAAAAGAAAGGAAGGATTACGTGACGTGGAAGAAGGAGCGATAGAACCACGGCAAAGGTTAGAACGACTTCACAGACGACAATTCATTGCTATTCAAGTTTTGACTGCAAATTTCGAATTCAGGTATTTTTGACCCTTCGTTATTCGAAAGATCAATGTTCCATTCCAACATTTGCTCCAGGTTCACTTTACTTCAAGCTTCAAGAAGCGTTCTCTACAGCATGCTTTTGTTACAAGCAATCAGGCAAATTCTTTCAATTAAATGCCGAAGTGCAATTTTCGTCTACTGTGCACTGGAGTGGATATCAATTGGAAAGAATGATTCGTCACTGACCTTCCATGCAGAGCAGAATGCGAGTCCCATTCTGCAAAAACAATTTCCAGTATTTATTGTCAGCAATAAGAAAAATGGTCAAAAGAAATTTAAATTAATGACAGTAAAAAGTAATATCCAATCAATCAAATTTATTTTTTTTAATCCATTTTGTAACCAAAATCTTCAAGCAAATTTCAAAGTTAATCGTCAGGCTGGGAATTTTTTGAAATTTACTCGGAGACTCGCATTCTATGTGTCGATGTTGTAAAATCGAGGGAATATAATGAACCCAAAAAAAGGTTGATAACGAGTGAGTTTCTAACCAGAATCTTGAGGATATGGAGAACATGCCTTATTATAGGTTGGCTTTAATTTTTTAGTTGAATCCTGCACAATCACGATTACGGAAATTCGCCTTATATAATAATAGGGCTATTTAATTGGAAACACACGAAAAAGGAAAACTTAACAAAAAAATTTAAAAACAGGACATACATTAACGGGGTTAGATGAATGGAGGATTGAGTTATTGGAGAATGTTCATGCAGGTAGTTCTCCCAATGTAGTTCAACTGATTAGTTCTTATTATAAAGGGATTAGTTGAACAGCATCTTAGTAAGCCGTATGAGCAAGGCGAAAATCGTATTTTTAACTCACCGTTCGCTGAATAATTCGTTGAATAATGAAAAGTAAAGTTCCAGCCAAGCATCATGAGTCATGAACATAATTATGAGTGACTTTTCAAAAGGCGTGCCAATTTATCATACGAACTTGTCACATTATCGAAAATTATCCACAGTTTCGACAATAATTTTCGATTTCACAATTTTTGAACGCCATCCATTTTATAGAATTTTATAGAATGATTGCAATCCATTTGAGAACACAATAATTAGGTACTGTAGATTTTATTCAAATATTTGAAAACTTTCAACCCGAAATTGGATTAAGCTTCTTCACAAACCACTTGAAAAAGTTCCCATTTCAGAACAAAATAATTGTCATAACAGAATAACTTGGAGTAACATTTTATAATAATTATTATGTTACTCCAATATTTGAGCACTTTCAACCCGAAACTGGGTTAAGCTTCTTCTCAAATTTCTTGAAAAAATTATTTCCGGGTTGATGAATTTCACATTTTGTAAAAAGATGATGTCGTTCATCAACATAATAATATATGAAACAAAAATTAAACGACACTGAAGAAATAATGTGATGTGTAAGAACATTCCCAAATGAACCTAGCCGACTATGAAGGGTCATAATGGCTTGAAAGAAGCGCTGAACTAGATGTTTGCCGCACTTTTTTTCTCTCCAGAGGCGTAAATTTTATTCGCGGAAAAAGCCCTTTTTACGACCCGACATAAATTACGCGGTCGGGCACCGATAATTTCGAAACGCTTCCTTCTTTTTTGGATATCTCAATAAACCCCGGGAGAATCTGAAAGAGCCACAAGTCGTAAATGGGCGGCGGAGGCGGGAAAGGGCGGGAAATTCCTCGTAAATAAAGTGGGCGGAAGGGATAAGGTCGTTGTGTGGCTCAATCTAATCAACGTGGATATTTGCAGTACTTACAGTGATTTACAAATAACTAGGTACCGTAACATGATAGGAATATTTTTCTATATATAAATAAGAGTAATACAGTTTGTTTACCAGTGTAACAGGTTACGTAAGATTAGGCGTACATAAGGAAGGGCAATTTGAGGTAGGGAAGGAATCTATGAAATCCATAATGGATTATGAAAGTGCACACAAAAAGTGCTTCGGAGATCTCTTCGGTGAAGAAGAAAGTGTTTGTCGTGGTATCCTCCCAGAACCACTCTTTCTACAAATTAAGATCTCGCAAATAAACATAGACATGGGACGAAAGACGCAGGAGAACCGAGGAACCTGGTGGGGATCCCCACCATCCTCCACCAGTATGGAGGATGGAGGGAGATAGCCCTAAGGGCTATATAAACTCGCCTCCTTCGCCTTTCAAACCATTCTACGCTTCCTCTAGTCGCTTTCTACTCATTCTCCTTGATCCTCCTCTCGCTCTCCTCATCTAAAAGATCCCGGGCATGGTGGTAGCCTACAACCTATAACAAAACCGGGCACAAACTCCTCCTAGCGCCTCCATTGGCAGATTAACCAGCGGTGGATATCGTTTGGGGATTAACCTTAAGTGGTGGATATCCGAAGGGTATTAACCGGGGGTGTTAGGTCCTCCTGATGCTTCCAGTGGTGGTGTGGTGGATACCTTCTAGGTATTAACCGGGGCATCAGGCTCATACACCTACCTCGCCCCTCACCTATGCATCCACCACAGTGTTGTTTTCAAGAAGACCAAACTCTGCCCATGTCCAGCTTCCCTTCCATTTAATCTGCCATTATAATTAAATAAATAATGATTGATTTTTATCTGCCTATAAATTAAATAAATAATGATAGTTACAAAAACCGTTCAATAATAGAAACCCGTGCAAGGACCTCATTCCCACCTTCTTCTCCCCTCATCACGAACAACTCAGAGGTTCACATGGCTTGATCCTTGCTAACTTCCTCGTCTTATGCAACGGATTGCTCTTCACTCTGTTCCTCCCTCCTGAAGGTATCGGTTTCCAGTCGATCTTTGGGCCTCTGCAGGGGCGTTGCGTCCATAAGGCCACTTGGGCCACTGCCCCGGCAAGCCAAAAACACCAGGAGTAAAAAAAAATCCATTGTTCAGTTGGCATTTGAATTTCCCTCCCTACACTGTACCTACCTAGCATTTTACACAAGTTCAACAGCGACTCGCCAGATTTCTCTGGCTATGGAATGGAAATTCGATGGATATTCAATATTCTAGAAGAGCATCCATGGTGGGATCCATAGACCAAGCATGTCATCGGAATAAAGCGACAGCAATCGATGTCCTGCAATCGACATCGAAACCTAGGCTCCTGAAGCTGGCAGGTAGGTTCTGGGTCCTGGGACCTAGTGTCGCCATGGCAGCTGGGAAAAGTGGTTCTGCGTTCGGTCCGGTTCCGATGACAGATTTGCATTAATTTGTGGTACATGCGTGCATTTTGTCCTGTTTGCTGTTTGAGGTCTTCTGGATTGATCGGCGTCGTAACAAACAGATAGCTACCTAGCTTCTCCAATCAAGTAGGTACCGGCCGACGGGTCATTGTTTTGTTATAGTTTAGTTTACTATATTTTTGTAACACATGAATTCGGTGGCTCATTTGCAGTAGAAATTGCGGACGTTTCCGTACGACGATCGAGTGAGATAAGCTTTGCTGAATACCACTCAATCAGTAAATGAGGGAAGGTGTTGTTGCCTTGGGCTATTTTGTAGACAAATCTGTTGGTTTTGTGTTCTGGTTTGGTTCCCCACCGTTTTCAGAGCCCACGCAACGCTACTGGGCCTCTGTATCCTGTGAACCGCCATCGACATCTTCACATAACCGACCGTAATCCTGGCGTTTCTGCATGTTCCGTCATGCCGTCATATTTTCTCCCTCTCCTCATGTTTTTCTGTGTAACAGTTCATTTCTGAGGGAATCATTCATTCTACCTTCCGCTGCATCGCTCTGATGTTGCTGCGCCACTCGCTTCTACCTGGTTTGGTTTGGTACTTCCTGGTCGTCGTCAAGTGGTGCAGACCAATCCCTGGAAGGCCTCTTGCATCATGAGCAGCCCACTGACACGAACCGATGTACAAACATTACGAGACGTTGATCGTCGTATGAGTTACGCCACGCCACGGTGAAACTGTTCCATTTGTAATATTGTATCTCGGAATAATAAGTTCTATTCAAGCTCCAAATACCTAATTAAGTAAAAGCTAAAGGCATTATGTGTAACGCAATAATTCTCATGACAGGAACCTATATTTTACACTCACCTAAAGTAAGTATCTACCTAAAATTTTAACCAAATTAAAATTAATAACCACACACTGAATATTGATCCCTATCAAGTGTTTGGTTGCTAACTGTCGTGGTACCCCTCAAAATTCTACATTTACCACTCCTATGTAATTTAACCTAATAAACGAGGGGAACGACGAGCTTAGCGACGCCGCGGGGAAAGTAGGAGAAGGGTCCCTTCCATCGAACGCCATCGCCCCCCAACGGTCATAACGGCCCGTGGTGGACGGAGGATGGGGCGGAAGGAGCCTTTATAAGCTGCCCAGGCACCCCAGCTCCTCATTCGACCGACCACTCTCTCTTCTGTGGTGATAACCGCAGGACGTCCCCTTCTCTCCTAGCACCCGCTGTTGTGATAATTGCGGGGCGCTAGCCTCCTTCTTCCCGGCGCCTCCTTCTTGCTGCTCCTTTTACGGGTTTCTTCAGGGGTGGCTTGACCAGACGCCGTTTAGTTGGTTTATAAGATACGAAAAAGCAATTAACTGTATTTTCTGCCTATTTTCTCAATTTAAGCAACTTCATACACTTTCCGTACCTACGAGCTTTTTGAACCTAAGAACAAGGTAAAACAAGCATTAGACTCTTAGAATGAGTGCGGCTATTAACTTTTATGAAAGAGAGCTCGAAAAAACACAGAACCCACGTACCATCTTATAATATTTTACATAAAGACTTGAATTAGTACCAGTGTGATACTTTGTCGTTTTGTGATAGACCTAAGTTTTTATTAGTCAATACCTAGTGAAACTACATTTTAAATTTTGTATTTAGCGAATTTTCGAAGAAAAAGAAGCTATTGTTCTCGGTCCAAAATTTTTAAAACTCGAATTTCCGAAAGATTTTTATACCAAAATCCGTTTCAGACCCTCCTGAATTCCCTGCCGAAAGACACCAAAAATTATATGTATATATATATATATATATATATATATATATATATATATATATATATATATATATATATATATATATATATATATATATATATATATATATATATATTTATATATTTATATATTTATATATTTATATATTTATATATTTATATATTTATATATTTATATATATATATTTATATATGTATGTGTCATTCCAGACGATAACTCTCGAAAGAATTGAGATAAAAAGTTCAAATTTGCACGAAAAATCTGTCTTGGCAATCGACAGGCTAAGTTCGAAGATGGGCAGAATCGGGTCACCCTAAGGGGGAGTTTTGGGGAGTTTTAGGGGGGGGGAAATTACCCATAAATTCCCAAAATGAAAAAGTCTGACAAGTGACACCTCATTTTAAAGGTTTTTGTACGCTGAACACGATGGTGAAATCAGAATTGCGATATCTCATTCCATTCTCAAACTGGAGCACTTTGAAGATGAAGGAACGTGGTTATTTTTTGAGAGATGTTCTTCCTGGTTCGTCTGCTCTAATCTGATAACGGAATGGGATATCGCAATTCTGACTTCACCATCGTGTTCAGCGTTGGAAAATCTACAAACCGAGGTGTTACTCGGCAAAAAATGGAACAAAAAATTTGTTACCTACGTACCCAATACCTACTCTTCTGGTATTCAAAACATTTTTGATTTCCCCCTCCCCCTCCTTCCACCCCAAATTTTACTTTGCGTAAAACTACTCCTGTTTTAATTTTGTATGGTATCAAGTTGGGAAAACATTGACCGAAAATTAATTTTCAGAAAATTTTAGGCGGAGGAGGAAGATGCCGAAAACTTCGAAAATTCGCTCTTATAGCCATGCTGCATGACTGTGGTTTTTTTTTTTTAATTTGTGTATTAGCGAATTTTTGAAGAAAAGGAAGCTATTGTTCTCGGTCCAAAATTTTTAAAACTCGAATTTCCGAAAGATTTTTATACCAAAATCCGTTTCAGACCATCCTGAATTCACTGCCGAAAGACACCAAAAATTATATGTATATATATATATTTATATATTTATATATATATTTATATATATATTTATATATGTATGTGTCATTCCAGACGATAACTCTCGAAAGAATTGAGATAAAAAGTTCAAATTTGCACGAAAAATCTGTCTTGGCAATCGACAGGCTAAGTTCGTAGATGGGCAGAATCGGGTCACTCTAAGGGGGAGTTTTGGGGAGTTTTAGGGGGGGAAAATTACCCATAAATTCCCAAAATGAAACAGTCTGACAAGTGACACCTCATTTTAAAGGTTTTTGTACGCTGAACACGATGGTGAAATCAGAATTGCGATATCTCATTCCGTTCTCAAACTGGAGCACTTTGAAGATTAAGGAACGTGGTTATTTCTTCGAAAATTCGCTCTTATAGCCATGCTGCATGACTGTGGTTTTTTTTGTATTACGATTATTATGGCCTAAGAGTAGCCTTTAAAAAAAATAATAATTCATTATGAGGACGGAGGAATGTGGTAAACTGTGACGTTTGAGGCCTTGATGTATTTTTAATACACATTTGCACAGAGGAATTGCAATTAATAAAATTCAGTTCATCGAGATTCAACTGCCTACTACTGGTTCATTTCCCTGCCTACTACTGGAGTTCAATGCCTACTACTGGTGAAAGTCCGGTTTTTTATTTGAAAAAATTATAATCATCTATTATTTAGAAAATTTAAAGGTAATTAGCTTTGGGAGGAGTTCGTTAATGTTGAACAAGCAATAGAAATAAAATAGTATGAAAAACGCTGCAAATCCCTGCACAACGGTTTATTATTTTGTACGGAATACCCTTCTGTTACAGACCACAGGTCTCTGTATAGATAACCCGTCTATATAATATAATATGTACTATTCTGTACATATTAGTTAGATCGCGGACCTTCCGTAGGTTAGTACCTAACCTCGAACTCGTTACTAGGTACCTACCTAAATCACTAGTTAAATGTTGCTAAAATAATTCTGCTGATGACAAACAGTAACTAAAACGGCAAAAAGAAACGCAAATAATGAAGTTCTGAAGGAAAATTGTTGATGCGGAGTGAAATAGATGCCCCTTCTGCGTAGATCACTGTTTTCTGTGGTCAGTAACTAGGTACCCTCGTGGTAGGTATACTGAACCGTTGTGTAATAACTTGCCCATCAATAATACTACAACGGTTACACGACTTTTGCAACGCGGACAGGTTGCAAAAGTACCGATCAACAAAATCCAGCCCCTTCTTGGTAGATGAACCGTTGTGTAATAATTTACCGTTATGAAATAATTTACCGTTGTTTAATAATTTGCCGTTGTGCAATAATTTACCTTTGTGTATTAATTTACCCATCAATAATACTTCAACGTTTGTTCAAGTTTCACAAGTACCTACCAACAAAATCCAATAATCTATCACTTATCAAATGAAATAATATCGCAGAACAACCAACTCTACTTCATACAGCCATCCTTGATTATAATCAGGTGCTCCCTAGTGATGATATCCGGGCAGGATGTATACCGTTTGATTCACGATCGTGTTGACGAAGCTTTTTGGTGCTCACCGACGGCTGGACGTACATTGCTCCGGGTGGTCTCAAAAAATTGTTTAGCTCAAGACAAATTTAATACCGTAAAAAAACCATATGCTTCTATAGAAAGTGTTCGAGCTACGGTGTTCTGAAAATTTCAACCTCTTATTTTTCACCCCTTAGAGATGACTGACAGTAACGCAGAGCTTCGAGGACCAACTAGACGCCGAGCTTCGAGGACCGAACGGAACCTATAACCAGAATTTTATCAATTTTTTGTTTCATGGTAACTAAGAAAAGTGATCAATACCACGTACGGTGGACAGACAGACATTTTTATATTGCATTTTTGGATTCTACATACCTTGAAACGTAAACGTTTTGAGGTTGGGTGGGGGGGGGGGGGGTTAGGTTTTTTTTTATGCTCGATTCCAATGGTTCATTTTTGAAAATAATAAACCAAAACGTAATTTTTTGTTAAAGTGCCTGCTACTGGTGAATGTACGGTTACCAGTACTCGAGATCCGTCAAATTATTTTGGAAGCATTTGAAATGGAAAACGACAAGATAAAAAGTAATACACACCGTTTTTCTCCAGGTTCACCACCTTCCCCCAACGTTCACAATCCACATGAATAAGTATTAGCATCTTCCCGGCCAATTTCTTTCGCATTTCCAGGGATTCACCGTTCAAAATCGAAAGCCCTTTATCGATAGGCCAAGCAGCAGGCGAGGGAGGGCGTCCCAGCTCAACACCGTCAATCAACGCGAGCTGTGAATTGGAGATATTTCTGTATCTTTCCGATCGATTTTATTCGCTCTTCCAGGGCGTTGGAAAGCTCCGCGAGGTGGCTCACGGTGATTTATCGCTCGACCCTCTGAGACCACCCGCTTTCACCGCCATACACACACAGACGACCCATTTCAGATCAGCTCATTACGTTCCGACTATTTACCTATTTAAGGCCAAAAAAAAAAATGAGGCGACGACCTGGCACCGCCCACTCGTCACGAAACGCTAGAAATGCGCGCCGCTACATTTTTAATGAGATTTCCAATGGCCGATCCCAGAAAACGTTCGTGGTTGGTTATAGTTATAGCTGTCGTAGTTAGGCCCCACACACACGCACATCTGTCGCATTCTCACAGCCAACGCCACACACATGTCATTTCCCACTTCGCACATGTCATTACGCTATTAATGAGCTTCCTAATGTCTCACTCACCTTCTGTATAATTTCTGCTTATTACGCAGGCCAACGCACATCTGGACGTGGACAGCCAGGATGACCGCCAGGAGAGCCATGAAAAACATTGGGAAAAACGCAGCAGATAGCCCCGTCCGTTTGTATTAATCCTTCTGTATACATAATAACGATCCCTTCTGTATAGTTTTCTAGGCAATACCCTTGAAACCTCCATGAATCCTACAAAATTACCTGACAGAAATATGAAATGCTGAGGGTATTATAGTTCCGGGTCGGTCCAATATGAAATTCATCCAAATCCGACAATAAGTTTCATATTTTCCATGAAATACGACTTCCAATTCGAGTAGGCAGTACAGCTTCCTCACTTGAATCACATGAACGTATACATAGAATAGTTGGGTACGTTCATTTTGGTACGGGACTATCTGCGATCCAACCCACGTGTACCCTCAAAATTTCAGCTCTCTACGACTATTTTTCGTGTAGTTAGAAGCGTTACAAGGAAACGGTCAACATTTCATGTTCGCGCATGCACAGACGGAAGTTACAGTACGATCTCAATTAAATTCATATGGAACTATCAAAGAATTATTCTTGATCAACCCTCCAAATCTGAATTCATTTCAACGATATTTAAAGTAGTCATGGGCTTTTAAAGTATTTCACGTTTGCGCATGCGCAGATGAAATTTCTATGATTTTGATAATGGACCATCTCCTATCCAACCCGCGTGCACCCTCAAAATTTCAGCTCTCTACGACTATTTGTCGCGTAGTTAGAAGCGTTACAAGGAAACTGTCAACATTTCTTGTTCGCGCATGCGCAGACGAAAGTTACGTTACGAATCCAATGAAATTTATTTGAAACCATCAACGTATTATTCCTAATGAGTTTCAACTCATTTCAACGATATTTAGGGTAGTTATGGGCTTTTCAAGTAGTTCACGTTTGCGCATGCGCAGACGAAAGTTACCGTACTTTTTTGAATATTTTGGTATGGGACCTCTGTGACACAACCCGCATCTACCCTCCGAATGTCAGCCCATTTCGACCATTATTTCGGGTAGTTATGGGCGTTGCAAGGGATTACCACAGACAGACACCGAACCAAAAATGTGGAGGACATGCTTTTTTTTCACTCAATCACGAATCCACGGCTTCCCTACCTTCGGTAGTGTGGAAGCAAAAAAAAAAAAAAAAAGGAGAGGGTAGTTGGGGACTGGTCTACTTATGGTGGGTTCCACGTTTTCACACGTGGATTCCACGTGGGTTCCACCTTTAGCATGTGGATACCCTGTTTCAGCTACATTTGGTGTCTATGAATATCAATCTAAGTCCATCTAAGGGCTCACCCGAAGCTAACATAGTTTCATCGAAAACGTACGTTCAGAACTTACAGGAAATGCGTGTGGCACGCCCTAGCGCAGAGACTGAAGAAAATCACAGCGGGACTAACATTTTCCTTAACCCGCGTGTCCATAAAAATGAAATTTGAATCGTACGAAATCGAATATGTGAAACAGCTATGCGAATAATAAACAGTTTTAACTGAGCTTGGGAACGATTGCAACGACAGACAGCCACTTCGAATTTTGATGAATCTCAGACGGGAAGTGTTCGGGGCGAAATTTCATTATTATGGGGCAAGGAGTGTTATTTATTTAATTTGTACGGGCAGGACAAATTACATTAATTAAACTAAATCAGAATAATAGTTTACATAGGTACTCCAAAAAGAAGGATTCACAAAAAATACACCAACAGAGGAGGTTATGCTTGGTAATGATTTACCGACACGCAGACTGACAACCGCAACAAATCGAAGGCCATCAGTACTAGGAGTTATACGTGTAGCGAGGATTATCGGACTGGCAAATTACCATTTTGGATTTTGATATAAATCACAAAAGTCCTGATAGGTGTCTGGAAAATTTCATCAAAATCGAACGAATAGAAATGGAGAGGTACTTATCCCTTATCCGGCCGCAACAAAAGGCTCATGTTTTGTCACAGCGTTGAGTTTTATCTCTCAGTATCTCCTGAGTTTTATCTCTTGAACTGTGTTCTGTGTTCTGTGTTATAATGATGCCAGTTATAGCCACGTTATAACGAAGGTCAGTGTACGTGCAACTTCCGTTCAGACAAAATATGGATATTTAGAATTTGCCAGCCAGTGAAGATGATGCCGTTAATTTTTTTCCGTACACACGATTTTTTACATCGAAATAAAAAGTGCTCAAATGGACATGACAGTCAACATCTTGGCTCTTACCTAGCCGAGTTCATGCGGAGCAGCCAGCGAGAGGAAGAAGAGGTTTTCGAAAACATATTAGTTGTCATTGCTGTTGTATTTCCCCCTGAGCAAAGTATTTGATTTTTGTATCCTTTGACAAGTCAAAATACATTTTTGATGAATGAAAATTTATGTTTTTGATTGATACAACTGGCGGCCGGTTAAGGGATATGGAGGAGGGGGGGGGGGGGGGGGGTCCGAGGCTAAGGAGGCGCTTGGGCCTTGCGGCCGGATAAAGGATAAGTACCGAAATGAAGATAGCTGCGCACGTGAAAACGCTATGGGGTCAGATTGACGAATAAGGAACCCACTTAGTTGAGGAATAATATGGAAATTTCACTTCTATGTTTTGGAGAACCAACCCCCCCCCCCCCCCCCCCCCCCCTCAATGTATCGAGGTGATCTCAATGGCCGGAGAGGACTCTGAAGCAAAACGAAGGCGATTACTCTATTTCGGAAGAGTTCAATGAACTGATCTCCAATCCGAATCAAATGATCCGCGGCGGGACCTTCTTTGTCACTCTTTTCTCTTTTTACACCGTCTTTTAGATTAAAAACTCTTTAATTAAGGCCGTACAGAAAATATGACCTTTACGAGGAGACTTACCGCGGTATAAGATTTGATGAGATCTTTCTTTTCTTGGCTCTTTTTTGTTGCCGATGTATGGTGGGGTGGGGGAGCTGTCGGCAGTAACGTCAAAGACCGTTCATTCCACCAGTCTTCGTCATCAACTCCCGAAAACCCGATTCACAACACATTAACCTCTTCATGCACTTTTCTACCGGGTTCCTGGGAAGACGTGGAAGGTCTCCTCCCTTCTACCATTCCGTTGGTAATGTGAAAAAGATGAATGGAGCTGAGGATGTTAAGCGTGAGAGGGAAATGTCAAGGGAACTAATAACTGAGTACATGACTCCTTATGAAACCCGTCTGAAATTCTCATCATTAGCCACTGAGTCTCACTGGATTGATATACCCGCCTGTATTATACCTAACTTCGAACAATTGCGGCAAAGGTGTTATCAAAATGAGATAGAGGAGGCAGTGGCTGTCAAGCCGCCGAAAAATGGTGGGTTGAAATCCCCACCATGGTGCGGAGTTGTTAGATGTAGTACCTGCATGGGTGGGTAATGGGCGACAGTCAAGGATTTTGTTATTATTTCATTGGCTTCTAAGGACTGTGTCTAAGCGAACTGTGTGGCTGTTCTCGATACATTTTTTCTTCCGGTGGAGACGGGGTCGTTTGGGGAAGCCTAGTCGATATCCCTTCTTAACCGGTGATAATCTCGCTGTTCTAGGAGGGGAACTCTCGAGGGTCCACCCCCACTGTCACACTCTGTCACATGGTAGCAGAGCGTGGTTCGGTAGTAATGCGCTGACTTCACCATACTCCATCCACTTTTTGTGGGCTTACGAGAAGGATAAGCCCAAAGGTTTCCCAGAAGAATTCCTTTACTAAACAACCTGTCCCTTTGATAATACATACACCTATTGGCTTCCCACCCCCTTTCACCCCTTTAGCGTGTCAGTATAATTACAAATAATATACTGAGCTCATCAGAAGGCGATTGATGCCGTGTTCCAACTGGCAAGTCCCAATAGTTGTACAATCCTAACGATGGAGGTTGATCACCTAGAGGTTGCACAGAAGAGCACAATTCACTGGACAACAACCTCTGACAACATTATCCGCCAATACTCGTATGCAGGTGCTTTGTTCTCCACCAGTAAAATACTATTGAGGTAGCGCCATTACGATGGAGGTCAGTCACCTTGAAGTTGTTCAGATGTCGAACCCTGAACCAGAACTTCATATTACTTATCATTCCCCCTTTTCCCTCTCATACTTTTGCTATCCAGAAGTATGGCATGTGGGGAGGAGTGTAACAGTGTCTGAGGGGTGTAACTGGTCTAGGAGGGGGACTCTCGAGGGTCCACCCGCACACAGTCACCGCAACACTCAGTCACAAGGTACCTACCTATTTGGATTTGATAATTTAAATTAATATTTGATAATTTGTTAGAAATAAGTATAATTTGTAGCGAATCCCCTGTTTTATTCTTGTTGTGACTTATCAATTCCTTTTAAAAAAATTTCAACAAAGCGATGTCCTTTGATTATCTACCCCTCCACCAAAACCATGGAATTTTTTCAGTTAGATGGCCAGATTTCCAACGAGTGGTGAAACATCTTACGTATGATAACATTAAGGAGCTTCTGCTTATGGCTCTCCACTTACCAAACGTACAATATGCACCAGCGGGTCCGCTGAACAGTAGCCTCACGCATCGCCAGTAAAATGAATACAACGTATACTTACCCCAAATTAGCTGCCTTTGGATTTTGTGGCGCCATTTCCGATACCCATTGGCGCCTTCATAGTACCAAAAACTGTACAGCAATTTCTGACAGTCCTATGCGTTTTGGCTCTTGCGGTGTCACTCTCAGCGCCATGGTGCCTCTTCCTAGCGTCGTCGAGATACCAAAAACTATAAAGAAAATTCGGAAGGCCCAACGAGTCTACCCTCAAAATTGCAAGTCAAAATACACAAAATTGCGGCTTATAGAACAGAATATTTATTTTTATTAAACTTATTTTCTGAACACAGCAAATAGTATCATAATGTATTACCGTAACGTTGGCATACAAATATACTGATTTGATTTCACTTCGTCTTAAGTTAATGATACCACGGGGATTCATCTTACCTGTTGCGCTTCTTTCGATATTCATTAGTTGACAGCGCAAATGCGCAGAGAATATTCCCATTTCGCAATCAACAGCTTCAGACGAATTTGAAGGAACGGATTTTCCGGATCGCCAATCATCGGAAAGCAAAGTGCGTAAGCAGCGTCAACTATGAAAACCTCGAGGAATCAACTGCGTCCGTATTAGGAAGTGTCCAGATTCCTGCCCGAGACGTGAGACTCAAAAAATTCCCGTCTAAATAGATGCAAAACTGTTAGATGGTCCGGTTTTTTCTCCCTTTCCTGCTATTTTGACGTTCCTACGTGCACCTCATGGGAATGCGGGAACGAGGCGGTTTGAGAGGCCCTTGGGAAATCGAATCGCCCCGCGGTGTTTTGCTATAATGAAGACGATTTTAATGAAAATTCTTCAGGTTTATCGCGATTGTGGCGATGCAAAGGTTTACGATTTATTTGCGCGAGATGTTGGACACGTTTAGAGGTTCGGGCGAATTCGCTGTAAAATGTAAAAATCTTAATTGACATCTCAAAAGACTTGAAGCGTCAGCTTCATTCCATTGCACAACAAACTGGTGATCAAACTTTCCATGAGAACCATTCCGCTTTCCGGAAAACCGCAAAATTGCAGCTTCATCTTAATAGAAATGTACGACACAAAATTCCAAAGAAAATTACATTTTTATGGTAATTCGAAAATAATCAATCAGCGATCATCACTACCGATAGAATCAGAGTCATACGAGTGTTATCGCTGAGTTTCGATGATATCGATTTATTATTCATTTCAAAGATGTGCATTTCATATTCTGTATATGGATGACCAGTGTGCTGCAAGTAAGCATCAATTGGTTGTATTGATAACTTTATATCGACTATTTGTGTCAATATGCTGCTGATACCGCGGTCGTGTAGAAGTCCCAATTATAACTACAGGAGAAGGTTCAATGCAGTAAGACATCTTGTACTAGTTATGGTTATTAGTTTCAATAATGAACCTTTGGAAACTAGCATGAAAACAAATGTTAACCCCCCCCCCCCCAGCCACACCACTCAACCCTCAAAATTTGATGGTTTCCGCTTCAAGGTCTGCAGAATCCAAAAATGGAATTAAAAAATTGCTGTCCTTACGCCGGCCGTACGCCGCTTCGTTTTGTAGATTTTTTTTTTCATTTTTTAAATTGGTCTCGAACTGAGGAATTTTTTGAAACCACCCGGAGCATTGTCCGTCCTTCCGTCCATTCACTAAGGGCCTGAAATTTCCACCGAAAATTTTCGTCAACATGATCGCGAATGGAGCGCTATAAATCCAGCCCATAATATTGCATGAATTCGAGTTGGTTGTTCCGTGATATCACTGTTGAAGAATGATGGTTAATTAGGATTTTGTCTGTCGGTAGCTAGTTTTGTAACTTGAACAAGGAACGTTATGCTTCATGAATAACAATAAATAATAATTAATTAAAAATAATTCTTGAATCTATCGCATATTAGTTATGAAACTGTAACTCCCCTGCCGGCTCCAGTACTCTATTTAGGACTTCCCTGGGCGGGAGTAGGTACTGACCACAGAAAACAGTGATCTACGCCGAAGGGGCATCTATACAGGTAAATGATAAACCGTTATGTTATAATTTGCAGCGTTTTATAACTTATTCAGACCGGTTCCGGCTTATTGGGCCATCATCAGCTAATTATTAATAACATAAAGAGAGAGTATGTACGAATAAATTAATGAACTGAAAATAAATTAAATCAAATTGAATATGAAGAGTGGTGGGGAGTCAATTGATTATTGATGAGGCATGAAATAAAGTACTTTTTGAAGTATGAATTACTAAAAAAATTTAATTAGTGGTCCAGAGTATCCAAATAGATTTTGTGCACTATACCATCAACTCTGTACAGATAATTATTAACTTTAATCTTATTTAAAAAATGTTGCAAATTATTACATAAAGGTTTATTATTTACCTGTATTGATGCCCCTTCTACTTAGATCACTGCTTTCTTCTGTTGTCAATCCCCTCGAGCTCGCTCCAGGAAAGCCCTAAATCGAGTACTGGAGCCGGCTCCGGAATTAAAGTTTCCTACAAAAATGCGCGGGATTCAATAATTCAATCATATTTGTAGTTATTCGTGAACCATGAGGCAAATAATGTACCGCTGTGTAATAATTTACCTGTATAGGTGCCCCTCCTACGTAGATAGTGTAATGAACCGCTGTGAAATAATTTACCGCTGTGTAATAATTTGCCCATCAATAATAATTCAACGGTTGTTTAAGTTGCAAAAGTACCGATTAACAAAATCCAGCCCCTTCTACGTAGATGGTATAATGAACCGTTGTGTAATAATTTACCGTTCTGTAGTAATTTACCGTTGTGTAATAATTTTCCGTTCTGTAGTAATTTACCATTGTGTAATAATTTACCGCTGTGTAATAATTTACCCACCAATAATACTTCAACGTTTGTTCAAGTTTCAAAAGTTCCTACCAACAAAACCCAATAGTCCATCACTTGTCAAATGAAATATATCGCAGAACAAACAACTCGACTTCATACAGCCATCCTTGATTATAATCAGGTACTCCCTAGTGATGATATCCGGGCCGGATTTATACCGTTCGATTCACGATCGTGTTGACGAAGCTTTTTTGTGCACATGAACGGCTGGACGTACAATGCTCCGGGTGGTCTCAAAAAATTCTTTAGCTCGATACAAATTTAATAACGTAAAAAAACCATATACCCTTCTATCGAAAGTTTTCGAGCTACGGCGTTCAGAAAATTTCAACCCCTATTTTTAACCCCTTAGAGATGACCGACAGTAACGCAGAGCTTCGAGGACCAACTAGACCCCGAACGGAACCTATAACCCGAATTTCATTAATTTGTTTTCTTGGCAACTAAGAAAAGTGGTCAGTACGGCGTACGGCATATGGCGGACAGACAGAAATTTTTTTCATAGCATATTCGAATTCTGCATACTTTGAAACGTAAACCATCAAATTTTGAGGGGGGGGGGGGGGGGTATAGTTTTTTCTTTTATGCTCGACTCCAAAGGTTCATTATTGACAATAATAAAACAATAATATTCAAGAACATGACGATGAATAGGGGACGATATTCCCGATGGGAGTTGAAAGCATTTTCAGCTTGTTCGACGAACCAGTCGGTTTTCCACCCCTTTCCCCATTACCAATCGGCGAACACAATAATTCAGAGTAAATGGCGGGCAAGGTTTCGTTTGCCTAACAAAATGAGGGCATCTGCTCTCCATAGTCAACCCTCCCATTACTGGGTTCCGCGTCTATTTCACTGAAAGGCACTTTTAAAAACGCAGAAACTAATGTTCCCGCTCAACCGATTGTTCTATTATTTCGGGTTTCTTTTTTGAAAACGCGGATCCACCCCTTTTTCTGCGTTCTCGAAAAAAAACAAAAATCTCTCCGAACATTCACACTACATTTGTCCCTTTTCTCTCCCCATAAATTTCGGGTGCTGCGAACAATAGACGTTGAAGGATGCGCTCGTAAATCAACTTACCCTCTTTTCCAAAGAGTGGTAAAAAAGGCCAGAAAATAGTCACCGCCCTGAGACTGAGGGTAGTTACGTTTAAAAGCGGATCGCCTTCCACTGCCACCCCTTTCCATTTTCATTTGGTCGATTTCTTTCATTTTCCACATCCACCCCCTGTTTTTTAGGGTCTTTCGGTGAGGGTCGTTGTCTTGCAAGTTAATTCCTTTCTGTTCCTAGTGGAAATCGCACTTATGAGTCAGTGATTGAGTCATGTTACGGGGTCGGAAAAAATCGCCCCCGCCAAAGACGCACAGTGAGCCAATCGACGACGCTAACGGGACAAAACAAAGTCTTAATTTCACCATAACAGCTGTCTGTTTCTGATCTTGTGCAGTTGAAATGTAGAGAAATACTGTTTATTTATTAAATAATAATTCAAAGCTAAGTTATAATTCAAAGAGGGGGGGAGGGGGTGTGATTTTTCTACAATCGCCCCCGCCAAAGACGCACAGTGAGCCAAACGATGTTGCTAACAGGACAAAACAAAGTCTTAATTTCCCCATAACAGCTGTCTGTTTCTGATCTTGCGTAGTTGAAATGTAGAGAAATACTGTTTATTTATTAAATAATAATTCAAAGCTAAGTTATAATTCAAAGAGGGGGGGAGGGGGTGTGATTTTTCTACAATCGCCCCCGCCAAAGACGCACAGTGAGCCAAACGATGTTGCTAACAGGACAAAACAAAGTCTTAATTTCCCCATAACAGCTGTCTGTTTCTGATCTTGCGTAGTTGAAATTTAGAGAAATACTGTTTATTAAATAATAATTCAATGGTCACTGACTGTTTTCCAACATCAGGTTTGAACCAGTATGAACAATATTTCATCGGAGTCACCTACCTATCAAAGCGTTGATTTATACCAAAAAGTCTCAATTACTTACCGATTTATACCACAATTCGGAATTAAATTATATAATATAAATAAAGAACAATGGCGAACTTGCGATGAAGAATAAGCCAACTCGTAAAAAAAATCTTTTCTGACATTTTTAGCGATTTATATCGACCACCGCATTTTGGTTTATTATTTTCAATAATGAACCATTGGAATCGAGCATGAAAAAAAAAATTCTTACCCCCCCTCAAAATTTGATGGTTTACGTTTCAAGGTATGTAGAATCCAAAACTGCAATAAAAATATTTCTGTCTGTCCGCCGTACGCCGTACGCCGTACGGGCCACTTTTCTTAGTTACCATGAAAGAAAATTGATGAAATTCGGGTTATAGGTTCCGTTCGCTGTCTAGTTGGTCCTCGAAGCTCGACGTTACTGTGAGTCATCTCTAAGGGGTTCAAAATAGGGGTTGAAAATTTCAAAACGCCTATACCATTTTTTTACGTGAATATTTTTACGGTTTTAAATAGTTCTTGAACTTGCGAGTTTTTTAAGGCCATCCGGAGCGTCGTACGTTCAGCCGTTCGTTCACAGTAAGGCCCCGAAGTTTGCACCGACAGGCATTTTCGACTCCAGTGTCAATGAAATTGTATACAATTCAAACCAAATCTCGTAACCAGAGACGCGCCCACAATAGGAAATTTGGCGGAGATGAAATCATTGCTAGGGATCACCTGATTATATTCACAGAGTATGAAGTCGAGTTTGTTGTTCAGTGATATTATTTCATTTGGAAAATGATGGCTCTTTTGGAATTTGTTGGTAGGTAGTGAAACTTGAACAAACGTTGAAGTATTACCTATTGATGGGTAAATTATTACTACGGTAAATCATTACTCAACGGTAAATTATTACACAACGGTTCATTGTACCATCTACGTAGAAGGGGCTGGAGTTTGTTGGTAGGTACTTTCGCAACTTTTTTCACTCCTCATCAACAATTTCTTTTCAGAACTTCATTATGTGTGTTTCTTTTTGTTAGGTAGGTACTGCTTGTCATCAGCAGAATTATTTTAGCAACATTTAACTCGTGATTTAGGTAGGTACCTAGTAACGAGTACGGGGTTAGGTACTAACCTAAGGAGGGTCTGCGATCTACATAATATGTATAGAATAGTACATATCATATTATATAGACGGGTTATCTATACATAGAGCTGTGATCTGTAACGGGAGGGTATTCTATACAAAATAATAAACCGTTGTGCAGGGATTTGCAGCGTTTTTGGTTCATCACATATAAGTTATAATTAGGTGACGGGAGGATCTTGAGGTTCGGTCGACGAATTAAATAGTTTTAGGCCGACGCTTCGATGTATTTGTATATTATCTTCAGGGCTACAAGAAAGAACCAAAAAAGGGAATGTTACACTTAAGACTATGTTCAGTAAGTACCAGTTATGATGATACTGGTGATACTGCTGATTATGGTGATTACTGAACGTAGTCTTAAGTGTAAAATTCCCTTTTAGCGAATTTTCAAAGAAAATGAAGCTATTGCAATGGCTTCGAAATTTAAATAATATAAATTTTTGGAAATTTTCTTCATAGAAATCCGTTTCAGACCATTCTAAAACGATTCCTGAAATTTAACACTTTTTTATATGTATATATATATATATTTATATATATATTTATTTATTTATATATGTGTCACTCCAGACGATAACTCTCGATAGAATTGAGATAAACAGCTCAAATTTGCACAAAAAATCTATCTTGGCAATCGAAAGGCTAAGTTCGAAGATGGGCGAAATTGGCCTACTCTAAGGAGGGTTTTGGCGCATTTAAAGTGCGCAAAAATTACCCAAAAATCCCCAAAATGTTATTTTCCAACAAGTGACCCCTCATTTTAAAGGTTTTTGCACGCTGAACACGATGGTGGAATCGGATTTTAGATATCTTGATCCGTTCTCAAATTAGAGCATTTAAAGTGCGCAAAAATTACCTAAAAATCCCCAAAATGTTATTTTCTAACAAGTGACCCCTCATTTTAAAGGTTTTTGCACGCTGAACACGATGGTGGAATCGGATTTTAGATATCTTGATCCGTTCTCAAATTAGAGCATTTAAAGTGCGCAAAAATTACCCAAAAATCCCCAAAATGTTATTTTCCAACAAGTGACCCCTCATTTTAAAGGTTTTTGCACGCTGAACACGATGGTGGAATCGGATTTTAGATATCTTGATCCGTTCTCAAATTAGAGCATTTAAAGTGCGCAAAAATTACCCAAAAATCCCCAAAATGTTATTTTCTAACAAGTGACCCCTCATTTTAAAGGTTTTTGCACGCTGAACACGATAGTGAAATCGGATTTTAGATATCTAAATCCGTTCTTAAATTAGAGCATTTAAAGTGCGCAAAAATTACCCAAAACTAGGATAATCTTTAAACTCTTACCCCCACCCCCTTAGAGTGGTCAGATTGAAAAATGTGAGAAGTATTAATTGAAGACGAGAGTTCGAAGCAAAAAAGGGGGAGGCAAACGATTAGTACAACCCCTTGAATTTACCCACAGCGATCAAATAAATAAGCACTTAGTACAATTACGTAATAAACAAACGGTAGAATCAGGATGGACAAAACGTACAAATTAAAATAAATACGAAGAGAATATACATAGAAAACCAAATTTTAGACCGAAGTTTTCCTTTATTCAAAACCATAGCCATTAATTCGAATATTTCTTTGAAAATTCGCTCATTAAGTCATGCTGCATGACTGATTTTTTTGGTTCTTTCTTGTAGCCCTGAAGATGATGTACAAATACATCGGAACGTCGGTCTAAAACTGTTGAAGTTCTCGAACGAACCTCAAGATCCTCATCCTCCACCTAAGTCTGAACATCAATGGTCAAAAACCCTAATCTCCTATAAGTTATAATACTGTACCTATTACGTTTTTGGCACGAAAATGTTGAAATCGAAGTACATAGTTACTGGGGTAATTTATTCGACAAATCAGCAGCTGCGTCGCCACGGTAATACGAGTTTTATTATAATTGATTAATTTAACATCATCGTCATACAACATCGATATTCTTTATTTGGATACTGTGTACGTATATTGTTATTGTACCGAAGATATTGGAAATTTTATGGTGGTCGAATTTGGTAGGTAGGTACTGAAATATGGTTATGAAGACAAACACCGGAAGTTTTGGGCAAAAACACACTTTTCAACTGTGTAAGAAGTGAACATGGAAAAAATTACCTACAAAATGAAAGAAAAACGTTATGTATTTATAAGCAAAAGACTAACACGTGCGCTTACCTGATTGCAAACGATATGTCATTAAAGTTACCGTAAACTGATTTACAATACGATTGAAATGTAAACAGAGGGTTAAAAGTAAATCGATGAAAAATAATGAAGATAATAATATATTGATCAATTCTAAACGAATTTTGTCTGATTTAAATTTGTTCATGGACAAGGTGAGCCCAATTTGCTGAGGGTTCCAACCCGATGTAAGGGGGATTAATTGAAACAGGAACTGGACTCTTGGGGGGACAGAAGGCTGAGAATTGATTCCGTTGGAGAACCAACAGAGATAGGGAGAGAGGTTTACTGTGGAAGGGAAGGAGAGGGAAAACGTTAGGAAAAGGCCGAGGCCGAGTCTTGAGGGATTCCAATTGTTTTGGGCCACTGAGGGATCTGTTCTTCCTGGTGATACAGCATCTTGGAGTCGCCCTAAGTTCTGTCAACATTTTAGACGAAGAATTCAGCGTCTTTTTTCTCTTTTTTTTTTTTAAGGTGACCAATACCATCGACTGTGAAGGTGCAACACTGCCCAAGTCGATTTTTGGCCGTTTTGAGTTAAGGACATAACCTTATAGGAAATGACGCGCTCGATCCAGTGGTGTCGTCAAATTTGATAATAGAATAAGAGAAAATCGTGAAAAATTGGTTGAAGCAACACTGCTCACACCAAAATGGAAGGTCAACACTGCCCAAGTAAAGTACTGATCGGTATCTTTTCTGTGGATGGCGCCCAGCTTGACAGGACTCTCTTGTCTCTTCAAAAAAGTAAGTGTAACAAGTTATTTTATTATGGTTATGCTTTGTTCAACCTATGTTTATTTAAGATGATTATTTCATCCATCGATTTCGGATTGAATCAAAGCAGTTTCAGTAGATTTTGTTGGTAAAACGAACGTTTGAAACTGGGGATGGACTTGGGTGTTGTTGATTCTGCATTTTCTCGTTAGCTTGGGTGACTTGTGCTGTGTTGATAGGTTCTCAATCCTGATAATTTTTCGGCACTACCTTCCCTACCTTCCCATGATTGAAATGCCTGATATTGTCATCAGTTGTTGAAGAATATGATTAATAAAATTTATGTTATTCGTAATATGTTATAATTAAATGTATTTAATTATACATTTAATGTTTTCTGTAATCAGACCTTGGGTTCTTCAGATCGACCGCTGTTATCCGTTCCTAGTTCGAAAAATCGAGATGTCGGAGGGCGAGCTCCCCGAATTTCTCTCTCAAGTAATGTTCCCATTATTGACATAAGCGGAATCGTAGAGAACGAGGAAAAATTATCATGGAAAGACAAAGGTAGGTACCTACGTCTAATCAGCCTATCATTGCATACCTAGAGAATGATCATAAAAAAATAATGATTTTCCAATATTATGGTCTCCCTGCTGTTTCAAGTTATGCCTCTAAGTACCTGCCACCTCATTTCACAATGCCATCGGCACTTCACTGTTCCACAGGGTACCAAAAATTGTATTTTTTCAACCTCAACTGCTTGTTTCAGATGGAACAGAAAGTCGTGAATTCGACCTCCAGAAAGGTGCGAACCTACCTGAAAGTTGTGAACATGATGAACTCATCGATGGCGTTACCTAGTTACTTACTTACTAAATAGCTCTACAGCCCGGGGTGGGCTTTGGCTTGCCTAACAGTGGTCTGCCATTCAGATCTGTTCTGCGCTCTCTGCTTCCAGTTTCGTATACCAAGCTTTTTTAGGTCCCCCTCGACATCTTGGAGCCAGCGAGTCCTTGGTCGTCCCATTCGACGAGTCCCCATCATCCTCGCATGCAATATGCTATTTGGCATTCGCGTCGGCATCCGCTCTACGTGACCGAGCCAGTCAATCCGCCGAGCCTTAATGAACTGGACGATGTCCTCCTGCTGGTAAAGGTGCTGGAGCTCATCATTGGTCCGGATCCTCCACTCTCCATCAACACACACTGCGCCAAAAATCTTTCTTAATATTTTTCGCTCAAATACACGGAGTTTATTGGCGGCAACAGTACTTATTACCCATGTTTCGGCACCATAGGTAACTATTGGGCGAATCAGTGTACGGTACAGCCGAACCTTGGTTGTTCTGGAGAGAAGAGTGGATCGGAGGAGCTTAAGATTGGCATAGTACGCTCTGTTTCCAGCCATGATCCTTTTTTCAATTTCATCCATCATTCTGGCTTTGTCGTTGAGATCTACTCCAAGATACGGGAATGTTTGGACCTTCTGGAATACGCAATCATCGAGTTTCAAATCCTGCGTGGACTCAGGCTCACCTTGGCGGGACATTTGCATATATTTCGTCTTGTCGACATTTATTTTCAGACCCATTTCCTCTCCCTTGCTCTTAATTTGGTGAAACATCTCCTCAAGGGATTGCATGTTTCTGGCGACCAAGCAGATATCATCCGCGTACGCGCATATCTGCTTGGATTTGCTCACTATGTTGCCTTGTACATTCATTTTCTCTATCACATAGTGAAGGGCGAGGTTGAAGAGGGTGGTGGAGAGGGCATCCCCTTGCCGAACCCCTGAACTAACCGGGAATTCTCGGCTCATCTCCCCGTTCACAAGAACTTTTGCACGGCTCCCTGCCAGCGTCATATCTATCAGTCTTATTATTTTCTCGGGTATTCGCTGTTCCTTCAGTGCCGCCAGCAGTCGACTCCTACTCACCCGGTCGAACGCTTGACGGAAGTCAATGAAGAGCAGGTGCAGACCGATGTTGAACTCCCAGCATTTCTCCATCGTTTGTCTCATGACGAATATTTGATCTGCTGTCCCACGTCCTCGCCTGAAGCCACCCTGGTAATCTCCCAGGATGCGTTCAGCGTATACGTTCAGACGTTTCACCAAAATGTTGGAAAATATCTTATAAGCGACAGCCAAGAGCGAAATCCCCCGATAATTTTCGCACCTGAGCTTGTCCCCCCCTTGCTTGTTACCTAGTTACCTTGTAAAAAAAGAAAAAAAACCTACCTAGTTACCTACCAGTTTTGTAAAAAAAGAAGAAAACGCTGCAAATCCCTGCACAACGGTTTATTATTTTGTATAGAATACCCTTCTGTTACAGATCACAGCTCTATGTATAGATAACCCGTCTATATAATATAATATGTACTATTCTATGCATATTATGTAGATCGCAGACCCTCCGTAGGTTAGTACCTAACCCCGTACTCGTTACTAGGTACCTACCTAAATCACGAGTTAAATGTTGCTTAAATAATTCTGCCGATGACAAACAGTACCTAACAAAAAGAAACACACATAATGAAGTTCTGAAAAGAAATTGTTGATGAGGAGTGAAAAAAGTTGCAAAAGTACCTACCAACAAACTCCAGCCCATTCTACGTAGATGGTATAATGAACCGTTGTGTAATAATTTACCGTTGAGTAATGATTTACCGTAGTAATACCTAATTTACCCATCAATAATACTTCAACGTTTGTTCAAGTTTCACTACCTACCAACAAACTCCAAAAGAGCCATCATTTTTCAAATTAAATAATATCACAGAACAACCAACTCGACTTCATACTCCGCCAATATAATCAGGTGATCCCTACCAATGATTGGCCGTATTCACAAATTCCTATTGTGGGCGCGTCTCTGGTTACGAGATTTGGTTTGAATTGTATACAATTTCATTCACACTGGAGTCGAAAATGCCTGTCGGTGCAAACTTCGGGGCCTTACTGAGAACGAACGGCTGGACGTACGATGCTCCGGATGGTCTTAAAAAACTCGCAAGTTCAAGAACTATTTAAAACCGTAAAAATATTTACGTAAAAAAATGGTATAGGCGTTTTGAAAATTTCAACCCCTATTTTGAACCCCTTAGAGATGACTCACAGTAACGTCGAGCTTCGAGGACCAACTAGACGCCGAACGGAACCTATAACCCGAATTTCATCAATTTTTTTTCATGGTAACTAAGAAAAGTGGCCCGTACGGCGTACGGCGTACGGCGGACAGACAGAAATATTTTTATTGCAGTTTTGGATTCTACATACCTTGAAACGTAAACCATCAAATTTTGAGGGGGGGTAAGAATTTTTTTTTTCATGCTCGATTCCAATGGTTCATTATTGAAAATAATAAACCAAAAAATGTGTACCGAAACGCGCGCTCCCTTTGGGACTGACCTACCTCATGTTTGTTGTTTTTTGTTCCGTGAGTACCTATTTGAGAAAATTAAACAAAGTTAGAAGAAAGTGCGTATTTTTTATTTTTATAGTACCTACTACTTGAGAATTAGCGTGGTTTTCGCTTGGAAATATTCAGTATCAACACAGCTCAAGTCAGCAAAAGCTCCGTCAACACTGCCCAAGTCTTGCAACTTACGTTAGACGCTTGCGTAAAAATGATCGCTCACAAATTAATAAAATAGGCACAAAGAAATTTCTCGGGCATAGATAAAAAACAATTTTACATTGCTTAGGAACGTTATTAAACAGTTTTTTGCGTCTCCTGGGAAGTAGGGGAAATCGACTTGGGCAGTGTTGCACCTTCACAGTCGACATTACACTTGGAAGTATAACATTATGTAGAAAAAGTATAATATTACAAGAAAACAACGTAGGACATACAAAATGTGACAGCCATGCAGCATGAACGTGTACGAGTGAATTTTCGTAACGCCTACCCATCAATCTAGAACACTTCGAAATGAGAAAACTATAAGACATTTTCCACAGTTTTTAACCTTAATTAGGTTAATTAATAAGGTTTCGGTGTGGCGGAGGGGGTATGAACTTTGGTGGCTGGGTTGTATCAAAGAATAGGTAGGAGTAGTATCCAAAAGCCAATCCTGGCGCACTGACTTAGATCCTTGATAAAAATTTTTACCACAAAACATCAGAACACATTTTTAAACACAAAAACATCAGAACCAGTGACTTTTTCATTAACCGACTTAGATCCCTGATAAAACTTTTTAACACAAAACATCAGAACACATTTTTAAACACAAAACATCAGAACCAGTGACTTTTTCATTTATCGACTTAGATCCCTGTTAAAACTTTTTAACATAAAATAACAGAACACACTTTTTAAACACAGTGACTTTCCTTAAAGAGGGTGGCCGATTTGGCCACCCTCTTTAACGTTAAAGGCGACTTAGATCCCTGTTAAAACTTTTTTAACACAGTGACTTTTCGGGGGGTGACTTTTTTAAAAATATTTTTTATCAGAAACTCTAGTGAACTCTAAAAATTAGGAAAAAATGCAAAATTAGAACCTTTTAGGGGTCAAAGTTTTTGAAATTTAGCTCCCTCTGATGTTTTCACTAATGAGGAGTTAGTAGGATGGGAGACAGGATAGTATCCATACAAGAAAAAGTGGGTGGATAATAAAAAAAGTGAGGGGGGTAGTTAAAAGAATAACTTTTATAATAAAATGTCAGTGATTGAAATATATAAGAATGCCGTTAAAAAATCAAACTACTCATCTTTCAAGGATATTAAAAAAGGAACTTATACCATCTTGGAAAATTTTATAAAAAATTCGGAATATGGTGAAAGCGTTGTCGTTACAATTGATTATGATGATGAAGAGATATGTTTGTTTTTACCTAAAAGAATTTCACGTCGACTTCTTAATCACGTTAGAAACAATCCAGAAAGACATCCTGAAAAACTTATTTATAATGGAACAGATAAAAAGTCAAATGCCTTTCTGATTGACTTTGAGTAAATATTATGCTTTTCAAAGACTTAGTATCTATTACGTTTTTATAGGGAATCTCTATAAAAACAAACTTAAAACCTATTTTTTTCTTACTCATATTTAACGGATAACACACTAGTCTTTTTTATTGTTTTCTTTTATTATTTCTTCAAGGTGAGTTTTAAACTTGTCTCTACTTATGTTTATTTTATAGTGGCCCCAAGCCAAAGTATTTATGCCATTTTTCATTATAAATCTTTTATCATCATGAGCGGAAAGAGCTTTCTTATTCTGTTGTTCTGTGGTCACATCGTGTTTTTTCGATTTGAATAATATCTGTTTCTGATAGTTTGGTTCTTTAAAGAATAAGCATCTTTTATAATCCTCTATACTTAAACCCTTATTAACGACATTTTTCTTTACTCCTTTAGATTTTTTCATAACATCATTAGTTTCGAATATTTTAAAAGCGTAGCACTTTGGACGAAGTCCAATAAACTCATTCATAATCTTACCTTCTAACTCATCTTTAAATTTCCCCAACACTTTTTTATTAACATGTGGAACGTTGTAAACATTATTTTTTGGATAGTCGGAAGTATCGAAATGATCCAACATATTTTTCATATCATTATAAAAATCATCCGTTTTTATTTCCATTATTAAACTATCTGTATCTCCGTATAATAAATTTACATCACTTTTATATTGTTTTTTAACCGTGTTGTAATAAAAATCATACATGCAAGTTTTGGAAATGTCTAGAATACTCATTCCGATGAAAATTGGCTGTTTAAGTGTGATATTTACTTTTTTCATGTGTACAGCCGCTAAGTTTTCGGAATAAATAGTTCTACCTTTAAAGTTTGGTTTTGAAATTAGTTTTTCCAATTTCAATCCATCAGAACAAAGCCTAATATCCACATGTTTACGCACATTCATCATTGTCCTCCCAAATACACTATTGTTCATAAGTTTAAAAAAGTCTTTTTCGAAAGGTGTTTCGGCTTTTGCTCTAAGATTTGTATTGTAATCAATATAGATTTTTAACCAAGCACTTTGGTCAAATTCTAAAACCTTATGAATTTTTTCTAATTTCATTCCTAGTTGTAAATACTGTTTTAACGTAATGTAATGGATAACGTATTTTTTCTTATCATACAACGTGGTTAAAAGTTTTGGTAGTTTTTCATCTTCATAGTTATTTTCAGGGGCTAAAGGAAAATCAGAGTGTAAATCGTGGAGTTCTTGAGGATATTTTAAATCAACTTCTAAAATATAGCCCTTGGGTGAATCATCAGGAATGGATTGTATATCGAAATTATCTAGATCCATTTTCATCTAGATCCATCCAGACTGCTGCGTTCTCGGGAGACAGGATTAACTGCCTCTCCGCGTATATTTTAATTTTTTCTCAATTCTGGCGAGAAAAGAGACGAGAATGAGAACGAGAATGAGAACGAGAACGCAGCTGATGAGTTGACGACCTTGTGGCCTTCCCGTCGACCGGTTTGAGATAAGATTGTCTTGCAGACCCCTTTGACTCGTCCCAGTCAGTTTGTAGAAACCAAGTGAGAAACAACGCAGTGAGTTATTTGTGAGTGAAAAATGAACCAATCCCAAGTTTCAACGACTGATGAAGTAGATGATTTTCTACGTGAACTATATATTTTTTATTGAGAATGTTCCCAATAAAAAAATTGTTATTTATATTGTTTATCCTTTTTTTCCCCCTTTTCTTATCAAGGTAAGTTTTAGATTTCCTCTTTTATAATATTTTTAAGTGGCATATAGTTGAGAGTGACTTCTGAAACCAAAATTACGTAAGCAAAAGTGTTTTCTGGCACATTCTTTTCAAAATCTGCTCGTAAAATTATATTACTTTTTTGTCCAGATATGGACTGTGGTTGTCTAGTCATATTCACACTGAATATTGGATAGTTCTCTTTGAAGGACTGAGGCTCATGATATGGAAGGGATGAGTCTTGGCATACTATTCTTTTGAAATCTGTGTACATGGTGTAAGCTAAACTAAAATCCCCTGAACTCCAATCTAAATTCAAATGTTCTTCAGGATAAATTTTTCCTGCTACTTCAAAACTAATATTTTTAACATTCAAATGATCAAATTTGGAATTATTTTTCTTTTGATCATTTTTTCTGGCAGTTTGGAAGGCAACAAATCCCCAGATCGGATTCTGTACATTTCTGTAAATATTTGTAATGTTGAAGTTTAGAGTTTTTCCAGTAACTTTTTGTTCGATACATTGTAATTTTTTAAAGTGAAACAAATAAGGAGAAGTACAGAGTTCAGCAATTAATTTAGCTTTGGATTCACTTTCATATTCAATTATTGGGACTCGCAGGTAGAAAGTTTTAATTTCCACTTTTCCCTCTACACCTTCAGGAGAGGTACTGTAACGGAAGAGTACATTATCATCAGAATTTCTAATGAATGTAATTTCAAATCCTCCCTTATAAATTGGTGCAATATCGCTGAAGAATCCAAGACCTAAATCAGTCAAGTTACCATTCGCGTTGAAATTTCCACCACCATTCACTTTAGAATTGAAACCAGAATTCATTAATTTACCATTATAGTTTGATGGTCCTGAGAAAGAAGCTATACCCATCACCGTACTAGCAATACCTGGTTCTTCAATTTCATCAATAACCGTATTGTGCTTTTTTACTTCAATTTTGGAAAAAAGGTGTGCAACAAAATTGTCTACCATCATTATTGTATCACTGATTCCATATGTTTTTGTTGCATCTTTAGGAATGTATTTTCCAGCAATGTAATATTGAATATTGCTGCTAAGAAACTCATCATCTAGAAGCAATTTGAAAACCGTTCTTTTGTTCTCAGAGTTCAATTCCAAATTAGATTCAGGATTAAAGTTTCGATATTGAAGCCTTGTGATTTCAGAATCGTATTTCGAGTAGATTGATTTAATTTGATTCATTTTTATTATAGAATACATTCTTTTAACTAACCCCCCAAAAGAAAAAAGTCACTGGGTTCTGATGTTTTTTGGTAAAGTCGAATACAAGTCGAGAACATTTAAAGAATATTTTCAAAACTCTTAAAGAGGGGGGGCGAATCACCCCCCCTCTTTAACCTTTAAAGTTTTTTTTCGTATAATAAAGATGAGTAAATACGAGATTGAACCAATTCCGTTTGATAAAAAAGAGGCTAGAAAAGGAATTTTACCATTACCTTTAAGAGCATTAATAGTAGGAACTTCTGGTTGTGGGAAAACAACACTTCTCTATAATCTCATCACAAAATCATGGGGAATCCCCTTTCATTATCTATATATTTTTTCAAAATCTATGGATCAGAATGCATATGAGTTTTTGAGAAGCGCTTATGAAATAATTTCTGTAAAAGATGGTGTGGAAATAGCACAGTTTTTCAGTAATTGTGAAGAACTTTTACCCCTAGATGATTGTCAGTCGAACAGTTTGGTAGTTTTTGATGATTGTGTTAATGTTCAACAGCAACAAGTTATTAAAGATTATTACGTTAGAGGACGTCCTAAGAAAATCTCGTGCGTTTACTTGACACAATCATGGTCAAAAGTTGATAAACAACTCATTAGAAACAATATTAATTTTTTATGTGTATTTAGACAAGGACCAAGATACATGCGAGATATTTATGATGAATATGTGGGAAGTGATTTCACTTATGGCCAATTCAAAGAATTATGCTATTCTTGTTGGGATGAGGACTTTGGTTTTCTAACGATTGACCTAACAAAGAAACGCAGTAACGGACGTTACCGAAAGAAATTTGGTGAAATATTTTAGATAAAAAATATAGATTTTAAGTTTGCCTTAATTAGGAACGGCGAATTACCGGCCCTAATTTTTATAGGGATTCCCTATAAAAACGCTACACGGATAACTTCAAAAAATCACATTGGGAAACGCTTCAAAAATCGCATTGGGAAACGCTTCAAAAATCACATTGGAAAACGCTTAAAAACGCAAAAATAGCGTTCCTAAGCGTTTAAGCGTTTAAGCGTTTAAGCGTTTGAGCGTTTTAACGTTTAACCGATTTTAAAAAAAAATTTTCCTATAATAAAAACATGACAACAAAAATTACTTTAGAACAAGCGCTTAGACAGAAATTCAAAGAAGCGCAAAATGAAGTGATGAAGGAAAAAGAAGTCAAACTTAGAGAAATCAAAAAGATTGATCAACCCTCTGAAGATGAACAAATAATTTTCACAAAACGAAAACGTAAGCCCATGACTGTGGCTGAAGCTAATAAATCGATTAAACTCAAGAAAAATTTACAGAAATTAGCAAAACAAGAAAGGGTTAACCAAGCATCTGATAAGGAAACAAGAGAAAAGGCTTATGAACCTATAACTTCACGATTAGATAAGGTAGAAAAAGCAGTGAAACAGACTGATGAAGATCTTGGTAAAAAATTAGAACTCATTCCTGTAATAAAAACAATTAACCCCTTGGCTATCAGTTCGCCTAAAAAAGTTACTTTTAAAGATGTTGATACCGAGGCCCAAGGTATTGATACTGAAGATACATTAAATCAAAGCTTTTCAAGTGACAATGTAGATAGGGATTATGAAATGGAAACAATTTTACAAAAAAGTGTTAAATTACCAAACTCTTCTGTAGGTCCTTTAGGTATTGGACCAATTGCAGAATTATATATTCTTCATCCTGATAGACAATTTGGAATATACCCTTTAAAAAATCATATCTTTATTGGAAATAAACAGATACGAGTAAATGGAAATGATATTGAAATAGAAAAAATGAAATATTCCGGTACTGAAGGCTTATGGAAGCTCTTAACAAAACCCATAGCTTCTGATATTCCATCCAAAGATGAATACACTAATGAAGACTTTAAAGCTTATACAAAAATCCTCATTCAAACAGATAGCATGTTTCAAAATAATAATCCCGAATCTAAACAACCAAAATCAAGTGTTAGTAAAAAATGGAAAGAAATCATAAAACCTATCTGGGAGTATAGTAAAAAGAAAAAGATTGGCACTGGGTTGATTAAATATACTGAAAATCCTGTAGAATTTAAATATATAGATAATTTGAATCAACTTACACAAAGACTATACTATTTGTATGCACAAGAGCAGGCAGGAAATAATAATTTTCACAATGAAAAATTGGGAATTATAAATTTCATTAAAGATCAACTGGAGAAAGATATTGATAAACCCAAAGGAACTGAATACTTGATTAAAATTATTAATAATTTACCCAAAAATATGATAAAAAATGGTTCTGGTATTTTCAATACTATTCTTAATAAACTTGGGCCTGTTATTCCAGAAATGCATCTCCCAGGTGGTTATCAATATTGTGGACCATTTACTAAATTGGATAAGAGATTAAATAGAGGTGATGAAGGTATAAATAGTCTTGATAAAGCCTGTAAACAACATGACATTTTTTACAGAGATCATGAGAAAACTAGTGATAGGCATCTTGCTGATAAAAAATTGGAAGTAGAAGCTGATAAAATTATGAAAAGTTCAACAAATATCAGTGAAATATTGGGAGCTGCTATAGTAAAAACTGGTATGAAAGCCAAAAGACACTTTGGGATGGGTGTATATTAATTTTTTATAAGATTCACATCTTATAAAAAAAAAAAAAACTTTTTTTCCTATAATAAAATGATTACACATCAAATAAATTTGTCAGAAATACAAATGAAAAAAATAAGATCTGCTTATAAAAAACGTGTTCCAGTAAAAGTACGACTGGCTTTTGCAGATATTAGTGGAAATGGAAATCATAAAATCCTGTTAAATGAAACTCAGAAAAAAAAGCTAGATAAATGTATCAAAAACAAAAAAGGGTTGGAATTGGAAATGAATTATGATCAGTTGCAAATAAATCATTCAGGTGGGTTTTTACCCTTACTTTTTGCAGGAATTGGTGCCCTTGGGGCATTATTGGGTGGTGGAGCTGCAGTAGCTTCTAGTGTTATAGACTCGAAACATAAGGCCGCTGAAGAAGCCGAAATAAAACGTCATAATCTCGAGATGGAAAAACTAGCTAAAAATGCAAAAAGTCTAAGTATCGGCTCTGGAATGAAGAAAAAGAAACCTAAAAAGAAACCTAAAAAGAAACCTACCAAATCAAAAAACTAAATAGCTTCCAGCCTCTTACCAATTTTGATATTGAAAGATTATCGAAAGAAATGAAAATTAAAAACTTCAGAGGAGTTTTCATGAAGGATGATTTACCAGAGAAAGTGAACCACACGGAATGTGGAATTATAAATCTAGAAAATTCTGATGAGGCTGGAAGCCACTGGACTGCATTTCATAAAAATAACAATTTAAAATATTATTTTGACTCGTATGGAAATGCACCACCACCAAGAGAACTTGTTCAATATTTAGGTTCAGAAAATTTATTTTATAATGAGGAGCAAATCCAAAACCAATATGATCCACCTATCTGTGGACATTTATGTTTATTAATTTTGAAGAAGCTATCAGAAGGACACGATTTTGTAAATAGCATGAGAACATTGAAGGAAAATCTTAATTTCTTTTATTAAATTTTATAGTCTTGATATTTTTATAGAATTTCGATTCTATAAAAAAATTTTTTTCTATAATAAAATGATGTACACAAATAATAATGAAACACCTTCAGCCCCTGAAGAATTTACTCCAATAACTCATCCTAGATTATATCCAAAAATAATTTTTCCCGAGTTTAATGAGAACAATTATAGAATCAATCGAATTATCAATCAATACAAATTTTTAGAAGATGAAGTGAAAATGAGAAATGGTTTGAAAAAAAAATATGGAAAAATATCCAGCACTCTTTACGGTACTGAATTTTTATTCGCCCTCTCAGAACTCGGACTGGTTGGTACTTCTATAGCATTACCAATAATAATTCCATTCAGTGTTCCAATTTCAACAGGATTGACAACCTTATCGATAATATTAAGGACTTCAAGCGGATTTTTCAATAAAAAAATTAATAAACACAAAGAAATTGAGCTTTTGGCAAAAGCTAAATTAGATTCGATTGAAGAAAAGTTCAGAAAAGCAATTAAAGACGGTAAAATATCTGATGAAGAGTTCAATGATATTGAACAAGAAATAAAAAATTATATAAATATGAAAAGTACTATTCTAAATGAATATAATAAAAATAAGAAAGAAGTTAAAAGTGTGGATCCTATCAAACTATCACTTTTGAAACATGGGGAAGTTTTCAGAACTGGATTTTAATATTTTCTATTCCACTATCTTGATATTTTTTATAGAATTTCGATTCTATAAAAAAACTTTTTTAAGAGTTTTAAAAGAAATTTAAAATGTTCTCGACTTGTATTCGACTTTAAGGTTAAAGAGGGGAGGTGATTCGCCCCCCCTCTTTAAGAGTTTTGAAAATATTCTTTAAATGTTCTCGACTTGTATTCGACTTTTCATCGGACCCGTCTGGCAGACGGGTCCGATGTATTTACTGTTAAAAATCAAATTGACTTGTATTCGACTTTACCAAAAAACATCAGAACCAGTGACTTTTTCTTCTGGAGGGGTTAGTTAAAAGAATGTATTCTATAATAAAAATAATAAAAGCATGACTCTAATAAAGATTTCTGATAAACATCGAGATCTAAAAATAACTTTTGCTCAAAAAATTGTTCTAAATCCCAATAAAAATTATAAACTTGGAATAGTAAAGTTATTATTTACTTCACCTTCTCTTTCATTTCAAGTAAAAGATGTATTGATATCATTAAAATTGCTTATTACAGATGTATGGTATCATCATGAGTATGTGTTAGATGGCACATTTACTGTTGAGACGTTTAGAAGAGAATTATATTTAAAAATAAAAAGTTATATAACTGAACTCATGGAGGGTTTTGAAAAGAATAAAACATTATATAAATCACAAATTGACACATTAAAAAAAATAAAACCTGAAAGTTTGGTTTTTAAAGTAGACTACACTACAAATCGTAATAGATTTTTTCTTAAATCTCCTGTTTTAATTGAATTTTTACGTTTTGGAAATTTCTGTGAACTATTTGATTTTAAACAATGTAAAACACCTGGGGATTATTTTGAAGTTAATAAGGACTACTATTCTGAAGACAACCCAAAGTTAATCAAACCTATTTCGTTAATTGAATGGCATTGTAATATTATTGATTATAGTTTTGCTAATCATGATGAGCATTCCCATCTTCATAGCGAACATGAATTACTGCATGTATCTTTGATAGAGAAACTGATTCTCCCCAATACTATTTATATGGAAACAAATAAAAAGATTCTTTACAGCCCTATACGAGAAGGAATGAGAGATATTAAAGAGATTAAACTATCATGTAGAAATGAAAATGGAGATGAGCTGCAATTTGAAAATGTTACAGTTTATTTGCATTTGATTGAAGAGTGAGTGAGGAGCTTCTTTTTTATGAGATATTTCTCATAAAAAACCTTTTTTCCTATAATAAAATGGATAATGATTTAACTGATCCTATTTATTGCCATAAATGTAAGAAGAGAACCAATAATATTGATACTGAAAGAGTGCAAACTATCAACGGGAGATGGAGAGTGGCTGCTAAATGCTCAAAATGTAAAACCAAAAAGAGTAAATTTATCACTTCACCTGAGAAAGAAAATTCTGAAGAACCTGTAGTAGAAGATCTGAATGATGATGAAAAATTATCTCTTGCTAAAGAATTACACAAGCCAATAAGAAATAAATTTCAAAAAAGGACAATATTTACTAAAGGTATTGATGATTTGTGGGCTGCTGATTTGATAATCATGAAAAATTATGAAAAAGAGAATGATGGATACGGCTATATGCTTAATGTTATCGATACATTTTCAAAATTTGCATGGGCCTTACCCTTGAAGAAAAAGGATGGAAAAAATGTTGTTAAAGCTTTTGAGAAAATAATAGAAAAAGCAAAATCTCAAAATCATAATGCCCCCAATTTGCTTCATACGGATAAAGGATTGGAGTTTGAAAATAAACTTTTCAAAGATTTTCTGAAAAATCACCAAATAAAAATGTATCATACACAGAATGAAGAAAAATCTGCCATTATTGAAAGATTTAATCGTACATTGAATGGTAAAATGAAAATTCTTTTTGAAGTTGAGAATGATAAAAAATGGGTTGATTTTCTACAGGATTTAATTAATGAATACAATTATAAAGATTTTCATAGATCTATTGGTATGAAACCATCAGAAGTCACAAAATTAAATCAAAATGACGTTACAGTACGATTATTTGGAAACAAAAAAAATTTACAGAAAGTTAAATTCAGTGTTGGTGATAGGGTTCGCATCAAAAGATTTAAAAAAACTTTTGTAAATAAATATGAAGCAAATTGGACCAGAGAAATTTTTGTGGTTTCTGATATTCTCTCTACTAATCCAATAACATACAAAATCAAAGATTTAAATGATGAAGATATTGAAGGATCTTTCTATGCTCAAGAACTACAAAAAACAGAATTCTAGAATTATGAATAAAATGATTTATATAAAAGATTTCTTTTATATAAATAAAATGTTATGTGATAATATTACGACTATCGTTGATAGAATATTCGTAATATTCAACCGATCCCATTAAACCCTATTTAAGAATTTGGGTTTAATGGGATCCCATGTATTTAAAAATTTTTTAAATACATGAAGAAGCTAAGAAAAATAGTTTACATGTTTAGAAAAGTCACTGGCTAAAAAAATGAGGGGTAAGTTAAAAGGATCTCTCCAATAATAGACAAAAGAAAAAGGTGGCGGCGATTCGCCTCCACCTTTAAGAATTCAAAAAAATGAGGGGTTAGTTAAAAGAATCTATTTTCTAATAAAAATGAACGATACGAAAAAAAATTATATATCCTATAATAAAATGGATAATACGAGAAGGCATTGTGAAAAGTGCAATGTTAGCACTACTTATAAAAATTGGGCTAGACATCTAAAGTCTAAGCGCCATGGAAAAAACGACCCGGACCGGACAATGACTATCAGAAAACCTAGAAAAGCGAAACCTGTATTTGTAAATCCGAGGAAATTGCACAAAGTATTTAATTTTAGTGAAAAAGTATTTGAAAAAAATATAGAACCGAAAACGGAAGTTGTTGAAATGGAAACTGCATTTGAATCTAGATTAGTGACTTACAACATTAAAAATACGAAAGGATTTAAAGATGCTTCCAAATTTCTGAACAGTATTAAAAGAACCGTAACAGGTTTAATCAAATGGAAACTTAGAAAAATGAAACTAAAAGTTAATGTAGTTTTAATCGCAGAATTTAAAAAAGGAACTAACAAAAATAACATGGAGTATCAGGAACTCAATTTCAAAACTAAAAACGTAATAATATTGCAGTCAGCAGAAGTTGCATACTGTTACGATGAAATGAAACAGAAAATTCTAAATGAAATGGAAACGTTCGAAATTAAAGGATCTAATTGGCAACTTCATAAAATCAAACATTTGGAACTGAACGTTAACAAGTACATTCCTTTGAGAGGATCATCTTTCATCCCACTCCCTAAGTTTCTACAAAGTAGGAAAGCAATTATAAATGTACAAAATAATGATAATAAATGTTTCCTATGGGCTGTTCTTTCGGCTTTACATCCTGCAGACCGCGATTCTGATAGAATAGGAAAGTACATAACATGGGAACATGAGTTTGATGAAGCGTTGAAAGATATCAGTTTTCCTATGAAACTTATCGATGTGAAAAAGTTTGAGAAAAGAACTAGGATTTCCATTAATGTTTACTGTCTGAATGAAGGAAATACTATAGTACCCTTGGAAATAACGAAAGATGAAAAGGAAAGGCACATTGACTTGTTGTACTTGAAAAACAAGGAAACTGAACATTATTGTTGGATCAAGAATCTTTGGAAACTGGTTGGCCATAGTCAGCTAACAAAGAATGGACACAAAAGATTTTTATGTAAAATGTGTTTGAATAGCTTTGGAACTCAAGATAAACTAAACGACCATAAAAAATATTGCGGAGTTCATAAAGCTGTTAAAGTAGATCTACCAAAACCTTATGATAACATTTTGCAATTTGAAAATTATAGACACTCTTTAAAAGTACCTTTTACAATTTATGCAGATTTTGAATGTACGTTACAAAAGATTGATACCTGCAAACCAAATCCCGATGAATGTTATACAAATGCCATTCAAAAACATGAACCGTACAGTTTTGTTTACTTCATGAAAAATGCCGAAGACGAAAGTAGGAAAAACTATGTAGGCGATTATAAACTTGTACAATATTCTGGACAGGATGTGGTAAAAGTGTTTTACGAAAAAATAAAAAAAAGACGCCTTAATGGTGGCGAAAAAATACTATGACGTTAATATTCCCATGAAAGATTTAACCGAAGAACAACAAAGAGAATACGATAGTGCTGAGAGTTGCCACATTTGTGAAAGAAAATTTAATGAACTTCCACCTATAATTGAAAATAGACATGATGTACTGAGAAAAACAATTAAACACTTTATCGATAAACAAAATGATGTTAAAGCAGATGAATATATTGAAGAATTAGAAGTTTCGAAGGAAAATATACCTGATAATTGTATAAAAGTAAGGGATCACTCACATTTGACTGGAATGTACAGAGGAGCAGCTCATTCGATTTGTAATTTAGAATATAAAAATCCAAAGTTTATTCCAGTATTTTTCCATAATCTTTCTGGCTACGATGCACATCTATTTATTAAAGAATTTGAAAAAGATAATTACGATATTAAACTTTTACCACAAAGTGAAGAGAAGTACATTTCCTTTTCTAAAATGGTAGCTTATAAAAGTAATGAACTCGATAAAAATGGTAACAAAAAGAAAAAGACTATAGAATTGAGATTCATAGATTCTTTTAAATTTCTTTCTGCTTCTTTATATTCTTTAGCTAAAAGTTTAACCAAAAATCAATTTAAGGAAATAAAAAAGTATTTCCCAAAAGAACATCTCGAACTAATTACTAGAAAATTAGCTTATCCATATGAGTATATGGACTCTGTTGAAAAATATCGAGAAACTAACCTTCCACCTATAGAGAAATTCTACAGTAAACTCACTGGAGAAAATGTTAAAGAAAATGATTATAAAAATGCTCTAGAAATTTGGTCTACATTCAAAATTAAAAATTTGGGAGAATTTACAGAACTTTACAATAAAATTGATGTTCTTTTGTTAGCAGATATCATGGAAAACTTTAGAAATATAGCTTTAGAAAAATATAAATTAGACCCCGCTTGGTACTATACAACACCAGGTTTCGCTTGGGATTGTATGTTGAGAATGACCAAACAAAAGATTGAATTGTTAACGGATTATGATAAGATTTTACTCGTAGAAAATGGAATAAGAGGTGGAATTTGTCTATGTTCAAAACGATACGCGAAAGCCAATAATAAATATATGGGAGATCAATTCAACAAAGAAAAAGAATCTGTTTTCATTGAGTATTTGGATGCAAATAATCTTTACGGTTGGGCGATGAGTAAATTTTTACCTTATGGAAATTTTGAATGGAAAATGGATCTAGATAATTTCGATATACAATCCATTCCTGATGATTCACCCAAGGGCTATATTTTAGAAGTTGATTTAAAATATCCTCAAGAACTCCACGATTTACACTCTGATTTTCCTTTAGCCCCTGAAAATAACTATGAAGATGAAAAACTACCAAAACTTTTAACCACGTTGTATGATAAGAAAAAATACGTTATCCATTACATTACGTTAAAACAGTATTTACAACTAGGAATGAAATTAGAAAAAATTCATAAGGTTTTAGAATTTGACCAAAGTGCTTGGTTAAAAATCTATATTGATTACAATACAAATCTTAGAGCAAAAGCCGAAACACCTTTCGAAAAAGACTTTTTTAAACTTATGAACAATAGTGTATTTGGGAGGACAATGATGAATGTGCGTAAACATGTGGATATTAGGCTTTGTTCTGATGGATTGAAATTGGAAAAACTAATTTCAAAACCAAACTTTAAAGGTAGAACTATTTATTCCGAAAACTTAGCGGCTGTACACATGAAAAAAGTAAATATCACACTTAAACAGCCAATTTTCATCGGAATGAGTATTCTAGACATTTCCAAAACTTGCATGTATGATTTTTATTACAACACGGTTAAAAAACAATATAAAAGTGATGTAAATTTATTATACGGAGATACAGATAGTTTAATAATGGAAATAAAAACGGATGATTTTTATAATGATATGAAAAATATGTTGGATCATTTCGATACTTCCGACTATCCAAAAAATAATGTTTACAACGTTCCACATGTTAATAAAAAAGTGTTGGGGAAATTTAAAGATGAGTTAGAAGGTAAGATTATGAATGAGTTTATTGGACTTCGTCCAAAGTGCTACGCTTTTAAAATATTCGAAACTAATGATGTTATGAAAAAATCTAAAGGAGTAAAGAAAAATGTCGTTAATAAGGGTTTAAGTATAGAGGATTATAAAAGATGCTTATTCTTTAAAGAACCAAACTATCAGAAACAGATATTATTCAAATCGAAAAAACACGATGTGACCACAGAACAACAGAATAAGAAAGCTCTTTCCGCTCATGATGATAAAAGATTTATAATGAAAAATGGCATAAATACTTTGGCTTGGGGCCACTATAAAATAAACATAAGTAGAGACAAGTTTAAAACTCACCTTGAAGAAATAATAAAAGAAAACAATAAAAAAGACTAGTGTGTTATCCGTTAAATATGAGTAAGAAAAAAATAGGTTTTAAGTTTGTTTTTATAGAGATTCCCTATAAAAACGTAATAGATACTAAGTCTTTGAAAAGCATAATATTTACTCAAAGTCAATCAGAAAGGCATTTGACTTTTTATCTGTTCCATTATAAATAAGTTTTTCAGGATGTCTTTCTGGATTGTTTCTAACGTGATTAAGAAGTCGACGTGAAATTCTTTTAGGTAAAAACAAACATATCTCTTCATCATCATAATCAATTGTAACGACAACGCTTTCACCATATTCCGAATTTTTTATAAAATTTTCCAAGATGGTATAAGTTCCTTTTTTAATATCCTTGAAAGATGAGTAGTTTGATTTTTTAACGGCATTCTTATATATTTCAATCACTGACATTTTATTATAAAAGTTATTCTTTTAACTACCCCCCTCACTTTTTTTATTATCCACCCACTTTTTCTTGTATGGATACTATCCTGTCTCCCATCCTACTAACTCCTCATTAGTGAAAACATCAGAGGGAGCTAAATTTCAAAAACTTTGACCCCTAAAAGGTTCTAATTTTGCATTTTTTCCTAATTTTTAGAGTTCACTAGAGTTTCTGATAAAAAATATTTTTAAAAAAGTCACCCCCCGAAAAGTCACTGTGTTAAAAAAGTTTTAACAGGGATCTAAGTCGCCTTTAACGTTAAAGAGGGTGGCCAAATCGGCCACCCTCTTTAAGGAAAGTCACTGTGTTTAAAAAGTGTGTTCTGTTATTTTATGTTAAAAAGTTTTAACAGGGATCTAAGTCGATAAATGAAAAAGTCACTGGTTCTGATGTTTTGTGTTTAAAAATGTGTTCTGATGTTTTGTGTTAAAAAGTTTTATCAGGGATCTAAGTCGGTTAATGAAAAAGTCACTGGTTCTGATGTTTTTGTGTTTAAAAATGTGTTCTGATGTTTTGTGGTAAAAATTTTTATCAAGGATCTAAGTCAGTGCGCCAGGATTGGCTTTTGGATACTACTGGTAGGCACATAGCTACAGGAATATAGCTAGGTACATGATTCGTAAATGGATGTAGAAACAACGAGGACCTACCTACCACATGTCAACATTTCCTTTCACAACCTCTTTATGTATTATTACAGCATTATTTTGAAAAACCGCCAGTACCAAATTCCTATCATCGTTCCATCGCTGCTCGAACGATTTCATGCAATATGAGTATGCTTAACGAGGGATGCAATATTCATAAAAATCTTGAAAATTGTTGAGGAAAAAGTGTCAAAACAGCTTAAAAAAAACCAGTCATGCAGCATGACTTAATGAGCGAATTTTCAAAGATATATTCGAATTAATGGCTATGGTTTTGAATAAAGGAAAACTTCGGTCTAAAATTTGGTTTTCTATGTATATTCTCTTGGTATTTATTTTAATTTGTACGTTTTGTCCATCCTGATTCTACCGTTTGTTATGAGTAGATTCCTTGTTCTTTCTGAATGGCCTTCCCTCTTGACTACGATTTCAGGCCTGGTATCTAAAACCAGTTCAAGATTTGCTCTACTAGGTAGGTACCTAGATCCTTCCTTCTTCATTGATATTATTTTTATCATGTTAAGTACCTACCTACCTTTGAATATCAAATATTCGTATGATACTGATAATAAATTGATAAGATACCTACCTAACCTTCTTCCTCCTACTGTTAGTACCTAAATTGAATAATTTGAAATAGATTTTTTCTTTCGTCTTCCTTCTAGTAATACGTGGGCCGGTACTTGTCTATCTATGAAGGTATCATAACAATTATATGTCAAATGGGAAATTCAAGGAGTTGTACTAATCGCTTGCCTCCCCCTTTTTTGCTTCGAACTCTCGTCTTCAATTAATACTTCTCACATTTTTCAATCTGACCACTCTAAGGGTGTGGGGGGGGGGGGGGTAAGAGTTTAAAGATTATCCTAGTTTTGGGTAATTTTTGCGCACTTTAAATGCTCTAATTTAAGAACGGATTTAGATATCTAAAATCCGATTTCACTATCGTGTTCAGCGTGCAAAAACCTTTAAAATGAGGGGTCACTTGTTAGAAAATAACATTTTGGGGATTTTTGGGTAATTTTTGCGCACTTTAAATGCTCTAATTTGAGAACGGATCAAGATATCTAAAATCCGATTCCACCATCGTGTTCAGCGTGCAAAAACCTTTAAAATGAGGGGTCACTTGTTGGAAAATAACATTTTGGGGATTTTTGGGTAATTTTTGCGCACTTTAAATGCGCCAAAACCCTCCTTAGAGTAGGCCAATTTCGCCCATCTTCGAACTTAGCCTTTCGATTGCCAAGATAGATTTTTTGTGCAAATTTGAGCTGTTTATCTCAATTCTATCGAGAGTTATCGTCTGGAGTGACACATATATATATATATACATATAAAAAAGTGTTAAATTTCAGGAATCGTTTTAGAATGGTCTGAAACGGATTTCTATGAAGAAAATTTCCAAAAATTTATATTATTTAAATTTCGAAGCCATTGCAATAGCTTCATTTTCTTTGAAAATTCGCTAACAACGATTTGACTTATTTTTACATAGGTAGATGCTTATATTATGAATATTTATAATCATTTTTATGATATAAACAGACACATGACCAAATGAGGTAAATTGGTAGATCCTGTCGACCATTTCACAATGAGTATTTTAACAGCATCATTCCTTGAGGCATTGTATACTAGAGTTGGGAATTGAGTGTTCATAATTTGTATGTTGGTTCATTATTTATCAATAGTGAACCACTGGAATGGAGCATGGCAAAAACGTTAACCCCCCTCAAAGTTTAATGGTATCTGTTTCAAGGTATTTAGAATCCGAAAATGGAAGGAAAAAACTTCTGTCAGCCGTCAGCCGTATGCCGTACTCCATTCTCCCTTGTTAAAATGAACCAAAATTAATGAAATCTGGTTTATAGGTCCCACTTTGGTCTAGTTGGTCCGCGAAGCTCGGGGTTAGTCTAAAGGGTGGAAAATAGGTGTTGAAATTTTCAGAACGACCTAGATCGAAAACTTTCAATAGAAGGGTATGGTTTTTTTAATGTTTTTAAATTGATCTCAAACTAGAGAACTTTTTGAGACCATTCGGAGCATTGTATGACCAGCCGTTCGGAGACAAAAAGAGGACACAGAGAAAGAAACTTACACTACGTCTGAACGTTTCGCACTCAGCGTCGTCGGCAGACTCAATTATATGTATATATATATATATATATAGACTAGGTGAAGGATGGGGATCTCGAGTTTCGACCGAAACTCAAGATCCCCATCCTTCACCTAGTCTATATATCAACGGTCAAAAACCAGAATCTCCTGTATATATATATATAATCAGATTCGGCCTAACCAGAAAGACTCATAAACTGGGTGAGTTCGGGTTGTGTAAGGGGAGTAAAAATAGGGTTGGGCTTTATAAGAAAGAGACATGATTTTCGTATGCAACTTATTACGTTGGTAGGTAACGTCTCAGGTTCATGGTGGATTTCAACGTTCTTCAAGAGCCGATAGCTGTGACGCCGCTCCCTCAATCTGCGTACATTTCACAAGAATCTGCTAGGATCTTCCTGGCCGAACTTCTAGATAGGAAGTATCCAAATGCTACGTGTATCTACTCAGATGGATCAATTAACAGAAGTGGAGCAGGATGCGCATTTTTTGACCCCCAGGCAGACGTAAGAAGACAGTTTCGACTGTGGGACAAGGCTTCCACCTATTCGGCAGAAGCATATGCCATCCGGAGAGCACTCAAGTATGCACTGGACATAGCATCGAGGATTTCTTCTGCTACGAACCCCTCCATGAGTATGAGCTTTCTAGAAAAAGAAATCATCCATACGACAGGACTAGTAGGAGCAGCTGGTATCCAAACCAGATTTATTTGGATCAGTGGTCATTTCGACATACCTGGAAGCACGATGGCTGACTCACTGGCAAGAGAAGCTGCAAAACTTCCTCGCCATCAACTCTGCGAATTTCCAGCATCCGACCTCAATAAATGCTTCAGAATAGAAACAATGAATGAATGGCGCCAAATTCGTACAAATTATAACGCAGGGGAAAAATACATAAGAATGTTCCCCATCCGAGCACTAAGTTGTGGTCAGCAATTATGCCACCTCGCCCAAAGACATTCTACAGGGTGCCACCACTGCTTACTTGATGCGGATTGGGGTGCAGGTTACGGACCTCTGTCGGCACTGTTTGGAGGTGGAGGATGCTGAGCATCTGATCACGCTGTGTCCGCCTTTCTCAGCTAATCGCCAGACCCTTTTCAGTAAAGTTGAAGCCACAATTCAAAGACCTTTCAACCACGAAACCATATTAATTTACGTCCAAGAATACTGAAGTTTACTACGCAGTGGTGAAGTTTTTAAGTGAATGCGGTCTCAAACTGTAGTGTTTTTGGGAACAGCCAACCGATTATATTTGAATACAAACTGAATTGGTAATTGTAATATACTCGTATTTATATAAATATTGTACAATGGCGGCTGTATAGGTAATAATGCCTGAAGCCAATAAAGAAAAAAAAGTCTCAGATACCTTTGCTCTACCTCTACTCTTTGCTCTACCTGTGTGCTTTTCGTGGATGAGAAATACGTGTCGGGGTGGGGTACATAACCCCCACCAATATTACATTTTCTGCAATAATTTCTTGACTCCGGAGTTGAAATCATCCTTACTCAGCTGTTTTCAAAAAATAATTTTTCAGCGAGCGAGGGAACGCGAGTGACCACTTTGAGGCCTGCAAGTAGCGCGAAACCGATTCTCGCCACGTTTCCACCCGCAAACGGTTCTTGAAACAACAATACTCGAGGTTTTCCTGGAAAAAAATGTCCACCTACCGGCGATGAAGGATGAGAATTCCTGGTTCGGACGGTGTTCCAGGTCGTATCCAGGGTGTGGGACGGCGGGGACCGCAATTAGGACATTTACCCAGGAGCTCGAAGATGGCCGAACAACTCCCCAGCGTGAAAGTTCGCTATTACGTTCTCTGGTGGTTCCCGAGTCGACCGAAATGGCTGGATCTTTACAGTCAATTTCGGACTGTGAACAGTGCTTGTTAACTAAACTCAAAATTCATTGCATTGCAGGGACTCTTGATAACACATCTTGCTATTCATCTCTCGATGTAGGTAGCCAACAATTATTCATATCCATGAAAATAATGTTCACACCGACATAGATAAATAAAATTGTTACCTATTGTGTCTTTACAACAAGATTAGGAATATGAAATTCCAAATTACTTGCACTAACGCAATTAAAATACAAACGTAATTCGTAACTTTCTTTATCTCAATTTTTGGTTTATTATTTTCAATAATGAACCATTGGAATCGAGCACGAAAAAAAAAATTCTAACCCCCCTCAAAATTTGATGGTTTACGTTTCAAGGTATGTAGAATCCGAAAATGCAATAAAAATATTTCTGTCTGTCCGCCGTACGCCGTACGCCGTACGGGCCACTTTTCTTAGTTACCATCAATAAAAATTGATGAAATTCCGGTTATAGGTTCCGTTCGGGGTCTAGTTCGTCCTTGAAGCTCGGCGTTACTGTCAGTCATCTCTAAGGGGTTCAAAATAAGGGTTGACATTTTCAGAACGCCGTATCTCAAAAACTTTCGATTGAAGGGTATGGTTTTTTTACGATATTAAATTTGTCTTGAGCTAAACAATTTTTTGAGACCACCCGGAGCACTGTACGTCCAGCCGTTCGTGTGCACCAAAAAGCTTGGTCAATACGATCGTGAATCAAACGGTATAAATCCGGCCGGGATTTCATCACTAAGGGGCACCTGATTATAATCAAGGATGGCTGTATGAAGCAGAGTTGGTTGTTCTGCGATATTATTTCATTTGATAAGTGATGACTATTGGATTTTGTTGGTAGGTACTTGCGAAACTTGAACAAATTTTGAAGTATTATTGATGGTTAAATTATTACACAACGGTAAATTATTACACGACGGTAAATTATTACACAACGGTTCATCTACCAAGAAGGGGCTGGATTTTGTTGATCGGTACTTTTGCAACTTGACCAACCGTTGAAGTATTATTGATGGGCAAGCTATTACACAAAGCTTCATTATACTTGACCAGAGGGTAGGTACTGACCACAGAAAACAGTGATCCACGCAGATGGGGCATCTATTTCACTCCACATCAACAATTTTCCGATTCCGATTTAGGTAGGTACCTAGTAACGAGTACGGGGTTAGGTACTAACCTATGGAGGATCTGCGATCTACATAATATGTATAGACTAGTACATATTATATAGACGGGTTATCTATACAGAGAGCTGTGATCTATAAAAGAAGGGTATTCTGTACAAAATAATAAACCGTTGTGCAGGGATTTGCAGCGTTTTGAATGACTGCACGTTAACGAATTTTTGAAGAGAATACGCTGTTGCAACGGGTCCTAAACGGGATCAAAAATTAATTAAAATCTGATTAAAAAATAACTTTGTACATAACTAACTGTGTGAAATAACCACAATTTGAATAAATTTAGAAATTACTTATCTAAAATTAACATAAATGAGGAAAGGCGGTAATTTTTTTAACAAACAAATCTTAATAACCAAAACATTTAGGGAAAAAATGCGTTAGATTGCGGGAAAAAACCCATAGAACATGGAGCAATAAATATGCGAGGTGTTGCTTGGAAAACTGCATCACAGCTGTGCGAATCATCAGAATTGCTCTTGTTTCATACTGCTACAGTATGTAGTACTCATAAGTACCTATAAATAACGCTGCGTTGACCCTAAGTAAAGCAGCTAACTTATAGTTGCACCATTGCGATATTATACGGAAAACTGAAGGTTTCTATTAAGAATTCAAATTCGACGATTGACAGATCAGAGAAATTTGTATGGTTACAGCCCAATTCAAGAGTTAATGGAAGCTTCGTATTCGCGCCAAATGCATGCACTCCAAAATGAAAATTTCCACTAGCATTTTATGTTTCAGACATCAAGGACCGTAATATTTGGTTACGTGTCTATCTGTCTGTGGTCAGTTTGTTTTCCCTATACGAAATAATGGTTGTAATTAGTTGAAATTCGAAGGGTGAGTGCGGGTTGGGCCACAGATGGTCCCACAACTAATTCATTGAAAAACTACCGTAACTTTCGTCTGTAAATGAGCAAACGTGAAATCCTTGTAAAGCTAATAAATACCTTATAAATCGTCTAAAAGAGCTGAAAGTTGGAGTGTAGATGCAGAATGGTACCCTGATGATTCCACATTGATTTCATCAAACTCAGACTGTAAAATTCGGATGTGAATGCGCAAACACTAAATGTTTGCGAATTCCTTGAAACGCCCATAACTACCTGAAAAGCGTCTGCCAATTCGAGTAGGCAGTATAGCTTCCTCACTTGAATCACATGAACGTATAGAATAGTTGGGTAGGTTTGTTTTGATACGGGACCATCTCGGATCCAACCCACGTGTACCCTCAAAATTTCAGCTCTCTACGACTATTTTTCGTGTAGTTAGGAGCGTTCTATGTTACAAGGAAACAGTCAACATTTCATGTTCGCGAATGCGCAGACGGAAGTTACGAGTTACAGTACGACCCCAATGAAATTCATATGGAACTATCAAAGCATTATTCCTGATCGACCTTTCAAATTTTAACTCATCTCAACGATATTTAAGGTAGTTGTGGGCGTTCCAAGTATTTCAAGTTTGCGCATGTGCAGACGAAACCATTTCCATGATTTTGATAACGAACCATCTGCGATCCAACCCACGTGTACTCTCAAAATTTCAGCTCTCTACTACTATTTTTCGCATAGATAGGAGCGTTACAAGGATATGGTCAACATTTCATGTTCGCGCATGCGCAGATGAAAGTTCCATTACGATTCCAATGAAATTCATTTGGAATTATCACTGCATCATTCCTGATCTACCACCCATGTTTGTACTCATTTCAACTATATTTAGGGTATCTGGTTATGGGCGTTCCAAGCATTTCACGTTTGCGCATGCGCAGACGAAAGTTACGGTACTTTTCGGTACTCCAAATTGCAGCCCATTTCGACCATTATTACGGGTAGTTATGGGCGTTACAAGGAATTACGACAGACAGACACGGAACCAAAAATGTTCCTCGATGTCTGAAATGCAAAATGGTAGTGGAAATTTTCATTTTGGAGGACAAAATTTTTTTTACTCAGTAACGAATCCAAGGCAGTGAACCAAAATATGAGAAGAAGGTATATCAGATTTATATCATATCAAATTTACTGAAAAAGTACTACGCAGTGATCTACGCAGAAGAGGCATCTATACAGGTGAATAATGAAACGCTGTGTAATTATTTGCAGCGTTTTTTCTTTAAATTGATCAATATTATCTTACCTGTAACATGTTGTAGTACAATTTGTTGGAGTATCCCGATTAGGTTAATATCGTGATCCATTTGAGGGTCCAAGTAACGAAATAAACTCAGTGTTCAACGACTGAAGAAAGTCTAAGTTAGGGCCTCATGCAACGTTACCGTGAACCATTTTAGCGTTTTCTTTTTTTTTCCGCATAGCGGGACGTTCGAGAGTTGATTTAGGGGCAGAAAGGCACCGAAAGGCGACGTGTGTCTCTACCGATGTGTGCGATCTGTACCGGATCGCTCTGCACAGGATAACAATTCCGTTCCACATTTACCTATCAGGAGGAAAGAGCGAATTCACGTGAAGCTCCGCCGATCGCTCGGAGCGCTACATGACATATCACGGCCCCACATGATAAAACACTTTCTAAACAAATTACCCGGCAACGAGCGAGTCAGACACGAGGTCTCGGAGCAAATATATTATTTATGCTGAGGTGGTGCCACCTCCCGCTGTGTAAAAGTTTGCCTTCGCTCGAAACAAAAGTCGACATTTTGTGGCGTCACCCGATTCATCGTGGATTTTAGTGAATCTTCCTCGAGAGACAGGCCATGAGACCATAATTCTGACATTTTGGTTTATTATTTTCAATAATGAACCATTGGAATCGAGCAAGAAAAAAAAATTCTTACCCCCGCAAAATTTGATGGTTTACATTTCAAGGTATGTAGAATCCGAAACTGCAATAAAAAAATTTCTGTCTGTCCGCCGTACGCCGTACGGGCCACCTTTCTTAGTTACCATGAAACAAAATTGATGAATTTCGGGTTATAGGTTCCGTTCGGGGTCTAGTTGGTCCTCGAAGCTCGACGTTACTGTCTGTCATCTCTAAGGGGTTCAAAATAAGGGTTGACATTTTCAGAACGCCGTATCTCAAAAACTTTCGATTGAAGGGTATGGGTTTTTTTACGATATTAAATTTGTCTTGAGCTAAACAATTTTTTGAGACCACCCGGAGCAATGTACGTCCAGCCGTTCGTGTGCACCAAAAAGCTTCTTCAACACGATCGTGAATCAAACGGTATAAATCCGGCCGGGATTTCATTACTAAGGAGCACTTGATTATAATCAAGGATGGCTGTATGAAGTCGAGTTGGTTGTTGTGCGATATTATTTCATTTGATAAGTGATGGACTATTGGATTTTGTTGGTAGGTACTTGTGAAACGTGAACAAACTTTGAAGTATTATTGATGGGTAAATTATTACACAACGGCAAATTATTACACAACAGTAAATTATTACGCAACGGTAAATTATTGCACAACGGTTCATCTACCAAGAAGGGGCTGGATTTTGTTGATCGGTACTTTTGCAACTTGACCAACCGTTAAAGTATTATTGATGGGCAAGCTATTACACAATGGATCATTATACTTGACCAGAGGGTAGGTACCTACCGACCACAGAAAACAGTGATCTACGCAGAAGGGGCATCTATTTCACTCAACATCAACAATTTTCCTTCAGAACTTCATTATTTGCGTTTCTTTTCGCCATTTTAGTTACTGTTTGCCATCGACAGAATTATTTTAGCAACATTTAACTCGTGATTTAGGTGGGTACCTAGTAACGAGTACGGGGTTAGGTACTAACCTATGGAGGGTCTGCGATCTACATAATAATATATGTATAGACTAGTACATATTATATAGACGGGTTATCTATACAGAGAGCTGTGATCTATAAAAGAAGGGTATTCTGTACAAAATAATAAACCGTTGTGCAGGGATTTGCAGCGTTTTAAGCTAGGTTCACATGAGACGCAATTCCGGACGGTAGCCCGGCAAGGCTATGCGTTCTGCAATGCTATTGGCCAACGCAAAATGGATTATTTCAACGCAGTGCCTTGGATACTATATCAAAATCTCCAGATATTTTACGCTGTCGGATGCGTTGCCGGATCTGCGCGGAGGTTACTGCGCACACCTCTCTTGTTTGGTTGTTCAGCTATATTGAAATTCGACATTTATGTGGTTGATATTGCGGTTTCGAGTTCGAGCAATTGTTTGTTTTTTGCGATTGCATTTTGTTATGACTCCGCTGCCATGTGAACGCCTCTGCGGCAAAAATTCCGGCAAATGCGTTGCCGTGCCGGATTGCCGTCCGGAATTGCGTCTCCATGTGAACCTAGCTTTATGTCTTTAAATTGGCACAAAAACTCGAAAAGCGTTACCAAAAAGCGACAGGAAAACGCGTTATGCACCATTTCTGATGATTTTCACTTACAACAGATTCGTTTCTATGGAACTTCATGTTTGCCATTTTTCATCGTACAACAATCGTTCACCACTCGTTGGAATCACATGATTTAATTGAATATTTTCTTGTTAATCGTACCCACGTACCTTGCGCGGTAGCTGAACTGAGCATGATGAAAAAAAGGTGGGTAAACAAGGTAGTCAGCAACATAGGTAATGAAGAAAGTTACTATAGTACCGAATGTGGCACCGTGTGAATTTAGTACCGTGTGTTTACTAGTATCGAATGTGGTAACCTTGCACCGCTATGTAACCCGGATCGTGGTAACCTTGCAACCTGTAAATTATTCCGTAAATTATCCCTAAATTGTTGTATTTCCTTTCAAGTCCTGAATCAAGATTAAGAAGAGGTTCCTTTGTTAATTGCAATTAACCATTTTTTGTGTGAACAGGTTCCTTTGTAAATTGCGAATCCGTAGTGAACAATGGATTCGGAAGAGTTTCGTCAGTTCATTATCGATACTCCTTTCTCGGCAGACACCACCGACAAAGAAAAATGTAAACGATTCATACAAACGCGTTCGTCATCCGAAAGGAAAAGGAAATTGCAATTTACTAACTTAAATTTGCAATGTGTTTATTAAATAACTGAGTCTGAAAACATTTTTGTGTGAAAGTGCGCAAATGTAAGAAATCACACCAAACAGCGTTACAATTTCTTTTCTGATGATGAAGGAAGGACAAGCGAGAATGATTCTTAGTTACCTACCCACTGTCAAGATAAAGCTTGTGACACAACATGAAAATGTCTCACTGTGTTGCGGAATTGTTCGCAAGCGTTTTGTGTACGATGTCTAACATTTAATCATAATGGGTCGTATACATCGAATTTATTACATACTTCTACTACAAGCAGCTTTACGCATCTGTAGGACTTCAGCGATCAATGTGAAGATCGTTACAGTAAAATATAATCTGCACCTGTTGGCATGTCGGACCTCTGTTAAGTTCCTCATTGTCCTAGTTTTTTTCATGGTCAATTCCACAGTTTTATTATTGAAAATAATAAACCAATAGGATTTTTTTCGAGGTTTTGACATTTTCATGTCTTTACTTTGGCACACAAACTCGGAAAGCGTTACCAAAAAGCGAATGGAAAATTGTATTGCAAAAGAAGACTTCGAAGATGAAAATAAACGTGAGTTTTATTCGTGTTTCAATGCTATTGTGAGTTTTTTTAAATTCCACCATGATCAGCAAATATGTTTCAGAATACCAAACAAGCTGGGAAACCACCGGAGACGGGTTCAATCGTTCAGACGAAATCAGCAGCGTAGCGCACTTCATCATGACAAGCCATTTCAAAGTAAACTGATCCATAGATCCATTGAAGCGAAATTATGGTCCTTGGGAGTACACGCTAGGCTAGACGAACTACCAGGTACCTCAGGAACGTACCCTCGATCACTGACGAATCAGGTCACGCGATTGTACCGACTCATTGTATCCGAGCTTGGGAGACGTTGAAAAGAACGTGATGGGTAGCAGATTCGTTAAAAACTACCCTTGTACACGCCTTCGTAAAAGGGTTTGGAGTACCGGCCTTTTTTGGAAGTCCTTTGTCACTTTCAGGGACACCCATACGGGATTTTCCTTTTTCGCCAGGTAGTTTCACCTCCCACGCATTCCCTGATATTGTTGTAAAATCGTTTTTTGTTGGGTTGTTTTTATTCGGGTTTCTCTGAGGTAATTAGGCACTTCCTTTGGCCGCGTGAACCGTTGAATGGCCGTTCGGAATTATGTTGAGAAGTTTACCCTTCTGAGGTATCTGACTGTAGAGTGCATAGGTGAATTATTATGAATCTTAACGTACAGAATGATAAATGTCACATGAATATGTTAACCACAATCACCACTCAAGACATTTCATAGCCCTGGGGGCAATGGTATTTGTGGTGAGTCGGTAGGGTTGGTTTGGATAGGTTTGAAGGAGGTCCAATGCCCCGCCGCGGTTATCACCACAGCAGGCGTTAGTTGAAGAGGAGACAAGCCACCACAGAGAGTGCTAGAGGAGAAGGAGGCATCCCGCGGTTATCACCACAGAGACGCCAGGAAGAAGAAGGCTAGCACCCTGCGGTTATCACCACAGTAGGTGCTAGAGGAGAAAGAGGCATCCCGCGGTTATCACCACAGCGAGTGCAAGGAAGGGTAATAGAGAGAGAGGGAGAGAGAGAAGTCCTAAGTCGGAACTGGGCGAACCGGGCGGTTTATAAAGGTGCCTCCACCCCCCCTCCATCTGTCAATGGCCGTTGTGACCGTTGAGAAACGTTGGGGAGCTCGATGGAGGAGACCCTTCTCCTCCTTTCCTAGAGGCGTCGCTCAGCTCGTCGTTCCCCTCGTTTATTTGGTTAAATCTTTACTTTATTACATACGAGTAGGAGTGGTAAATGTAGAATTTTTAGGGGCACCACGACAGTCCTCATTTCAAAGGATGTAGATGAAAAGCAACGCTTACTCGTCATAGTAATCATTTTTAGCGAATTTTCAAAGAAAATGAAGCTATTGCAATGGCTTCGAAATTTAAATAATATAAATTTTTGGAAATTTTCTTCATAGAAATCCGTTTCAGACCATTCTAAAACGATTCCTGAAATTTAACACTTTTTTATATGTATATATATATATATATATATATATATTTATATATTTATTTATATATGTGTCACTCCAGACGATAACTCTCGATAGAATTGAGATAAACAGCTCAAATTTGCACAAAAAATCTATCTTGGCAATCGAAAGGCTAAGTTCGAAGATGGGCGAAATTGGCCTACTCTAAGGAGGGTTTTGGCGCATTTAAAGTGCGCAAAAATTACCCAAAAATCCCCAAAATGTTATTTTCCAACAAGTGACCCCTCATTTTAAAGGTTTTTGCACGCTGAACACGATGGTGGAATCGGATTTTAGATATCTTGATCCGTTCTCAAATTAGAGCATTTAAAGTGCGCAAAAATTACCTAAAAATCCCCAAAATGTTATTTTCTAACAAGTGACCCCTCATTTTAAAGGTTTTTGCACGCTGAACACGATGGTGGAATCGGATTTTAGATATCTTGATCCGTTCTCAAATTAGAGCATTTAAAGTGCGCAAAAATTACCCAAAAATCCCCAAAATGTTATTTTCCAACAAGTGACCCCTCATTTTAAAGGTTTTTGCACGCTGAACACGATGGTGGAATCGGATTTTAGATATCTTGATCCGTTCTCAAATTAGAGCATTTAAAGTGCGCAAAAATTACCCAAAAATCCCCAAAATGTTATTTTCTAACAAGTGACCCCTCATTTTAAAGGTTTTTGCACGCTGAACACGATAGTGAAATCGGATTTTAGATATCTAAATCCGTTCTTAAATTAGAGCATTTAAAGTGCGCAAAAATTACCCAAAACTAGGATAATCTTTAAACTCTTACCCCCACCCCCTTAGAGTGGTCAGATTGAAAAATGTGAGAAGTATTAATTGAAGACGAGAGTTCGAAGCAAAAAAGGGGGAGGCAAACGATTAGTACAACTCCTTGAATTTACCCACAGCGATCAAATAAATAAGCACTTAGTACAATTACGTAATAAACAAACGGTAGAATCAGGATGGACAAAACGTACAAATTAAAATAAATACGAAGAGAATATACATAGAAAACCAAATTTTAGACCGAAGTTTTCCTTTATTCAAAACCATAGCCATTAATTCGAATATTTCTTTGAAAATTCGCTCATTAAGTCATGCTGCATGACTGATTTTTTCTGTTTTACTTTCTATTCACATGAGACCCGATATCCCATACAATGTGAACGACAAAAAGACACACGATCATCGGCTAAACGTACTCATGTTTAAACGGCGGTACTCACGAAAATGGAATGATCTGTGCGTTCCCACAAACTTACCTGTAACAAAAAATGAGTATTAAAATAAGGTACGAGTAACATACAACCAGTAACAGTCAGTCAGGCAGAAGGTTTGTTATAGTAAACCAGAAAACATCTGTCATGTTTCACGGCAGCTTCCTTGTATCGATAACATAATCGTGTAGATCATTAACGTATGATCATCAATTCAGTACAGATTAGAATTCTATGTATGCATATATAAGTAGATACTGATGACTAGGTTGATGAACACAATTCAGGATTGAGGAATGAACAGCCTACTCTTGTTTCTGATGTTTTTTAATTCCCACAATCTTTCTACCCAGTATCTGTGTCCTATTCATGTGGATTTGTATCCAAAGGTAAGTATGATAGGTGGATAGGTGTTGGTTGCAACTTGGAATTAACACCTATCCATCTATCATACTTACCTTTCAACCACAAATCCACATGAATAGGACCCATACCCTGGGTAGAAAGATTGTGGGAATTGAGAAACATCAGATCTAGACTGTTCATTCCTCAATCCTGAATAATTGTATTGAGGAATTGAGGAGGAGGTGAGAGCAAGTTGTAAGTAAGTTGCTTGGATATCGAGGCGGGGTCAGGTTGAATTGAATAATGCTTTATTCCGACGTTTCGATGATTTATTTCATCATTATCAAGGAAATGTGTCGAGTTGAGTGGAACAGGCAAGTAGACAGAGGCACTCCTAGTTAGTAATTTACATTTATGATGCTCACTACTGATTTGTAGTTATTCATGAAGCATCAGGCAAATAATAAACCGTTGTCAAAAAAACTCGTAAGTGATAGAACTATTATTAAAAACGTAAAAAGATTCACGTAAAAAAAGGTACAGGCGTCCTTGAAATTTCAACCCCTATTTTTCATCCCTTAGAGATGACTGACAAGTAACGCCGAGCTTCGAGGACTAACTAGACCCCGAACGGGACCTATAAACCGAACTTCGTCAATTTTGGTTCATGGTAACTAAGAAAAGTGCTCAGTACGGCATACGGCGGGCAGACAGAATTTTTTTTATTGCATTTTCGGAATCTACGTACCTTCAAACGTAAACCATCAAATTTTGAAGGGGGGGGGGGGGGGGAGCCAATTTTTTTTCATGCTCGATTCCAAAGGTTCATTATTGAAAATATCAAAGCAAAAATTCAGAGAATGGAAAATGGGCCCGGGGTAAATTAGTATACTATTCATTTTTTCTCTTCATTATTCATATTAAATTTTTATAACGATTACTTATTAGTTCAACCCTTGGATACCACATCAACACCTTCACTCTTCATCTTTAGAAATCCACGTACTGAGCTTCAAACCTTGTTTAGGCATTTGAGTTTGTTCCCGAAACATCCAACAAATATTGTGTATTGCATTTATTTTATTATTTATTGCGACAATCAGGTAATCTCGAGAACGGCTGATGAACAAAATCGTAGAAGTTTCCAGTGAATTCGATTGATATTCATCGTTATACTGATCGGGCTGATTACGCTGACTCAATAATTCGGCAAATGCTTCATCCAAATGATCGGATATTGTTGAAAATGCCTGGCGTAGACGTCCTGCAACGGCGTGCAACGTCTTCAATGGCTTCCGTCATTGAAACTGTTCGGCGAAAGGGAAGCTCACCTCCTGGGGCATTTAACAACAGACGATTTCAGCTAATGATCCTCAGCCTCCAGGACCTAACTCCACGACCTCCGATTTCTCTTTTCATGATCGGGGTCTCCCACCTGGCATCTACCTGGGAAAGGATCCAGAGTTTCCATTCAAATCTTTCTTCAGTTTTACAACTGAAAACGCCCGGGTGAGAGGCTGAGGGGCCGTTTACCGGCCGCTTCCCCCGCATTCGCAAACACACCTGAGCAACCCACCACCGGTCCCTGATTGGGTTCCCTTGGGATGTTTAAAAATCTTTTCTGCCTGGAAAGGCGACACCTCGTGGAACTCTATGGGCCCTGCTTCTGCACTAAATTATTCTTCGGCCACTTTCACATCCACTTCGTTACCCCAACTGAAATATTATTTTCCATCTCACAACACTCTCGATGAATTTGAATCGATTTTGATTTGATTTGTTGACATTTTCATGACTTAGCTCTGGCACATGAACTAAAAATTGCTCACGAAAGATCGCAATTTATTTACATCAGTGTATATGTAGATATACCTATGTGGTTTGTTTGATACAGGTATGCTTCCCCAATATTATGATGTTTATGTGTCTTTCCAGAAGATACGCACTCGTAATATCAACGTAAAGACAAGTTCGAAGATAGACAATTTTTCGAAAACATGAAGTGGGTCAAAATAACTCAAAACTCGGTAAAAACGCTCAAAAAAACAAAAGTGAAGTGAATTCAACTAGATTCAACTATGTTTGAGGTTCCTTGGTTGCTACTTATGACAGCAGTTCCACCAACCATATTCTGACGTCATGTTCCTTTTAGAAACTCACTCCAAACAAGTTTTCGCGTCACACCACGCTCGTAATCAGTGCTTTTCAGGGATGTATGGAGGAGGAAATTGGCAGCGTGAGATGTGGTGGTGAGTCAGGTAAATCAAGAGCTTTCCAACGAGTCGTGAACGATTTTTGTACGATGCAACATGGCGAAGATAAAGTTCCATAGCAACGATTCGGTTGTAAGCGAACTTTATAAAAACCGGTATAACAGTGTGTTTTTTGCGTTTTTTCGTATACTAGTGAAATAGATAACTTTTCAATAACTCCGTTTTGGTTTATTATTTTCAATAATGAACCATTGGAATCGAGCAAGAAAAAAAAAAATGCTTACCCCCCCTCAAAATTTGATGGTTTACGTTTCAAGGTATGTAGAATCCAAAACTGCAATAAAAATATTTCTGTCTGTCCGCCGTACGCCGTACGGGCCACTTTTCTTAGTTACCATGAAACAGAATAGATGAAATTCGGGTTATAGGTTCCTTTCGGGGTCTAGTTGGTCCTCGAAGCTCGACGTTACTGTCAGTCATCTCTAAGGGGTTCAAAATAGGGGTTGAAATTTTCAGAACGCCGTATCTCAAAAACTTTCGATTGAAGGGTATGGTTTTTTTTACGATATTACATTTGCCTTGAGCTAAATAATTTTTTGAGACCACCCGGAGCATCGTACGTCCAGCCGTTCGTGTGCAACAAAAAGCTTCGTCAACACGATCGTGAATCAAACGGTATAAATCCGGCCGGGATTTCATCACTAAGGAGCACCTGATTATAATCAAGGATGGCTGTATGAAGTCGAGTTGTTTGTTCTGTGATATTATTTCATTTGATAAGTGATGGACTATTGGATTTTGTTGGTAGGCACTTGTGAAACTTGAACAAACTTTGAAGTATTATTGATGGGTAAATTATTACACAACGGTAAATTATTACAGAACGGTAAATTATTACACAACGGCACATCTACCCAGAAGGGGCTGGATTTTGTTGATAGGTACTTTTGCAACTTGAACAACCGTTGAAATATTATTGATGGGACAATTATTACACAACGGTTCATTATTCTATCTCCGTAGAAGGGGAACCTATTCAGGCAAATTATTACACAACGGTTTAGTTAGGTACCTACTAACAAGTATGGGGTTACGTACTAACCTATGGAAGGTCTGCGATCTACATAATATGTGTAGAATAGTACATATATGTTATATAGAAGGGTTATCTATACGGAGACCTGTGATCTGTAACAGGAGGGTATTCTGTACAAAATAATAAACCGTTGTTTCTTTCTAGGTTTCAATTTTGGCTGATTAGTTTTGGTGGGGAAAACATGAGTGGAAACTGCAAGTTATTTGTAAATTTGTCAACTTCGGTAAACATTATCATCTCACAACACTCTCGATGAATTTGAATCGATTTTGATTTGATTTGTTGACATTTTCATGTCTTAGCTCTGGCACATGAACTGAAAATCGCTCACGAAAAATCGTTACCATGAAATGCTCACGGATACTTTTCTGATGATTTTCGCTTACAACCGAATCGTTGCTACGGAAGTTTGACTTCGCCATTTTGCATCGCACAAAAATCGTTCACCACTCGTTGGAAAGCTCTTGATTTACCTGACTCATCACCACATCTCACGCTGACAATTTCCTCCTCCATACATCCCTGAAAAGCACTGATTACGAGCTTGGTGTGACGCGAAAAATTGTTTGGAGGGCGTTTCCAAAAGAAACATTTTTTTATTTATTTATTTAAACATTTATTTAAACATGACGGCAGACTATGGCTGGTGGAACTGCTGTCATAAGTAGTAACCAAGGAACCTCAAACATAGTTGAATCTAGTTGAATTCACTTCTCACTTTTGTATTTTTGAGCGTTTTTACGGAGTTTTGAGTTATTTTGAACCAATTTATGTTTTCGAAAAATCGCCCATCTTCGAACTTGTCCTTACGTTGATATAAATTACGAATGAATATCATCTGGAAAGACACATAAATATCATAATCTCGGAGAAGCATACCTGTAATCAAACAAATCACATATATCTATATGTACTGATATAAATGAATTTTCTTAAAATCCAGGAATGTATTCAGAATGGTCTGCAACATAAAAGAATTTTTTAATGAAAATATAGCGTGTTTTCAACGAAAATTCCAGCAAACTAAATATTTAATAAAGCACGGAACAACTATAAGGCAATTTGTCTATCTCCTACTCGCGATTTCCTTATGGCGAATTTGAACAATTTTTGCAAAATGACGAATGGGGTAGAGTTATTCGCCCAAGCCTCGAGCAATCATAATAATATTATAAACCAGGGCGTTTCTGAAGGGCCTTCACTTCCAACGCATGTTCCTATTATATCCCGTCATATTATGTTTATAATGCCAAGGCGTTAAATTAATACTCCGAGCGCTTGAGGGTTTTCGCGGCAGGACCCGGCGAAATTTTCCGCGCAATTAGGGACACGGCGTGGCGCATGCGTCCTTGGCGGGTTTCAGGGACTCCGTGGGTAATAGCTGAGTGCACTTGATTCGAGAGGCATCCGAACTCTGATTACCGCCTGAAGGGAAATGCCGGCTATGAAGTCATCGTCAAGTCATATAATTTATGATCGATGAGCCAGTTCTCAGATCCGTCCAAACATCAGGCAAAGTAGTTGATACAGTTGATCCTACGAGTTGAATGTAACTGTACGAATGTAACTGAATCTAACGTACTCAAATTTTACAGAATTGGATGTTAATATAATGCAGTGTATGCAATAAATTTCCACAACAATCTAGCATACTGAGTAGGTAATCCAACTAGAAACCCCTCATTTCTCGTTGTCAAGTCATTTTCCATTTTGCCATGGATGTCCATTTTTTAGCCGACTTAAAAAAAAGGGAAGGTTCTTAATTCAATTTATTTATTTTATTTTATATATATTTTTTTAAATAGGACGCACTACCAAGCAAAAAACGTCTGCCAATTCGAGTAGGCAGTACAGCTTCCTCCCTTGAATCACACGTACATATAGAATAGTTGGGTAGGATCATTTTGGTACGAGACCATCTGCGATCCAACCCACGTGTACCCTCAAAATTTCAGCTCTCTGCGACTTTTTTTCGCGTAGTTAGAAGCTTTGCAAGGAAACGGTAAACATTTCATGTTTGCGCTTGCGCAGAGGGAAGTTACAGTAAGACTCCAATGAAATTCATATGGAACTATCAAAGTATTACCTATACCTGATCGACCCTCCAAATCTGAACTCAATTCAACGATAATTAAGACAGTTACGGGCACTCCAAGTATTTCACGTTTGCGCATGCGCAGACGACACGATTGCCATGATTTTGTAAGGGATTATCTGCGACCCAACCCGCGTATACCCTCAAAATTTCAGCTCTCTATGACTATTTATCGCGTGGTTAGAAGCGTTACAAGGAAACGGTCAACATTTCAAGTTCGCGCATGCGCAGATAAAAGTTACATTAAGATTCCAATGAAATTGATTTGGCACTATTAAAGTATTATTCCTGATCGACTATCCAAGTTTGAACTCATTTCAACGATATTTAGGGTAGTTATGCGCTTGCGCACATTAAAGTTAGCGTACTTTTTCAATGATTTTGGTGTGGGACCCTCTGTGACCTAACTCGCACCTACACTCGAAATTGCTGCGCATTTCACCATTATTTTGGGTAGTTGTGGGCGTTACAAGGAATTGCCACAGACAGACACGGAATCAAAAATGTTCCTTGATGTCTGAAACGCAAAATGGTAGCGGAAATTTTCATTTTGGAGGACATGCATTTTTTTTACACAATCACAAATCCAAGGCTTCCTCACCTTCGGCAGTGAGGTAGCAAAATGTAGGGGAAAAAACTGGTTTCAAAAAAGCGGTATAAAACTAAAAAGTAAAGAAAACCAAATGGGGTGGAGGGGGGGGGAACAACTTGCACAAAAGGCACTTTCTTGGACTATTACGAATGTGTACCAAATTTTAGCTCATAAAACCCTTTGGCTCATAAAACCTTCTCCTTAATATTGTTATTTCTTTCATTTTGAATTTTTTCTTCTGTCAATAAATTTCACTCTCTCTCTCTCCCCCCCCCCCCCCTAAATACCCCCCCATGGGGCCAAATGGCAGGAGGGGCAAATTTCAAAAGGGGGGGGGGGGTGCAAAACCCTACTTGTTCTCTTGTGTTCTTGGTCTCTTCGAGTTTTTCGGTTTCCTTGGCGAGTTTATGGCATTTACCTCAACATAATTATGTTTATGGCATACAACAACATTTGTGAAGTCGGCTCCAAATTTTAACTAAAAACCCCCACACACAGCCTCGCATTGTATCTCTTGGTTTTTCTGCATTTTAGTTGAAATTTGGTACCGACTTCAATTTTTTTTTTCTTCATTGTCCATTTTATAGAATCGATTCTAAAATACTGATCAAACTGGACTGCTAAACACTCAGGGTTCCATTAACACATTCTCGAAAAAGCGGTCGCTTCTGAACCCGCGCTATTAACATCTGTTAAACTGTAATCGCCATAATATATAAATTAGGTTCCTTGGCCGAATATGTAATAATGTCCCAATCCACACAGCTTAATATTCCTGTGATCCAACTGTATTGTTATTATGCCGTGTTTATCTTTTCCTCGGGCGTAATACAGCTCCTATAGAACCAACCGACTGTTAAGACACCTCACTATTGTATAAGGCTTCCATTATGCAATATCACTATTTATCCCTTTAACGCGCCAAGACATTTCAAAACCTTCTCGTTCAAGACCTGTTTTTTTTGCCCGCCTTTTTCCGATTTCCAGAATGTGAGAGAACTGGGGGACCCCACTTATTACCTAATACGGTCTTTCATTTCCTAGGGGAAAAAGTTTCATAATTCGTTAGGGGGGAAAAAATACCTTTTTTCGTATAAAAGTTTGAGTGTTGAATTTTCTCTTTGAGGATCCGCTCGAGTGTTTTGTGGTGACTCGTCATGACCGCGGAATACGCTGGTGTGAAAACCAAGTGGCTATTCACTCGACGTGGGCCGCAATATCGCATTCCCCGAGCCGAAACGAACCGCCCTGGTTTTTCCAGCTATTGAGTTCGCTAGTAGCAAAAGTCGGTATCTTTTTGATTTTCCCACAACTTTATTAAAAACGCTGCAAAGCCCTTGTCACATGGGTTTATTATCTTACTGGACATACGTACAGAAATGCTGGCTGTTCATTTATTGTTTATTTATGCGTAATAATCGAAATGGCCATTTTTGATGGTTTCCACCAGTTTTGGCCCCCAAGACACAAATTAGGTACGCTCCTTTTTTTTTTTTTTTTTTTTCAAAATATCTTTGATCATCGGTAGTGCTATTTAATCGTCTTCATCCACGTGCTGACAATTTTTAGTGTAATTATACACATTCATGGTGATTTCAGACGATTTTCTAGGTTTTTGACTCATGAAAAAAATCAATTTTGGGAGCTGAACATTTTTTAGAACCTCAATTTTCCACTCTTTGGTTAAAATCGACTTCATATTCGGTCTTCTCCTCCCCAAAAACATGGAAAACGATACCTCAAAAGCTCATGTTACTAACATGTTACTAAAACACAAAAAGTGCCTATTTTTATACACATTTTCACTCATAACACCCCTGGGTATATTCCGATCGGGCTGCAAAGTTTCGGGACACAACAAGGGCCCAAATGGAGCATGTGTGCGAAACAACGAATTGTTTAGACCGAAAATGAAGACGGTATACGTGGTACGGCGGACGGACATTGCATTTTGGAATCTAAGCACCTTGAAACGTAAAAGAAAAAAATGTGAGGGGGTGTTATAAAAATTTTTTGCTGAGCGAATACGTAGGTGTATTATTCACAGAATAATAAACCAAAATAGGTATAATTACATCCTATTTTCGTCATTATGTAGGTAAACATCTCTGATTTCGGTGTGGAGGATAATATCCGGCATATGGCCACTCCTAGCTTGATGACGCGTCTACTCCCTCCAAGAAATTTTGCAAGACTCGTCCGCCGAGCAGCTGGTCGACATCGGCTATCTAAGCTCACTTCCATTTAAGTGGTTTTACAAACAGCAAAATTGTAGTAGATTCTGGGGATTGGAGAACCCTCAGGAGACACAGGAACACCAGTTGCACCCACAAAGAGTGAAGTGTGGTGTGGATTTTGGAGCGACGGAGTTATCGGGCCGTACTTCTTTGAAGATGACAGTGGAAATGCTGTCACCGTCAATGGGGAACGGTACAGCTAAATGCTAACAGATTTTTTTAAATCCCTTAATTGGAACAATCTGACATCGACACTGAACAGCATTTGCAACTTGGCAACTTGCCAGACTTCAATGGCGACGATGGGTTTACTGCCCGAAACTTTTCAAGACCGAATCATCTCGAGAACTCAGAACTGGCCTCCCAGTTCTTGTGCCCCAACTCCTTTGGATTTCTTCCTTTGGGGTTTACATAAAGTCCAAGATCTACGAGAATAAACGCAGGACCGTCGAGGAACTGAAGGAAGAAATCAGGGAAAAGATCGCCGATGTCGACCGCTGCTCTGCGGGCGAGTCTTGCAAAACGTCTTGGAGCGAGTAGACGCGTCATCAAGCCCCCAGGTGGCCATATATGCCGGATATTATCTTCCATACCGAAATTGATTAATTGATTGACGAACTTTTATTTATAAATCTGTACAAATATTAGGCCTCGCGGCCCACTCTTCATATTTATACAGAAATTAACTTAAACATAAGGTATACGATCGTCAGTTTCCGAAGTTGTAACTTTCAGTTCCTTAAAACTAATGTGATATAAAAAAATAAAAAAATAAAATTAAAATAAAAGTAAAAATGAACTATCTATCCAACCTTCCCTTTACTGTCGACAGCAGGTTAGTTATGAAAATAAATCGTTTTAATTTCTTTATGTTATTTAGTCTAATATTATACATAATTTTTCTCCCATTTCTCCCTTATTAACTGGTGTATTTTTTTTTTCCCCCTTCCTAATTTTTTCCCTATTTCATTCTTTCAGTATATCTACGCATTCTACTTGCTCATCAGTGCTTCCATAAATTTCTGCCTAGAAATTTTCAGTGAACCAGCCTCTTGAAACAAGGCCAGATTGGCATTGTGGAGTTTTGATCCCAAAACTGCAAACGACTTTGCATAAGTTTCAGTGCTATGCTTCGGAATTAGCATAATAACATCCTTATTTCTCGTGACCGCATGCTCCCCCGTCAACTTCCGGAACATTTACAGCAAGTATTCAGGCTTCTTCGTTTTTACTACTTTATATACCATGGTAGCCAATGCTAATTCCCTCCTCTCCTTAACTTTCAGCCACCCCAATTTCACATAATATGGTGACATATGCTCTCCAAATTCGGTATTATATATGTTCCTTATCGATGCGTTCAGTTCTTTTTGTAACTTCTTATTGAGTTTGTTAGATATATCTGAGAGAACAGATGTGGCGTACTCGAAATGCGGTATGATCAGAGATTGCACTAGTTGTTTTTTAACAAACTGCGGGCAATGCCTTCCTAATTGCCGCAACTGATATAAAGCCCTATACGTTTTATTACATGTATTTTGTACTTGAGTTTCCCAAGACAGGGTTCGATCCATAGCAACACCTAACTTCTTTATCTCATGTTCAAATTCAATCGGTTTGTCCGCTATCACTATAGATGGAACGTCAGGCCATGGAATTGTTTTTATTAATCTTCGTGTCCCAATTACTATAGCTTTACATCGGAAATGTAAAGCTATAGAAAGCTATCGAAATCGGAGATGTTTACCCACATAATGACGAACATTATGTAAATATACCTATTTTGGTTTATTATTCTGTGAATAATACACCTATGTATTCGCTCAGCAAAAAATTTCTATAACACACTTCAAAATTTTTTCTTTTCCGTTTCAAGGTGCGTAGATTCCAAAAATGCAATGTCCCTCCGCCGTCCGCCGTATCACGTGTACAGGCTTCATTTTCGGTCTAAAAAATTCGTTCATTCGTACAGATGGTCCATTTGGGCCCTAGTTAAGTCCCGAAACTTTGCAGTGAGATCGGAATATACCCAGGGGTGTTATGAGTAAAAATGTGTATAAAAATAGGTACTTTTTGTGTTTTAGTAACATGTCAGTAACATGAGCTTTTGAGGAATCGTTTTCCATGTTTTTGGGATGAGAAGACCGAACATGGAGTCGATTTCGACCAAAGAGTGGAAAATTGAGGTTCTAAGGAACTTTCAGCCTTAAATTTACGTTAAATTTTGGTCTAAAATCGTCGTTCTTCCGCACACAGTTTGAGTCCCCATTTGGGAACACATTTGGGTCCTTTGTGCTCCGAAACACGGCAGCCCATCGGCATACACCCAGGGGTGATATGGGGAAACATGAGTGTAAAAATAGGGGTTTCCTTGGGATTTTTGAGGTTTTAGTGAACACGAGCTTGTGAGGTATCGTTTTCCTTTTTTTTTAGGGCGAGAAGACTGAATATGAAGTTGATTTTGACCGAAGAGTGAAGAATTGACATTGTAACGAAGGTTAAGCTCCCGAAATTGATTTTTTACTAGTCAAAAACATGGGAATTTGTGTGAAATCACCAAACATTTGTATAATCACTAGAAGTAGTATCAACAGGTGAATCAATACAACTAAATGGCACTATCAATGATCAAAAATAATCTGTAAAACAAAAGCTGAGCCTAATTCGTGTTTCGGGGGGCCAAAATTTGTGGAAACCATCAAAAATAGCCATTTCAATAATCGCACATGAAAGTAATAAATGAACAGCCAAAATTTCTGTACGTATGTCCAGTAGAATAATAAACCCATGTGACATGGACTTTGCAGCGTTTTTTTCGTAAGAGTGTTGCTTCGTTTTCCTGCTGCGAAGCTGTCTCTCGCAACGGACTGTTGGAAGACTATTGGCAACCTTGGGACCTGAAATCTAATCAAGACTGAAACAGTTCTTTTCGTCTGTGGCCGTTCATTTGAAAAAGTTGTTTCAGGTTTTGCGAAACTCTTTCATCGATTCTTTTCAAGAAACAGTTTCTTTGAAACAGTTTTACGTTTTTTCCCCATCTCTAGCCATTTAATCATCAATACGTGCCAAGATAGAGCAGACTTCCGGATTTGCCTGGGAATGTGTTAAAACGTAGAACGCCTTGTGGCGTTTTCGCTCAAACCTAAGGCTTGTTTGCTACTTTTTTGGATTTGTTCAAAGCAAAAATACCTCAAGGCGTTCTACCTTTAAGTTCTGAACAGAAAACTAGTAGGAAAAACGCTGCAAATCCCTGCACAACGGTTTATTATTTTGTATAGAATACCCTTCTGTTACAGATCACAGCTCTATGTATAGATAACCCGTCTATATAATATGATATGTACTATTCTATACATATTATGTAGATCGCAGACCCTCCTTAGGTTAGTACCTAACCCCGTACTCGTTACTAGGTACCTACCTAAATCACGAGTTAAATGTTGCTAAAATAATTCTGCCGATGACAAACAGTACCTAACAAAAAGAAACACACATAATGAAGTTCTGAAAAGAAATTGTTGATGAGGAGTGAAAAAAGTTGCAAAAGTACCTACCAACAAACTCCAGCCCCTTCTACGTAGATGGTATAATGAACGGTTGTGTAATAATTTACCGTTGAGTAATGATTTACCGTAGTAATAATTTACCCATCAATAATACTTCAACGTTTGTTCAAGTTTCACTACCTACCAACAAACTCCAAAAGAGCCATCATTTTTCAAATTAAATAATATCACAGAACAACCAACTCGACTTCATACTCCGCCAATATAATCAGGTGGCCCCTAGCAATGATTTTATCTCCGCCAATTTTCCTATTGTGGGCGCGTCTCTGGTTACGAGATTTGGTTTGAATTGTATACAATTTCATTCACACTGGAGTCGAAAATGCCTGTCGGTGCAAACTTCGGGGCCTTACTGTGAACGAACGGCTGGACGTACGACGCTCCGGATGGTCTTAAAAAACTCGCAAGTTCAAGAACTATTTAAAACCGTAAAAATATTCACGTAAAAAAATGGTATAGGCGTTTCGAAAATTTCAACCCCTATTTTGAACCCCTTAGAGATGACTGACAGTAACGTCGAGCTTCGAGGACCAACTAGACCCCGAACGGAACCTATAACCCGAATTTCATCAATTTTCTTTCATGGTAACTAAGAAAAGTGGCCCGTACGGCGTACGGCGTACGGCGTACGGCGGACAGACAGAAATATTTTTATTGCAGTTTTGGATTCTACATACCTTGAAACGTAAACCATCAAATTTTGAGGGGGGGGTAAGAATATTTTTTTTTTCATGCTCGATTCCAATGGTTCATTATTGAAAATAATAAACCAAAAAAATAAAACGCCTCATCTCGTTGTAAACGCCAAACATCTCTCGATCGACTGTCGAAGGAATTTTGAATTTATCACCAACTGGAGGTTATTTTAGGTGGAGGAAACGGTGCAAACACATTGAGGCGCTCTCCTGAAAAGTTGTGATTTTGAGGGTTGAGATGTTTCACCTTTTCACGGCAGTGTAACACTAGTCATCTGGCCCCGAAATGAAACGCCAACAATATCAGTCTAATCCAAGGACTCGCCTCGCCCTGAAAATAGGCTACCAACAATATCAGGAGAGGTCTAGACTAAATTTTTCATAGGAAGAATAAATTGCAGCCTGATTTCGATGAAGTTCACATGGGCACCAACCCACATACCATCTAAATTTCAAATGTTTTCGTCCTTGTTTTCTGTTAGTTTGAAGCGGCTTTCGCAGGCAAACACGATCGCACACATGTGCAAGTGGACTATTTCGTCGGCAGTTGATACAAAAAAATGTTTATGGAAAAATCGTCAGATTAGTGTTCGGGATGGTAAAAGACGCTGCAAAGTCCTTGTCACATGGGTTTATTATTCTACTGTTTGGTCTTACCTACGGAAATGCTGGAAATACATTATTGTTTCTTTCATATGAAATTATTAAAATAGCAATTTTTATGGTTTCCACCAATTTTGGCCCCCAAAAACACGAATTAGGCTCGGCTTTTGGTTTATTATTTTCAATAATGAACCATTGGAATCGAGCATGAAAAAAAAAAGTCTTACCCCCCCTCAAAATTTGATGGTTTACGTTTCAAGATATGTAGAATCCAAAACTGCAATAAAAATATTTCTGTCTGTCCGCCGTACGCCGTACGCCGTACGCCGTACGGGCTACTTTTCTTAGTTACCATGAAAAAAAATTGATGAAATTCGGGTTATAGGTTCCGTTCGGCGTCTAGTTGGTCCTCGAAGCTCGACGTTACTGTGAGTCATCTCTAAGGGGTTCAAAATAGGGGTTGAAATTTTCAAAACGCCTATACCATTTTTTTACGTAAATATTTTTACGGTTTTAAATAGTTCTTGAACTTGCGAGTTTTTTAAGACCATCCGGAGCATCGTACGTCCAGCCGTTCGTTCACAGTAAGGCCCCGAAGTTTGCACCGACAGGCAATTTCGACTCCAGTGTGAATGAAATGTATACAATCCAAACCAAATCTCGTAACCAGAGACGCGCCCACAATAGGAATTTGTGAATACGGCCAATCATTGGTAGGGATCACCTGATTATATTGGCGGAGTATGAAGTCGAGTTGGTTGTTCTGTGATATTATTTAATTTGAAAAATGATGGCTCTATTGGAGTTTGTTGGTAGGTAGTGAAACTTGAACAAACGTTGAAGTATTATTGATGGGTAAATTATTACTACGGTAAATCATTACTCAACGGTAAATTATTACAGAACGGTAAATTATACCATCTACGTAGAAGGGGCTGGAGTTTGTTGGTAGGTACTTTTGCAACTTTTTTCACTCCTCATCAACAATTTCTTTTCAGAACTTCATTATGTGTGTTTCTTTTTGTTAGGTACTGTTTGTCATCGGCAGAATTATTTTAGCAACATTTAACTCGTGATTTAGGTAGGTACCTAGTAACGAGTACGGGGTTAGGTACTAACCAACGGAGTGTCTGCGATCTACATAATATGCATATAATAGAATAGTACATATCATATTATATAGACGGGTTATCTATACATAGAGCTGTGATCTGTAACAGAAGGGTATTCTATACAAAATAATAAACCGTTGTGCAGGGATTTGCAGCGTTTTTTAAACAGATTCGAACTAAATCACTCGCGACGAAATCGTGGAAACCCATTTCAAAGAAAAACGGAGTTACTGAAAAATAGTCTATTTCCACTAATACACGAAAAACGCAAAAACACTGTTATACCGGTTTCGGTGATCAAACCATCGTCAGTAACACACAATAACAACACAATGGTTATTGTGTGTTACTGACGATGGTTTGATCACCGAAACCGGTATAACAGTGTTTTTGCGTTTTTCGTGTATTAGTGGAAATAGACTATTTTTCAATAACTCCGTTTTTCTTTTTTCTTTTTAAACAGATTATTTTTGATCATTGAGAGTACCATTTAATTGTCTTGATTCACCTGTTGATAGTAATTCTAGTGTTCTTATACAAGTTTATGGTGATTTCAGACAATGTCCCAGGTTTTTGACTCATAAAAAAAGAATTTTGGGAGCTGAATCTTCGTTACAACCTCAGTTCTTCACTATTTGTCAAAATCGACTTCATATTCGGTCTTCTCGCCCTGACAAACATGTAAAACGATACCTCACAAGCTCATGTTCACTAAAACCTCGAAAACCCCTATTTGTACACCCATTTTTCTCCCATAACGCCCCTGGGTGTATTCTGATCGGGCTGCCGAGTTTGCTTCTCGACCTAAAAAAAACATGGAAAACGATACCTCAACAGCTCACGTTACTAAAACACGGAAAACACAAAAAATATCTACTCTTAAACCCATTTTTCACTCATAACACCCCTGAGTACATTCCGATCGGGCTGAAAAGTTTCGGGACACAACTAGGGCCCAAATGGAGCATGTGTGCGAAAGGAAGAATTTTTGTAGACCTAAATTAGAGTAGATACGCGAGATATGGCGGACGGCGGACGGACATAGCATTTTCTGAATCCACGCACCTTGAAACGTAAAACAAAAATTTTGAGGGGGGTGTTATACGATTTTTTTGCTGAGCGAATACATAGTTGTTTTATTCACATAATAATCAATCAATATGAGAACGATAGCTATAAAAAATATTAGAGTTGAAAGGCTCAAAACAAATAATGCGATTTTAACTATTCACAGTACGCGTTTATTAATGGATGGTTATTGATAGGCGGTTATTGATGTCTGGATACTGAGGGCTTTCTGGTTTTTATTACGGAGGGCTTGATAATGTAGTCTGGAAAGCAGCCGGCCATTACTGGATGCCATGCGGTAATGTGGATCTGACCTCAAAGTGTGAGTCATCGTCGTTTGATAGCTCATTCCATATCGGAAACCCGTTATTGATAACTGCACGCGTGTAATATACTGGACACGGACACCGGTAGACAAGTCGTTTCGAGGAATAATTATGAAAATTTGAGTAGTAAATACATTTTATTTAACAATATTGGATAGCTGGCGGATGTTGCAGAAGTCACAGAATTTGGTTTATTATTTTTTGAATAATAAACCTTTGGAATTGAAGCATAGAAAAAAATGCTGCCGAGTTGGGTGGGCAGTATAGCTTCCTCATTTATTGCAACGTGGACGTGTAGTGTAGAATCAGTAGGTAAAACGCTGCAAATTATTACACAACGGTTTATTATTTACCAGTATAGATGCCCCTTCTGCGTAGATCACTGTTTTCTGTGGTCAATACTCTCGACCCCCCCCCCCCCCCCCCCACAGATGGGTATGGTTTTTTTCACGTTTTTAAATTATTATCAAACTAAAGAACTTTTGAGACAGCCTGGATCATTTTACGAGCAGCCGTTCGTCTGTACCGAAAAGCTTCGTCAACATGATCGTGAACGAAAGAAATGGTATAAATCCGGCCCAGATACCATCGCATCTGATTATAATCACGGATGGCTGTATGAAGTCCGGTTGGTTGTTCTGTGATATTGCTTAATTTTGAAGAATGATGGCAGTTTTGGATTTTTTTTATAGGTCTTCTGTATCTTGAACAAACGTATCATTGGGTACATTATTAAACAACGGTTCATTATACTATCTACGCAGAAGGGACATCTACACAGGTAAATCATTACACAGCGGTTCATAATTTACCTTACACTTCATGAATAATAACCAATAATGAATTATTGAATTATTGAATCCCGCGCATTTTTATGAAACTGCGATTCCCCGGCGGGCTCCAGTAGGTACTCATTTAGGGCTTCTCTGGTTGGGGGGGGGGGGGGGGTGGGGAGGGCTGGAGGGTATCGACCACAGAAAATTGTGATCTACGCAGAAGGGGCACCTATACAATAGTAATAAACCGTTGTGTAATAATTTGCAGCGTTTTCCCATTGCAACTACGAACGCAGTTTTCAACACTACCGTCGTCATGACATTCATCACATATAGTAAAATTGGGATTTTGGTTTATTATTTTCAATTATGAACCTTTGAAATTGAGCATGAAAAAAAAAAATGTTAACCCCCCTCATAATTTTTGGTTTACGTTTCAAGGTATGTAGATTCCGAAAATGCGATAAAAAATATTCTGTCTGTCCGCCGTACACCGTACGCCGTACTTCGCGCTTTTCTTAGTTACCATGGACCAAAATTTACGAAATTTGATTTATAGGTCCCGATCGGGGTCTAGTTGGTCCTCGAAGCTCGGCGTTACTGTCTGTCATCTCTACAGGGGTTCAAAATAGGGGTTGAAATTGTCAGGACACCTACACCTTTTTTTTACGTGAATCTTTTTACGTTTTTAAATAGTTCTTCGATGGGTAAATTATTAGACAATGGTGAATTATTGCACAACGGTAAATTATCACACAACTGTTCATTATAGTATCTACGTAAAAGGGGCATCTATGCAGGTAAATTATTACACAACGGTTCATTATTTGCCTTATGCTTCATGAATAACTACAGAATAATATTAATGATTGAATCATCGAATCCCGCGAATTTGTAGGAAACTATAATTACGGAGCCGACTCGATTTAAGTTTCCTGGGGGGAGCTCGAGGGTATTGACCACAGAAAACAGTGATCAACGCAGAAGGGGCATCTATACAGGTAAGTAATAAACCGCTGCGTAATAATTTATAGCGATTTATCTTCATAATCAATAAAGCGAGATACTGAGGTTTGGAAAAAATGTCACATCGACTCTTTCTCGGCCTCGGTCTTCATTTGTCGGATCCTATTATAATGAAAGTTGTAATTTACTGTAATGGAACGAGCCTTAAGGTTTTTACCTTAAAGCTGAAAAAGCCGTTACGCTCCAGCTCGTCTTTTTCAAAAAGGGGGAGAAGGACACGTTGTACACAAATCTGGAATGCCCTTGCGCCCTTTTCACAGTGTAAAATTTGACGTATCATCTCACCTTTTCCCTCATTCAAAAGATTCCCAAAAGTGAAAAACCATCTGCTCCTCTCCATCGACCGAATATCCCCTTTCCTTAATGCATCCTTTTCCAGATTTACGTGAGAATGAAGTTTTTTTTTTTCTTCTCTGTAATCATTTATCTGAGGGTTCTCGTACGGATCAGATGCCGGACACGTTCCGTCTCTGTCGTCGTCAGTACCCCATCTCACTTCCACCGCCACCAGGGTCCTTTTTCGGCTAATTCGAGAAATCTACCGTCTACAGGCCATTGTAAAGACCCCAGAGATTCCTCCTGCCTGCCTTTTGTCCGTCCTCTCCGAACAACGCTGTTTCCCTACCGGTTTCTTCTTTTCTGTTCTGGCCCGCCCGTTTCTTCTCTCTTCATTTGCAACATCCACTAAAGCTTGGGACCTGAAATCCTGAGCTCGTAATAAAGCTTTTTTTCCCCTTATTTTTTAACGTCCGCAGTCCTTTCAGTTGCATTCATTTGCTAGTCTCCTGCCCTATTCCCATTCATTTTCTGCAGATTCCGCTCAAGCTTTTTCCTCATCCGCCAAAGCACTTCGTGCAATGGGAAACTTGGAACGATCAAGAAACATCTTGCTTCACAAATGAGCTGTATTTATAAACTTCCCTTGCCTCTACCTTCAGCCAAACGAAGAAGAGCTGTTAGAATTGACTTCCTTCGAAATTCGGAGGGTAAGTGCGGGTTGCGCCCTCCAGCGGCCACATTAATTTAAAAAAAAACTACTGCTGAAAATTCCTTGTCACGTGGGTTTATTATTCCATCGGACAAACGTACAGTCCGATTGGCTGTTCATTTATTGTTTCTTTCATGTGCAACAATTGAAATAGCTATTTTTGATGGTTTCCACCAATTTTGGCCCCCAAAAACACGAATTAGGCTCGGCTTTTCTTTTACAGATTATCTCTGGTCATTGATAGTGCCATTTAATTGTATTGATTCACCTTTTGATAATACTTCCAGTGTTATTATACAAATTTGTAGCGATTTCGAACAATTTTCCAGGTATTTGACGAATAAAAAACCACAGTCATGCAGCATGGCTATAAGAGCGAATTTTCGAAGTTTTCGGCATCTTCCTCCTCCGCCTAAAATTTTCTGAAAATTAATTTTCGGCCAATGTTTTCCCAACTTGATACCATACAAAATTAAAACAGGAGTAGTTTTACGCAAAGTAAAATTTGGGGTGGAAGGAGGGGGAGGGGGAAATCAAAAATGTTTTGAATACCAGAAGAGTACCTAGGTATTGGATACGTAACAAATTTTTTGTTCCATTTTTTGCCGAGTAACACCTCGGTTTGTAGATTTTCCAACGCTGAACACGATGGTGAAGTCAGAATTGCGATATCCCATTCCGTTATCAGATTAGAGCAGACGAACCAGGAAGAACATCTCAAGAAATAACCACGTTTCTTCATCTTCAAAGTGCTCCAGTTTGAGAATGGAATGAGATATCGCAATTCTGATTTCACCATCGTGTTCAGCGTACAAAAACCTTTAAAATGAGGCGTCACTTGTCAGACTTTTTCATTTTGGGAATTTATGGGTAATTTCCCCCCCCTAAAACTCCCCAAAACTCCCCCTTAGAGTGACCCGATTCTGCCCATCTTCGAACTTAGCCTTTCGATTGCCAAGACAGATTTTTCGTGCAAATTTGAACTTTTTATCTCAATTCTTTCGAGAGTTATCGTCTGGAATGACACATACATATATAAATATATAAATATATATATATATATATATATATATATATATACATGTAATTTTTGGTGTCTTTCGGCAGTGAATTCAGGATGGTCTGAAACGGATTTTGGTATAACAATCTTTCGGAAATTCGAGTTTTAAAATTTTTGGACCGAGAACAATAGCTTCCTTTTCTTCGAAAATTCGCTAAAAACAAATGTTTGAAGCTGAACCTTCGTTACAACCTCAATTCTTCACTCTTCGGTCGAAATCAACTTAATATTCGGTCTTCTTGCTCTAAAAAAACATGGGCAACGATTCCTCACAAGCTCGTGTTCACTAAAACCTCAAAAATTCCTCGAAAACCCCTATTTTTACACCCATTTTTCTCCCATAACGCCCCTGGGTGTATGCCGATCGGGCTGCCGAGCTTTGGAGCACAGCTAGGACCCAAATGTGTTCTCAAATGGGGACCCAAACTGTGTGCGGAGGAACGGTGATTTTAGACCAAAATTTAACTTCGTTAGAACCTCAATTTTCCACTCCTTGGTCAAAATCGACTTCATATTCGGTCTTCTCGTCCTAAAAAACATGGAAAACGATAGCTCAAAACCTCATGTTACTCAAACACAAAAAATACCTATTTTTATACCCGTTTTTCACCCCTGGGTATATTCCGATCGGGCTGCAAAGTTTCTGGACACAAATGGAGCCTGTGTGCGGAAGAACGAATTCGTATACCAAAAATGAAGCCGGTATACGTGATACAGCGGACGGCGGACGGACATTGCTTTTGGTTTATTATTTTCAATAATGAACCATTGGAATCGAGCATGAAAAAAAAAATTCTTACCCCCCCTCAAAATTTGATGGTTTACGTTTCAAGGTATGTAGAATCCAAAACTGCAATAAAAATATTTCTGTCTGGCCGTACGCCGAACGGGCCACTTTTCTTAGTTACCATGAAAAAAAATTGATGAAATTCGGGTTATAGGTTCCGTTCGGCGTCTAGTTGGTCCTCGAAGCTCGACGTTACTGTGAGTCATCTGTAAGGGGTTCAAAATAGGAGTTGAAATTTTCAAAACGCCTATACCATTTTTTTTACGTAAATATTTTTACGGTTTTAAATAGTTCTTGAACTTGCGAGTTTTTTAAGACCATCCGGAGCATCGTACGTCCAGCCGTTCGTTCACAGTAAGGCCCCGAAGTTTGCACCGACAGGCATTTTCGACTCCAGTGTGAATGAAATTGTATATACAATTCAAACCAAATCTCGTAACCAGAGACGCGCCCACAATAGGAATTTGTGAATACGGCCAATCATTGGTAGGGATCACCTGATTATGTTGGCGGAGTATGAAGTCGAGTTGGTTGTTCTGTGATATTATTTAATTTGAAAAATGATGGCTCTTTTGGAGTTTGTTGGTAGGTAGTGAAACTTGAACAAACGTTGAAGTATTATTGATGGGTAAATTATTACTACGGTAAATCATTACTTAACGGTAAATTATTGCACAACGGTTCATTATACCATCTACGTAGAAGGGGCTGGAGTTTGTTGGTAGGTACTTTTGCAACTTTTTTCACTCCTCATCAACAATTTCTTTTCAGAACTTCATTATGTGTGTTTCTTTTTGTTAGCTACTGTTTGTCATCGGCAGAATTATTTTAGCAAATTTAACTCGTGATTTAGGTAGGTACCTAGTAACGAGTACGGGGTTAGGTACTAACCTACGGAGGGTCTGCGATCTACATAATATGCATAGAATAGTACATATTATATTATATAGACGGGTTATCTATACATAGAGCTGTGATCTGTAACAGAAGGGTATTCTATGCAAAATAATAAACCGTTGTGCAGGGATTTGCAGCGTTTTTTGGAATCTACGCACCTTGAAACGTAAAAGAAAAAATTTGAGGGGGTGTTATAAAAATATTTTACTGAGCGATTACATAGGTGCATTATTCAAAGAATAATAAACAAAAAATTGGACAGTAACATGAGTCTGCGCATGCGTCTACGTGCCAGACTCCTCTTCCTCCACAAAATTTGAACTGTATTATTTCATAGTACCAGAAACCAGTATGTTAGATTCGAAAGAAATTAAGTAGGTGCCTACAAAAAATATTTGTTTGGAGTCTTGATCTAAAAAAAAGCGTTTGTCGCCAGATAGGTAACATTTTTCTTTTAGCCGTCCACTATAAAACGTATGTAAACGTTTTCACACCTGAGATTGGTTGGTATCAACGTTGTGATTAAGATGTACAGTTGTATAATTGAGTCATTTGGCACAGTTTAGTTATTCATAGAATGTTGAGTAGGTACGAAAAATATTGACGAAGAATAATTTTTCGGTCAGAATGAAGAGGAAACTGAAAGAAACTGAAACGGAAGGAGTGAATTGAAATTAATCGTCGCAATATCAACTTTTTCCCTTAAAAGTTCAATTCACGAACAATTTTTGCGATGAATAGAAAGACAGAGAGATTTACCTACTGATGTTTTTGATTGATAGTTAATTTAACTCTCAACTAGGCAGCTACTTTCCATGAGAAATCAGTGTATTTCACTATAACGCAAATTTTAACGGTTTTTTTTAACCCAACATTATTTTATTTTTTATTTATTCTTTATTTTTTTTAAAGTTCCAACGTTTAGGGGGAGGGAGAGATTTTGCTTATTTGGATTATACACGGGATAAAGCCAAATTTACAGGAAATTAACGGCACTAAGATATGATACATGACTACACAGATAAATAAATAGCAAGAGTAGGAGATAGTTCACAACACTTAGTTAGAGTTTCTTGGGCAAGAGGATTGTGATGCGTGTATCCTGCGCAGGTCAGTTTTGTTTCAATTGACTTATTTTGATGTGGCTGCAGCTGCACATTCCCCACAGTCCACAGACAAGTCCCACAGTCCGCACATTCCAGATACGGCGTATACCTATAAGTGACAAATAAATTACCCGTTTTGATCTCAATGATAAGGGAAAGTGGTGTGAGAGGAGGTGGCTGAGGTGGATTTTGCTACTGGGCACTTGATGTGTCCTGCCCAACTAAGTTTCTTATCGGGGTTGGCCAAGTGATCTTACTGAATCACGAAGCGGTACTGAAGAGTTTTTGCAGTGAAGTGAAGGCCCTAGGACTTTCCTTCTCAATGTGAATGAAACAATTATCACTGATCTGTCGTGATTGATACTCTCCAGTTTGGACTCCAAGTTTTGATGCTACGACATTGCAGTAGCGGTGCGTGGGGTCTGAAAACGGTGGGGAACCAGACCAGAACACAAAACCAACAGATTTATCTACAACATACCCCAAGGCAACAACACCCTTCCCTTATTTACTGATATTACTGATATTCAGCAAAGCTTATCTCTTTTAATCAACACTCTATCGTCGTACGAAAACGTCGTTACGACGATGCTACTGAAAATTAGCCACCGAATTCATTTGTTCCAAAAATATAGTAAACTAAAATACAGCAAAACAATGACCAGTCGGTTGGTCCCTACCTGAATGTTGTATGGAGAAGCTACTGACTAGAAGCTGGGTAGTTATCAGTGTGTTGACGCCGATCAATCCACAAACCACAAACAGGACAAAACACTCGTAGGTACCTAAAATACAAATCTGTCATCAGAACCGGACTGAACGCAAAACGCGCAAAATTTGACGCAAAAAAATTGAAAACTGACAGAGAGAGCGAATGTGACAACAAATCAGAAAACAGATACCTGACAGAGAAAAACAAATCAGAAGAAGAAGCATATCGTATCGAGATGACAAATTGAATCGAAGGGATCGAATCGATTGTGAAATGAACGATTTTGGGGTTGAAATCAGATTCTGGAGCAGTGGCTCAAAGTGGGTGTGGCAAACGACATTTTTGCTCGACTGAGCTTGCGCGGACGGGGCACTTTTCTCGGTTGCCATGGCGACACCAGGTCCCAGGACCTGCCAGTTTCAGGGGCCTAGGTTTCGATTTCGATTGCACGACATCGATTACTGTCACTATATTCTGACAACATGCTTCGTTTGTGGAGCTACAGGGAGCCAACATAACGGAACCACATACTGACTATCCATAGCCAGAGAACTCTGTCGAGTCGCTGTTGAACTTTGTGAAAAATGCTAGGTACAGTTAACGGAGGGAAATTCAAATGCCAACTGAACACATATTTGGAATTTTGTTTTACTCTTAGTGTTTCTGGGTACGGGGGCAGTGGCCCAATTAGCCTTATGGACGCAACGCCCCTGCGGACATAGAATGGCAAGATCGCCAGCGTGCTGGGCTGATGTGTTGAGACGTTGAAGTACCCGTGTTTTGGACGACAACAGGTAAAAGTAGAAGGTTCAATGGAGAAATACGTCTTCTAATAGTTTTATAATCAATTCAGACCGTTTGCGGCTTATTAGGCAATCATCAGCTGTCGTTCTTCTCACTGGGTTGACTTCCAGATGTGAAAAACTGTGCATTTGTGTGTCAAACCTTCTCTTTTTATGATAAGGACCTCTACACCGTCACAGGATCACGAGCATCTTGGAACAGGTATAAGAACGGACCAAGAATACTCCCGTGTGTTACTCCTGACAGATCCGGTATTGACGTTGATGCAGCATTGCCACGTTTCACCTATAGAAATTGGAAAGCTTCGACGACCGTTTCTCAAAAAATCGACAGTTTTTCATAATTGGAAAGCCACAAAACGCACACGCGACTCCACAAATCGAAAACGTATGCAAATTGGTTGTAAAAAAAAGGTGATAACGAAACAACGCTGCCAGCCGGTGAAACGTATCAATTATTTTTTTCCAAATCGTTTCCACTATAATAACTGTCTGCCTGGGAAAAACGCGAGTTCATTCGCCGAACTCCCGCTCGATATTTTTTATGAAAGTTTTATGATTATTTGGAAGATGATTAAAAGGGAAAAGAATTCAAAAGCCTTCGGCATGTTTATTGTTTGTTGGACAAGAATCCAATCAGAGGGGCGGCGGCGTGTCAGATCTGCTGCAGATATGTACTTATATATGTACGAGTATGACCCCCCCCCCCCCCCCCTCCATGTACATTATTTCTTTTTCCTTCATATCTTCCTCGACTTTCTTCTAATACTCAAACCCAAATGCCCATTAAAATAGAAGAGTTCAATTAAAAAGGATTTTTCAGCGTTTTGCGATTGTGCGAGACGGTTTTTTTTCACCAGATCTCTTATGTTTATGTCCCTTAATTGTAAGTTGATATTCGCATTCGCACTTCTTTCTAGAAAGTTTTAGAGTGATTTGCAGCTATCTACGTATCAAGTAACCACGTTCAACATGATAATTCACGATTGCTCATCAGCTGAGACGTCGAAATAATCTATAAAACGCCGTTAGTAAGTACGCTCCCGCTTTGTACTATGCCATTTTCCTCCGGTTTCTTGGCACAGAAATCCCAGTTAGTACGCGGTTGCCCCTCAAATGTGCATGCCGACGGAGATCATTATAAGCAAGCTAATCACTCGGGTTGTTGATAGTGATTCCAAAGGCTAATCCACAACTTACTGTTGTTGGTATCATGAGTAAAAAAAAAAAAAACTACAGGATAAAAATAAAAAAGTCTATTTCCACGTACAATAGCAAAAACTGTAGACAGGTTTCGGTTGTTACACCATCGTCAGTACACTATAGAATTCTATAGTGTACTGACGATGGTGTAACAACCGAAACCGGTCTACAGTTTTTGCTATTGTACGTGGAAATAGACTATTTTATTGTTATCCTGTAGTTTTTTGCTATGGATTTCCACTATTCCGCCGCGAGTGATTTAAGTTATATCATGAGTCAAGTTGATATACCTAATGACACAAGGCGCAGCCTATAATCACTTTTCTGCTCAACAACTTTGTTAAGCCAACCTGCTATGGAGAAATTTGTTGAAAAAAGGAATTTATCTGCTTAAATGACGATATGCCTACTTATTTGTTCATCACTTAACTTTAATAAATGACGTGCAATAATGCGAGAATGTTGCATTTATTTTTGTTTTATTATTCACAGAATAATACACCTATTTAAACGCTCAGCAAAACATTCTTATAACACCCCCTCAAATGTTTTTCTTTTACGTTTCAAGGTGCGCAGATTCCAAAAATACAATGTCCGTCCACCTTACGCCGTACGCCGTCCGCCGTATCACGCATACCTAACGGCTTTATTTTCCGTCTAAAAAATTCGTTCCTTCGCACAAGGCTCCATTTGGGCCCTAGTTGTGTCCCGAAACTTTGCAGCCCGATCGGAATACACCCAGGGGTGTTATGGGAGAAAAATGGGTGTAAAAATAGGGGTTTTCGAGGGTTTTTTGAGGTTTTAGTGAACATTAGCTAGTGAGGTTCATTCATCTTTCCATGTTTTTTAGGGCGAGAAGACCGAATATTAAGTTGGTTGACCGAAGAGTGAAGAATTGAGGTTGTAACGAAGGTTAAGCTCCCGAAATTAATTTTTTATAAAACATGGGAAATTGTCTGAAATTACCATACATTTGTATACAACACTAGAAGTAGTATCAACAGGTGAGTCCAGACAATTATTAAATGGTGGAATGGTCGTGTTTTTGGGGGCCAAAAATTGTGGAAACCATCAAAAATAGCCATTTTAATAATTGTACATGAAAGAAACAATAAATGAACAGCCAAAATTTCTGTACGTATGTCGAGTATGATAATGAACCCACGTGACAAAAACTTTGCAGCGTTTATTACTGGCGAACTTACCCACCCCTCGGGCGGAAATATCAAGCGAAATTGTTGCTAGCAATATTTTAACAGCGTGCTAACAACGGAAACCCTTCACAACATTAGCAAATTAACAGGGATGGCCAATTTGACGAATAACGAGGAATGCAGGAGGTGAAACGAATAGCCATTAAATCTTCCCTGGGCAGTTCCAGTGATTTTGCAAAAAGAAAACACTAAAATCCGTCCAACCGTTAACGCGAGAATCTGTCAGAATCACTCAATTATGTTAAAAATTAAATCCCGCTTAAAACACTCTTTTGCGTACTATACGGGATCCCGCGCTTAGTACGGTATTTTCTCAAATCCCGTAGAAGGGCGAAGGTACTAACAGGGTTTTACTGTACACATTCATGTATTTTCGAGAGTCACGCTGCTTATTGTTCGCCTCCGACTACTTACTGCGATGAAGGTCCGATGTTCGATTCTTGGTCCAGACTTGAAATTTTCTTTACAATTTTTCCGGGTTGGTAGAACGCTGTTTTTTTCACTTTTGCAGACCTGGGGTCAAAATGGTGATCGCTATTCTCCAGCTGTACATTTCGAAATAAAGATTTTTTAATATTTTGAGGCGCGGGCGTTAATTTAATTTAGGCATCAGTTTCAACACCATCATGTTAATTATTTTTACCTTGAGTAGGTATCTATACATTGCCTACGTCCGCTTCAAGGAAAAATTTATTGCCAGAAATTGGAAGATAGTCCGACCCTTCCCCACCCGATCCCTTTCCTACCCAACCACTCTTTTCTGACATAAACGTCGATATTTCCGAAAAATACTTAGATGATTAATTAGATACAAATCTAAGTGAGCTGCTGAAAGAACTACGCAAGGGACGTGTTCAACCTTTACCCTAAAAATATGCATAAAAAATATGTTGTGATATTCAAGCGTAATGACTTTGGCTAAATGAAATTTTGATGAATTGGATAATGAGGAGTACCCATGATTTATGTTTATAATTGATACATTCCCATGAAAGTAGGTTATTCTAAGAATTTTGAGTCCAACCGCAATCTCCTACGATAAACTCTTTCTCTATGAGCTTTCAAACAAGTGAAAATTTTGGATCCCATTTTCCTCACCCAGTCTTCGAGTTGTCCCCTCTTCCACAAATGCAGAACATTTATCGCTTAATTTATAGGCTTTATTTATTCAGTCAAAAATAATAATGAATAAAACGGTGACATCGACATCTTAAGACTCGAGTTTCATCCGAGCTGATGCCTGATGTACCGACGTTCCTCTAATACCGTACCGTGGATCGTGCTCTAACTAATCACAAAGGAATAATATTATATGATAGTAGATATCGAAGCTCTGAGATAGAAAGCAAGGAGGAACATGTGCTGATACAGATGAACAGGACGGAAGAAGTGAAATAATGCAATATCCACAATGCATGGATCATTTATCCGCATGGAGAAGATGGAACGTATAAATCACGCAAAATTCCTTCGAATATAAATACATCTATTACGGATATTATAAACAACCTGGATATGTTCGTGTTTGGTTTGGAAATTAGGTATAAGGTTTCTGATCCCATAAACGCCGTCACTAATCGTAAAACTGATGCCCCGTAGGTCACTTTAGGCCATCATCGTTCAACACCTTCATCTTATGAAAACATTCAATTCACCCGTCCAACAATTAGTATTGTTTAATGACATACAGTAAAACCTAAGAGCACAAATTAAACCGATTCCTTTGTTTCAAACACAATGGAAAGAGTTCAGGTTTGAAAACAGAAAATCGGAAATGTGGTGGATAAATGGAAATTGATGACTGTCATTCAATTGAGATCCCTAATTCTTTGTGTGTGAGAAGACTAGAGATATTGATATCATCATGCGGCGGCTATTAATTTTTCGGCCCGGAGTATACCAACGTGTTCCTGCTTTCCTGCGGGGATTGGGAGGCACTTGGAGTCCCAATTGTGAGAAAGTTCCAACAGGTTTGGGCCCTGGATTGTACTAAACGAATTAAACGCACGCTCAAACGTGAAACCCTTGCTAAGTGTAGGTCACAGTCTGATCGACGGATTTTGACCAACGAACCACCAACTTTTCGTCTCACAACAATGAGAGTTTTGTGGGTCAAAATTCGCGAAAATCATGTAAAAATTTGTGAGAAACCACCAAGAATCGAAATACTTAGAACCCCAACGTGGTACCTATATTAATCGATAAATAAAAATACGATTTCCATGTGAAGTATTTTCATTTATCGATTAATATGGGTACCACGTTGGAGTTCCAAGTATTTCGATTCTTGGTGGTTTCTAGAAAAATTTTACATGATTTTCGCGAATTTTCACCCACAAAACTCTCACTGCTGTGAAACGAAAAGTAGGTGGTTCGTTGGTCAAAATCCGTCGATCGTATTGTGACCTACACTTTTTTTTTTTTCAGGAAAATGGGTTAATTCAAAGTTTTAGTGGGTAACAAGTCGGCGAAAATGGCTCAAATAACGTTAATTTAAAGTCACCATAAGCGGTACAGAATGGCGACTTGATTAGGTGTCAAAAATCCGTCAAATGGCCTCTTTTTCCGAATTTGTTATTTACGCACCGTTTCTACAAACATACCTCAGTGGCTCAGCTGTTGTACAATATAAAAAATGGTATTTTTTGTGGGTCAAAAATTGCGTACCTATAACTGGTGAGAATTTCTAAAAAAAAAGCACTAATTGTAGTAGGGTAGTAGGTACCTACTTTGAAATTCTCTCCTATGGACATACTGCGTGACTGCCCCGAGTCACCATTCTAGACCGCTGCTGGTGACTTTAAATTGTTGATTGTTCTTGGTAATTTTTTTTCAGATTTGTTCAGATTTTATCGGTAAAATTCAAACTGGCTGTGGTTTTTGTTTCTGAAAATTGCTCATTTTCAAACTCTTTGTTTGTCTTTCCTTTGGCCAATTTGAACATTCCGGTCAAATTTAATATTTTTCGTCCCTCATTCACAGTTTAATCGCTTTTGAAAGCACAACGTGGTCAGGGAGTCTCCCTCACTGACTCGTCGGGCGGACGGGGGGGAAACTCAAAGCCGTTTAAATGCCGGAAGAGGAGCCGCCGAGGAATTCCATCGGGTGAGTTATTGGGAAGACTAAAGGAATCTCTAATTGTACCCCCCACCACAAATGAGGGATGGGACGAAGCTATAAGCTACGACGGTCCGAAGCTAACAGGAAGCTTTCGGACGAGTCCCGAGTTATGAAATTAATACCGGGGAAGCCACCGCCATACTTGTTGGAATGAGCCCCGTCCAGTAATTGTCTATAGTTGGTAGGAATTGGCAGGAATTCCACTTCAGGATCGATGATAGGATAACCATAATTTTGATCCGTAACATTCCATAGCATTTTTTGTGCAAGTGCAAGTATTACCTACATAGTAATTTCAATATTACTATCAAGTAAATAAATATTAACTTGATAATTTAATATTTATTTGATTTGAAATTAATTTAATAATTAATATAATAGGGTTGTAACAGTGTGACTGTTCTCGATACATTTTTTCTTCCGGTTGAGACGGGGTCGTTTAGGGAAGCCTAATCGATATCCTTTCTTAACCGGTGATAATATCGCTGGTCTAGGAGGGGGACTCTCGAGGGTCCACCCCCACTGTCACCCTCTGTCACATGGTAGCAGAGCGTAGTTCGGTAGTACGCGCTGAGCACTTCACCGTACTCCATCCACTTTTTGTGGGCTTGCGAGAAGGATAAGCCCAAAGGTTTCTCAGAAGAATTCCTTTACTAAACAACCTGTCCCTTTGATAATACAAACGCCTATTGGCTTCCTCTTAGAGCGTCAGTATAATTAAAATATACTGAGCTCATTTGAAGGCAATTGATGCCATGTCCCAATTTACAAGTCCCAATAGTTTATCCATCCTAACGATGAAGGTTGATCACCTAGACCTAGAGGTTGCCCAGATGAGCACAATTCACTGGACAACAACCTCTGACAACATTATCCGCCAATACTCGTATGCAGGAGCCTTGTTCTCCACCAGTAAAATATTAATGAGGTAGCGCCATTACGATGGAGGTCAGTCACCTTGAAGTTGTTCAGATGTCGAACCCTGAACCAGAACTTCATACTACTTATCATTCCCCCTTTTCCCTCTCATACTTCTGCTACCCAGAAGTATGGCATGTGGGGAGGAGTGTAACAGTGTCTGAGGGGTGTAACTGGTCTAGGAGGGGGACTCTCGAGGGTGCACCCCCACTGTTACACTCAGTCACAAGGTACCTACCTATTTGGATTTGATAATTTAAATTAATACTTGATAATTTGTTAGAAATAAGTTTAATTTTTAGCGAATTTCCTGTTTTTTTCTTGTTGTGACTTATCAATTCCTTTAAAAAAATTTTCAACAAAGCGAAATCCTTTGATTATCCACCCATCCACCAAAACCATGGAATTTTTTTTAAATAGTTTTTTCTTCTTTTTTTTAAGGATATCGCTTCACAAAACTCTTCAAAAGGTGACTCCGAAGAGGGGGAGTCGATGAAAAACACAAGAAGAATAAAGAAGGCTGAAAGGATAAGGGAAAAAACCGTCCACCTTCTTGCCATTGTGTGGAAATGCCTATGGAGACAGGACGGAGCCCCCGGGCAGTGATTAGATCAGAAACAAGCGGGACCAATCAAGAGGACGATGTCGAGGGAGCGTTAGCGTGGAGAGGGGGAAGGAGGGGGTCCGGTCGAGCTCGCGGGCTGCCAGATGCACGGATTTTTTTCCGATTTCTACGGATTTCTGAAGGCGTCCACCGAAGAAAATGGGAAATCAACGGATTTCAGTTATTTCTAGTGAGCAAGAAATTTTTCATGAAAACGCCGCTAATTATTACACAACGGTTTATTATTTACCTGTACAGAAGATGCGCCTTCTGCGCAGATCACTGTTTTCTGAGGTCAATACCTACCCTCGCCACCCCCCTCCCCTCGCCACAGGAAAGCCCTAAATCAAGAATTGGAGACGGCCGTACTGTTACAGTTTCATAAACATGCGGAGGATTCAAGAATAATTCTATCTATAACTTATTTGCTGTTATACATGAAGAGTGTGTGTAGTTTAAAAAACGCTGCGAAGTCCTTGTCACATGGGTTTATTATTCTATTGGACGTGCCTACAAAAATGCTGGAAAGAAATTTTTTTTCTTTCAAGTGCAATAGTAAATAGCTATTTTTTATGGCTTTTACCAATTTTGGCCCCTAAAGGCGCGAGTTTCCTATTTTTGACATAGTATCTTTGACTATTGACAGTGCAAATTAATTGTCATTATTCACCAGATGATACTAATTCTAGTGTTATTATACAAATTTATGGTGATTTCAGACAATTTCCCAGGTTTTTGACTCATAAAAAACTAATTTTGGGAGCTGAACCTTCGTTATAACCTGAATTTCTTCACTCTTTGGTCAGAATCGACTTCGTATTCGGTCTCCTTGTCCTAAAAAACATGAAAAACAATACCTCACAAGCTCATGTTACTAAAACACCAAAAAACCCCATTTTTACCCCCATTTTTCACCCATGACACCCTTGGGTATAATCCGATCGAGCTGCAAAGTTTCGGGACACAACTAGGGCCCAAATGGAGCCTGCGTGCGAAAGAACGAATTTTTAAATCAAAGTAGATGTGGATGATACGGCGGACGGACATCGCATTTTTGGAATCTGCACACCTTGAAATGTAAAAGGGAAAAATTTTTAGGGGCTGTTATAAACATTTTGCTGAGCGAATACACAGATGTATTATTCACAGAATAATAAACCAAAAGTTGAATGATAAACCAAACGTCAGTCAGCCAGCCTGTGACAGGTTTCCATTGCATTTACGTAGAAAACCAGTAGAAGCATTGACGTTTGAAAGCAAACGAGCAACTGAGTACTGAAAACCGCAACGGACAACTCAAAAGGACGAAATCCCAGGAAGAGAGTTAAGTGTTTGGCTAAGGTGCCTTACTCAGTCATAAGACACTGAGGAGGCCCCAGGTGGGCCTCTCAAGGCCCCGCTAGCAATTAATGTATTCAAATGAAGTTCTACAGCTAATTACTCGCCTAAAGGTCAAAACTTCGCCACACTCTTTACGATCACGAAGGAAAAATAAACCAAAAACACTCACGAGATGACCGGTTCGGTTTGTTCTCTTCGAGATTTCTCAACTTCGTTTTTTTCCTCTTGTTTTTTTTTTAAATTCATCTTTCAGGAAGGTTTAGCTCATTGTAAATAACCTCGGCAGAAGATACTAATTGTTTAATTATGCAAACTGTTTCTTCGTGGTGAAGATTGCATCACTCGGAATCGTCCTATTCTGTCGGTGCTGAGGTGGCCACCGCAATCCCGTTTAGCGCGTTTCCGATCTTCAACATCCTGGACCATTTACTTACCGTCCTCCGCAGAGTTTATATTTCCCTTTTTTTCTGCTAAGAACCCGAAAGAGTCGAGTTCGCCCATATAAGGGGTCGCCTCGTCGTCGATACGCGCCACAGCTAATTCTCAGATGTCCCAATGTATTACCTGTGTTTTCCTGAAAGACTTTTACGAGCTTTTGACGACCTTCTCGCTAAACTTCTTCCATTTACCGGCTTATCAGTGGATTCCATTCAATCCGCGGAAACCCCGTCGCTGGGACGTGGAGAGACGTTTTTGCGTCGAGTGAAATCGATGTTTCATATCCCAATAAACCTCTTCCTAGGCCGCATCGGTTCTTCTCACTTTCTTTCCCCGACCCGGTGTGTACGTATTAGGAAAGTGCTCCGGGAAAAATGTTGGCAAATTCCTCCACTGTACATATGTGTTCACCCAATCTGACATACTATAATTATGTTTCAGACAAATGTATATTATGTGTGTGTGTGTGTGTGTCGTGACAGTGTGACAGTGGGGGTGGACCCTCGAGAGTCCCGCTCCTAGACCAGTGAGATTATTACCGGTTAAGAAAGAATATAGATTACGCTTCCCCAAACGACCACGTCTCCACCGGAAGAAAAAATTTATCAAGAACAGCCACAATGTTACACTCCTCCCAACATCACATACTTCAGGGTAGCAGAAGTATGAAAAGGGGAAATGAAAAGTAGTATGAAGTTCTGGTTCAGGAAACAACATCTGAACAACTTCAAGGTGACTGACCTCCATCTTAATGCTACTACCTCATTTACTGGTACTAATATTTACTGGTGGAGAACAAAGCTCCAACATACGAGTATTGGCGGATAATGTTGTCAGAGGTTGTTGTCCAGTGAATTGCGCTCATCTGGGCAACCTATAGGTGATCAAACTCCATCGTTAGGATGGAACAACTATTGGGACTTGTAAACTCGGGCATGGCATCAATCGCCTTCTGATGATCTCAGTATATTTTAATTATACTGACACTCTAAAGGGGGGAAAGGGGGTGAGGAAGCCAATACGCCAATAGGTATGTATTATCAAAGGGACAGGTTGTTTAGTAAAGGAATTCTTCTGGGAAACCTTTGGGCTTATCCTTCTGGTAAGCCCACAAAAATTTGATGAAGTATGGTGAGCTGCTCAGCGCATACCACCGAACCACGCTCTGCTACCATGTGACAGAGTGTGACAGTGGGGGTGGACCCTCGAGAGTCCCTCTCCTAGACCAGCAAGGTTATCACCGGTTAAGAAGGGATATCGATTAGGCTTCCGCTCACCGATCCTGTCTCCACCGGACCAAAAACGGCTCGAGAACAGCCGCAAAGTTACAGTGTGCAACCCTTGTACAAGATTCCGTCCTCTGCGAACGTTGTAAGCAATCTATGGCTTCAAGGCTCGATTTCTATCAACCCAAGCTCGCGTAGAAAGCTTTCAAAGTCCATTATCAGTAAAATAACTATAAACAAATAGTATACAACCAAATGGCCAAAAAGTGGGCTAACAATCGTCGTTTTTGGCAAGTTTCGTCGTTTTTGGCACGTTTTTAACCGTTTTCTTCTCGAAGTTCTTCATAATTTTCACAAAATGTTCATGGATTTTGATCAAGATTCCATCAGTTACTCTCATTACACGAATTTCAACCAACTTCGTCTACCCAATGGTAGACCCATGGCACTAAAATCACTTGCGGGGTAAGGAAATCAGCAGCTAAATGGTGAAGAAACCTGTACCTCATTTTCAGAGGGCTGAAGAAGGCGGAGGAATGGATAATGAGGACAAATAAGGAAGTGGAACACATTCGGAGCAACGTGGATGTAGCATTTTATAGGCAAGCAGGGACCGGTGGCTCGGACATGTTGACAGGATGAGCGATGAACGGGAGCCGAAAAGCACGATGAGAGGCCAGGGTGGAGTCGACAAGAACAAGAAGAAGAAGAAGAAGAAGAAGACCCAGGAACTGATGGCTACATGACGTTACAAGAGACCTAAGAGTTCTGGGACTGAGAAGGACGTGTGCCACGTACCGAGAAAGGTGGAAAATTAGGAGTTCGAGAAGACAGGACCCACAACGGCCAGTAGAGCTCGAGCCCCCTCCCCCCTCCCAAAAAAAGACCATGGACTTGATGGCATTTCCATTAATTACTCTTAAATATATTAGCCGCTAATAATGATTTTTATCAAAATAACTTACTGATCAAGCCGTTTCGAGGGAGAATCGAAAAATGAGCTACAAACTGAATTTTAGTTTATAATTTTCAATAATGAACCTTTGGAATCGACTACAAAAATATCCCCCCCTCCCCCCCCCCCCCCCCCCCCACCAACAACATTTCATGGTTTACGTTTGAAGGGACGTAGAATACGAATATTGAATAAAAATTTTCCCGTTCGACCACCGTACACTGTCCGCGGCTTTTTCCTTAGTTACCATGAACCAAAATTCACGAAATTCGGCATATGGGTCCTCTTTGGGCTCTAGTTGGTCCTCGAAGCTCGGCGTTCCTGTCATCTCTAAGGGGTTAAAAAAAGGGGTTATTCATAAAAAATTAATTTCGGGAGCTTAACCTCCGTTACAAACTCAATTCTTCACTCTTTGGTCAAAATCAACTTCATATTCGGTCTCCTCGCCCTAAAAAACATGGAAAACAATGAATCACAACCTCGTGTTCACTAAAACCTCAAAAATCCCTCGAAAACCCCTATTTTCACACCCATTTTTCTCCCATAACACACCTGGGTGTATTCCGATCGGGCTGCCGAGCTTCGGAGCACAACTAGGACCCAAATGTGTTTCCAAACGGGGACCAAAACTGTCTGCGGAAGAACGTCGATTTTAGACCAACATTTAATGTAAATTTAAGGCTGAAAGTTCGTTATAACCTCAATTTTCCACTCTTTGGTCAAAATTGACTTGAGCTTCGGTCTTCTCGTCCTAAAAAACATAGAAAACGATACCTCAAAGCTATTTTATACCCATTTTTCACCCATAACACCCCTGGATGTATGCCGATCGGGCTGCAAAGTTTCGGGACACAACTAGGACCCAAATGGAGCCTGTGTGCGAAAGAACGAATTTTTTTTAACCTAAATTAGAGTAGACACGGCGGACGGCGCGGCGGCATTTTGAAATCTACGCACGTTGAAACATAAAGGAAAAATTTTGAGGGGGTGTTGTAAACATTTTTTGCTGAGCTATTACATAGCTGTATATTATTCAAAGAATAATAAACCAAAATTGGGTATAGATCTTGGAATTCTCTCTATTCCTTGCTCCCCGCTTGGACTGAAATGGAAAACTTCGTGTGGAACGGAAGATGATGAACTGAATTATCAAACAAAAAACCCCATACAACAAGGAAACTGACACTTGTTCAAATAATTCCAGTAAATATTAGGCAGCATCGCTCACACAGGAATCCTCAGTACACGAACGAGCACAGACCCTACGAAGCCTCCTGTACCTTTCGCTCGTGTTTTTTTTTCTTTTATTTTTTTTCCTCTTTTCTTATTGTTTCGGAACGACAAAGGTCATACTCGCCTCGTCTTGTTCCGCTCAGACAATCTTCTTGCCCTGCGCACTCGACCGCGTCGGGGCCGCTAATGCTTTAATGATTTAATGAGCCAAAACCTTCGGAGCTCCAGGATTAATTTCTGTCTAATCACCCCCAAGCTGATTCGTCTCATTCGAGTCCGCTCCTCCGGAAAATTTGACTTTTCCGCTCATCCCGTCTCCGTTCACTGTCGCGTTTCTCTGTTCGCCCCAAAAGAATTTTCTCGACGCCTCCAATTCAGCAATTTCACTGATGTTTTGTTGATATTTTTTCGATGCCCCTCCAGCCGTAGGAGCGATATTCAGGGCCAGGCCGAGAAGTGAGGCCCCAGACCCGCAAATCGAAAGCACATACCAATTATAAAGCAGTTGTGACAATATGAGCGAGTTTTCGAAGCTTACCAAAGTTACGGGATCTGCTTTGGAACAACTCCCTGGCGTCCGGGTCCGGGGATCAGACTCTTCCTTGAATCCGAAACAATATACCTAATTACGATTTATCTAGTTTAACTAGACTACGATGAATAGGGACGGGGATTATATGCACAAAATTTGGCCAAAATATTTATGCACTCGAAACGGGCAAAATATGCAAAATATGCACCTCAAGCAAAATTACGTTTAACATTTTTTAAATATTTCTAAAATGAACTAAATTTTGCTGTGAGACGTAAATGTAGTCTATGCATTATGTTCCAGTTATTACCGCGTCCTCAAAAAATTATAAAAAAGGACCAAGGAAGAAAATGGAATGAAAATGTACACACCATTTTTTCTCGACTATACAATATTTACATTTATACAAAAAAGTCACTCGCTATCACAATTATACCACTGGATCACAATTGATTTTTCCGAAGTGTCAACCGTAAATCTCCTACGGTTGTCGCTGAGGAGAAACTTTAAGGAAGAAAACGACCTCTCGTTACACAGGACACGATGGGTAAAAATATGAAGTATTTATAGACGTATTTTGTGAAAGGCAATCCCATTCAGGGATAAATGGTAAGCGTGCGCCTAAGCCCTACCATGTACACGGATTAAACGGTGAATGGCCTAAGAATATCCGTGACCGCTTTTCAGAAACACATTCTCGGAGGATTTGGCGATCGGAATGTCGAAAAATAGGGAAATTCCCAAATTTCCATTAAAAATGTAGAAATATGCACAAAACGGCCAAAATATGCAAAAATCTCCGAAATCGGACAAAATATACAAATATATTTTGTTAAATTTAAATTTAACAAAAGCTAAACGCTTCAGATACCCTCAAAATGGAAGAGTAGAACGATATACACGTTAAAGAACACATGAGCAAAATATGCATATTCCATTCCCTAATGATGAACAATGAACGATAATAACTGCTTTCATTCGAGATAATATTATTATAAAACGAAGTTAACGGTTTTCCCATAAATTGAAATCTTGATCTTCTTATCAGAATGTTGATAGATCAAATTGGAGCTGATGTGTCGAGGAGCCTGGCCAGTGGTGCCGTCTGAAGGAAGAACGACTCAACTCAAAAATTATCGAAAATGGGATTTTCACGTAACCCCCCCCCCCCCTCCAATTTCAACCCCACCTCTTTGATGGTCAAATCGAAATTCCAAAATTCGACCCAGAAGGGGTTGAAATTGTTAGGGATGAATCTGGAAATTGCTTAATTTTGAGGAAAAACGTCTCAACTCCGTGTTTTTTTTTTTTTAGTAAAAACATCTCAACGCCTCGATTGAAACACCCTAACTTGCGAGTTTTGTTATTTATTTGTTGAGGAAAAACGACTCAACTAGCTGAAAACGCGGTTGAGTCGTTTTTCCTCCAAACCGTTGGCTTCAGGATCGGGGTCCAAACCGTTGGACTCAAAGGGGATTTGAGTTGCTTTAACTCCACAAACATTTCAAAAATCTACCATGAATAATCGATATTCGACTCAACTGCAATAAATCGATTGAAAAAACGTGTGTTTTGAGTATATTTTGACAGCTATCGATCAAGTTGAACATGGTTGGGCATTTGGAAAAAAGAGGGGGTTGCGGGAATGCCCCGTAGTGAACCTATAGCGAGTTTTCGTAAGAAAATTGCGAAGCTGATTTCTGAAAACTCAATAATTTTGAGTTGAGTCGTTCTTCCTTCACACGGCGGAGTGGGCCACAGGTGTAGCCAGGGCATTACTGGCATTGAGTAGGTGGGCACCCACGACAGAAACTGCTCAGATTCGAATTGTTATAAGGCATCCAAAAACGAGCCTGGTTGATCATTAACAAACGAAAATATCATTTTAAAGGTGGCACATCATTGAGAGCAAATCTGCCCTCCAAAGTAAACAACTCGTAGACTCGCTTTTTTCCCAATTTAGAGATTTTGGTATGGCTGGATTCGTATCTTAAAGGCCTATTTTGGTATCTAGTTGTAAAAACTGGGAAAATTTCCCTAAAAAAGTTATTCAAGAAAAACTTCTACGGTTTTTCGAGATTTTGATGGCTTTCCAAAGATTAAACGCAGTAGTAGTCCAGCAAATAAAAACAGTAGATCCCAGACCTGCGGTGTTAATTCATTGGAACAGTGAATTTATTTTAATGGTCATCAGGACAGTACTGTTTTCTTTGTTGTGTCCCTCTCGTAGCTGTCCGAATTCTTCAGGCGGTACCGTTTTTCGATTTTGTGACGAGCGCCAAAAGCTTCGAGCGATCGACCGTAGGTGGCTTCCACATCGCGGTAAGTCGTATTTTACAAGGACAAAATACAGGTACTGTTTTTATCTTTAGGAAAGGGGTTGAAAAAACTCCAGCAACTACAGTGGGAAACAACTGTAGCAAGAGCGTACAACGAAGAAAAGCAGCAGCAGACCCTCTACCGTTTTTTGAAGCAAAATTTACCTCATCTTCTACAACGGAGGAAAACAGTTGCTTACATAAATTTGTGTGTATTGTTCCAAAAATGATGCGCCTTGCTGCTACAGAAGTAGATACTAAATTTGGATCAATTGCCAAAAAATGCATAGGAAAATATTGAAGAATGCCCATTTTATAGCCTAAAAACTTTACTCGCGTTTTTCTCAAAACTAGATTTCCTTTTTCTACGGCTTTCTTGCTTTGGACGGCAGAAATATGGTCAAAATAATTGTTCTAGTTCTAAGAATGTCGCTGCTTTTTACGGTTTTAAATAGTTCTCGAGCTTGGAAGTTTTTTAAGACCACCCGGAGCATTGTACGTCCAGCCGCTCGTTCACAGTAATGCCCAGAAGTTTGCACCGACAGGCTTTTTAAACAGGAGGGTGAATGAAACTATGTACATTCAGCCCAGATATCATCACTAGGGACGCGGCAACAATCGGAAATTGGCCCGAGATAATCATTGCTAGGGAGCACCTGATTAGGTATATTCACGGGGTATGAAGTCGAGTTGGTTGTTCTGTGATATTATTTAATATGAAAAATAATGGCTCTTTTAGAGTTTGTTGATAGGTACTTAGTGAAACCTGAACAAACGATAAAGTATTTTTGATGGGTAAATGATTACACAATTGTAAATTATATTACTCAAAGGTCATTGCACTCATTGCACAACGGTTCATCATACTATCTATGTAGAAGGTGCTGGAGTTTGTTGGTACTTTTGCAACTTAAACAACCGGTGGAGTATTATTGATGGGCAAACTGTTACACAACGGTAAATTATTACTCAAAGGTAAATTATTGCACAACGGTTCATCATACTATTTACGTAGAAGGTGCTGGAGTTTGTTGGTACTTTTGCAACTTAAACAACCGGTGAAGTATTATTGATGGGCAAATTATTACACAACGGTAAATTACGACTCAGAAGTAAATTATTACACAACGGTTTATTATTTGCATTATGCTTCATGGATAACTACAAAATAATTAATTATTGAATCCCGCGCATTTGTTGGAAGCTTTAATTCCGGGGCCGGCTCAAGTACTCGATTTAGGCCCTTCCTGGGGGGAGCTCGAGGGTATTGACCACAGAAAACAGTGATCAACGCAGAAGGGGCATCAATACTGTTAAATAATAAATAAACCTGTGTGTAATAATTTGCAGAATTTTTCGTGTCAACTTCTTAATTTGTGAGTCACCGAGAATATTTTTATGGTCGGGCATTAGAAAAAACGCTGCAAAGTCCTTGTCACATGGGTTTATTATTCTATTGGACATACCTACAGAGATGTTGGCTGTTTATTTATTGTTTCTCTCATATAAAATAATTGAAATAGCTATCTCTGGTGGTTTCCACCAATTTTGGCCCCCAAAACTCGAATAAAGCACGCTCCTTTTTTTTAACACAGAAGGTGTTTTAGCCATGGACTAACTAGCCAAAAAAGGTAACGAAATTTCGTAACGAAATCTGGGACGCTGTTATGAAAAATTTCTAATGATTTTCACGTACAACCGATTTTTTCTTAAATAAATTATCTCTGATCATTGATAGTACCATTTAATCGTCTTGATCCACCTGTTGACACTTTTTCCAGTGTTATTATACAAATTGATGGTGATTTCAAACGATTTTCCAGGTTTTTGACTCATAAAAAATCAATTTCGGGAGCTGAACATCTGGTAGAACCTCAATTTTCTATTCTTTGGTCAAAATCGACTTCATATTCGGTCTTCTCGTGCCCAAAAACATGAAAAACGATACCTTAAAAGCTCATGTTACCAACATGTTGCTAAAACGCAAAAAGTACCTATTTTTATACACATTTTCACTCATAACACCCCTGGGTATATTCCGATCGGGCTGAAAAGTTTCGGGACACAACTAGGGCCCAAATGGAGCATGTGTGCGAAAGAACGACTTTTTTAGACCGAAAATGAAGCCTGTACACGTGATACGGCGGACGGCGGACGGCGTACGGCGGACGGCGGACGGCGGACGGACATTGCATTTTTGGAATCTACGTACCTTGAAACGGAAAAGAAAAAATTTTGAGGGGGTGTTATAAAAATTTTTTGCTGAGCGATTACATAGGTGTATTATTCACAGAATAATAAACCAAAAGAGGATTTTCCCTTTTCAGGTACTGCTAACACGGCGGATCACACTGACGTAACATCGCGGCCTCCCCGCGGGATTCAAGGATTGGAGACGCTCGTTTCCCAGATAATCAACCTCCCACCAGACCCCATCCAGGGGCCTATCCCGTCGCTGTGCCGCTTCTTATTCCGCTGCCGCCACCACCACCGACCTACCACCGGCCTTTCCTCACCTTTTCAATGTATTTCTCAACGCTCGGATATTGTTCTCCCGAGAGGTATTGTGGGGAGTGGGCCTTGACCCCCGCTGTTTTGACGTTCACACCTTTCCAATAAAGTTCCTTGCAGGGGCACGTACAGCGTTGCAAACTATTACACAACGGCTCATTATCACCGTTGAAAATGATTTTAAAAAAACGCTGCAAAGTCACACGGGTTTATTATTCTACCGGACATACCTACAGAAATATTGCAGTTCATCTTTGAACTATGATAGTGCCATTTGATTGTCTTGATTCACCCGCTAATACTACTTCTAGTGTTATTATACAAATTCACGGTGATTTCAGACGATTTCCCAGGTATCTGACTCATAAAAAATAAAAAAATTAAAAGCTTAACCATCGTTAAAACCTCAATTCTTCACACCTGGGTCAATATCAACTTCATATTCGGACTTCTCGCCCTAAAAAACATGAAAAACAATGAATCACAACCTCGTGTTCACTGAAACCTCAAAAATCCCTCGAAAACCCCTATTGGTTTATTATTCTGTGAATAATACACCTATGTATTCGCTCAGCAACAAATTTTTATAACACCCCCTCAAAATTTTTTCTTTTCCGTTTCAAGGTGCGTAGATTCCAAAAATGCAATGTCCGTCCGCCGTCCGCCGTACGGCCCTAGTTGTGTCCCGATACTTTTCAGCCCGATCGGAATATACCCAGGGGTGTTATGAGTGAAAATGTGAATAAAAATAGGTACTTTTTGCGTTTTAACAACATGTTAGTAAAATGAGCTTTTGAGGTATCTTTTTCCATGTTTTTGAGGACGAGAAGACCGAATATGAAGTCGATTTTGACCAAAGACGCGGAAATTGAGGTTTTACCAAAGGTTCAGCTCCCAAAATTGGTTTTGGTTTATTATTCTGTGAATAATACACCTATGTATTCGCTCAGCAAAAAATTTTTATAACACCCCCTCAAACTTTTTTCTTTTCCGTTTCAAGGTGCGTAGATTCCAAAAATGCAATGTCCGTCCGCCGTCCGCCGTACGCCGTATCACGTGTACAGGCTTCATTTACGGTCTAAAAAAGTCGTTCTTTCGCACACATGCTCCATTTGGGCCCTGGTTGTGTCCCGAAACTTTTCAGCCCGATCGGAATATACCCAGGGGTGTTATGAGTGAAAATGTGTGTAAAAATAGGTACTTTTCGCGTTTTAGCAACATGTTAGTAAAATGAGCTTTTGAGGTATCGTTTTCCATGTTTTTGGGGACGAGAATACCGAATATGAAGTCGATTTTGGCCAAAGACGCGGAAATTGAGGTTTTACCATTGGTTCAGCTCCCAAAATTGGTTTTTTTTTGTCAAAACCCTGGAAAACTGTCTGAAATCACCATCAATGTGTATACTAACATTAGAAAAAGTGTAAACCCATGTGACAAGGACTTTGCAGCGTTTTTACATTGCGGAAAGGTGCAGTTTTGCTTGACGATTTTTTTTGGAGTCGTCTCTTCATATGCTGTAACGTAACAAGTATTGTCCTGTGGATGGTATCGCAATTAGGAATGTCGCTTTACGAGCGAATTCTAGATCTCTTTGTCTTCCATCTGCTGCAGCTGTCCACAAAAAATTTTATGATTTTGAGTTGTCACGGTATGGAGTTCAATTAGCGACTTGAATTGATTTTGATGCCAGTCATACTTACTCTGCGTTATTCGATTCGTTTCCATTTTCTTACCTGTATATGTTGTGGAGGGGGGCTACTGGCTATTATTCATTGTACTACGTACTGATAAAGGTTAGTAATAACCTTAGTAGGTTGTACAATAATTAATAGTAGCTAGTAGCCCCCTCCCCCTACATATGCTGTTCTAAATGTATTTCGTACTAAATGTACTAAATGTACATTGCGTGTACTAAATGTATTTCGCCAAGAAGGCGTTCCGCAAATGGACTGGTAGGGCGTAACCTACATCAAAACTATGCATAGCAAACAACTTCATTCGAACTCGTCAAGGGCATAAATACCATTAACCCTCCTCCAACGAGAACTTTATAGGTCCGCGTCGTTTGCATGTTGCACATTATTGGTTTCGGTGCTAATCCGATTTTGCCGCCTCGAAATCGACGCTTGGGACCGTGTCCGACGTCGACGGGGAAAACATTTCATCCGGCCTGGACGGATCGGACGTTATGCAAATCTGGATTGAGACGTTGAGGCCCCGCGTTGAGAGTTTTTAAGAGCTGAGGCCAATTTGCCTATCAAGCTCTGGGGGCCACTTGCTCCGGAGCCCCTCGGCACCTTCAGCTGGGTAGTATCTCTCGATATAAATATCATACGTGCAGGACTGGTTGCTGATAAGGTTGATCGAAATGCAGTTTGTCAATCCTACTGGTAGGTAAGCTTTCAGTGAATTTGTCCGTGCGGATAATATTTCGAAGTCAACTTTTCACGTTCTAGTTACTTCATTGACATGTATATATTTACAGAAAACAGAATATCACTATAACCACATCTGGTGGTGGTGTTGGTGGTGGTGGTGGTTGCGGTTGCGGTTGAGGTGGTGATGGGGGTCAGGGGCTAATTGCTGGAACTGCTGTACAAGGGGAAAATAGGATCTTGGGACTCGAAGATGCAACTATTCCAGTCACTTGTGAAGTCGGTATTACTATACTCTTCCGACGTTATGGGGCACGTGGCATACAGATAACTTCGAAGTCATTCAAAATGAATTCGTTAAGAATACGCTACACCTTCCAACTAACACTCCTTCTCATTTTCTTAGATTAGAAGTAGGATGTCTTCCTCTAAAAACAAAGGTTTTTTTCAAGAATAATTGGGTTTCTAACCAGAATGTTGAAAATGGATTGCAATCTAACGTGAAATATATGTAAAATATTATGAATTACGAGTATCAGGTGTTGGAGGAACACAGAAGAGAACTTGAAGTTTCAATCATCAACCGTCCAACAACCCGTTTACATTTTTTGCTCGATCGCTCCACATAAAAGCCCTTCCAAAAATACAAAAAAATTGTTCGCTCTATTTTTTTTTCGCACGCCGATTTTTTTTTTTTTTTCTCGAAAAAACGTCAATCACTGGCCCCCTCCTCCGGCTATTGTTTTGGCGTACTACTTACATAATCTATTCCGCGGATTAATAAAAATTGTTTTGTGAGGCCGAAGGATCTCGCCTTGGGTATTCCATTGTGCGTTGCCGGTACATAATGGCTCGCGAGGGTTTTGTCTTTTTTCTTATGCTTCATTGAGATTTTTTTTTACTCTCCGACATCAACAAAGATTTTTCTATGCCTAGGAAAACATTATAATAGCCCGTGAACGTACTCGCAAGGCATACAAGAGGTTGGGGCAGGTTGGAAAATTACTCTTCAAAAATTACGGTCTTTTAATTTTTTTTGGTAGTATTTTGATTTCAATTATCCGATCTTTTTTGGCCTTTTGGAAACCCGCATCGTAGTTCGCCGGAAATCGATTGCTCGAATACAACAAGATAGTCCTCAAGTTAGTTCAGGCAACGATATCTGCCAAAACCGTATTATCTGGCTTCAGTGGCACCTCAGTGCGCCACACATAACTTGACATAATATTATTATGACGTAATATGTGCTGGTGAAGCATTGCGCCGGTGTAAACCCTGCAGAGGATTCAGCATGACATTATAATCCTTGTTCATCCAACGTCCCAGCTTTTGGTTTATTATTCTGTGAATAATACACCTGTATTCGCTCAGCGAACAATTTTTATAACACGCCCTAAAAATTTTTTCTTTTACGATTGAAGGTGCGTAGATTCCAAAAATGCAATGTCCGTCCGCCGTATCACGTGTACAGGCTTCATTTTCGGAAAAAATTCGTTCTTTCGCACACATGCTCCATATAGGCCCTAGTTTTTTGTGTTTTAGTAACGTGAGATTTTGAGGTATCGTTTTCCATGTTTTTAGGACGAGAAGATCGATTTTGATCAATGACTGGAAAATTGAGGTTCTAACGAAGTTTCAGCCTTAAATGTAGGTACGTTAAATTTGGGTCTAAAACCGTCGTTCTTCACAGTTTGGGTCCCCATTTGGAACACATTTGGGCCCTAGTTGTGCTCCGAAACACGGCAGCCCGATCGGCGTACTCCCAGGTGCGTTATGGAAGAAAAATGGGTATAAAAATAGCGGTTTTCGGTGTTTTTCTGAGGTTTTAGTGAACATGAGCTTGTGAGGTATCGTTTTCCATGTTTTTTAGGGCGAGAAGACCGAATATCAAGTTGATTTTGACCAAAGAGTGAAGAATTGAGGTTGTAACGAAGGTTAAGCTCCCGAAATTCATTTTATATGAGTCAAAAACCTGGGAAATTTTCTGAAATAACCATACATTTGTATGATAACACGAGAAGTAGTATCATCAGGTGAATCAAGAAAATCAAATGGCACTATCAATGATCAAAAATAAATCTGTATAAAAAAAGCTGAGCCTAATTCGTGTTTTTAGGGGCCAAAATTGGTGGAAATCATCAGAAATGGCTATTCAATTATTATTTCACATGAAAGAAACAATAAATGAACAGTCAAATTTTCTGTACGTATGTCCAGTAGAATAATAAACCCATGTTCCAGCGTTTTTGAAATGTTTCTATCCACTTCATAACTGCTAAATTGCTAAATATATCTTGGTATCTTCTCAAGAAGTTTTTACCTTTTATTTCTGAAGGCCAAGGGCCTTCTTTGTAAAAACTAAAAAAAGGCCCTAACTTCCGGCAGACGGATTTCCATGCCGTAATGTTTATTTTATATGCTATTTGAGTAATAATTTCGAGTGATGTGTGACAATAAACTGTTTTCTTCATCTTCTTCTTCTTCTTCTTCTTTTGAGTTAATGTTCTGTTGGTTTTAATGATGTACGAGGAGCCGGTACTCGAGTTCAACATGCGCAGAAAGCATCGTGTTCCGTTGCCGCGCCTCGAGGGGCCTCCCCCTGGAATTCTACCAGAAAGATAATTGTGAATAAATCCCTCCAAGCGGGTTTTCGGTTGCTCCGCATGCCTTCGGATGATTTTGTAATTAGACGGAATCGGCTCTCGTTTGGGTGGAAAAAAAAAGGTTTGAGATGGAGCGCAAGATCGTGAGGCCTTGAGGCCAATTATGTAATGAGACAGCGTCCCTTAGATCTCACTTGAAAGGTGAAATATCAACATCCGAGGACGTACATACTTTTAACCTCTCAGGTGCCACTTTTCCACCGTCCGCGGAGGGAAGACGCCTCAAGGGCTCACGCCGGTAGCAGGCTAACGTGAAGGTTTTTTTCATCGTTTTCTCCGAAAAATGCAACCATTTATAGGAGAATGGAATTAGAAAAGGTTGATTCGTTCCCACATCAATCGAAACACCCAATAACCTGACTCATCTCGTCGTGTTGGTGGAACATTCCCGCGACTCATTACAAGACTCAAAACAAAGCATCACATCCGAAACAAAATTTGTAACAGCTTAGATTCGTAGAAACGTGGATTCATTATTTGGGTTTGTCATTTTCAAAAATGAACCTTTGGAATCGAGCATGAAAAAATTTTTTTTAACCCCCCCTTAAAATTTGATGGTTTCCGTTTCAAGGCAGAGTCCGAAAATGCAATAAAAAAATTTCTGTCCGTCCGCCGTACGCCGTACTTCGCATTTTTCTCAGTTACCATGAACCAAAATTGACGAAATTCAGTTTGTAGGTCCCATTTGGGGTCTAGTTGGTCCTCGAAGCTCGGCGTTAATGTCAGTCATCCCTAAGGGGGGAAAAATAGGGGTTGAAATCTCCAGGACGCCGTTTTCTCGAATTTTTGTACGGTTTTAAATAGTTCTCGAACTCGGGAGTTTTTTGAGACCACCCGGAGCATTGTACGTCCAGCCGTTCGTGCACATTAAGGCCCAGAAATTTGCACCGACAGGCTTTTTCAACAGGAGGGTGAATGAAATTGTATACATACAGCCCAAATATCATCACTAGGGACGCGATAGCAATCGGGAATTGGCCTATGATAATCATTGCTAGGGACCACCTGATCATATTCACGGAGTATGAAGTCGAGTTGGTTGTTCTGTGATATTATTTCATTTGGAAAATGATGGCTCTTTTGGAGTTTGTTGGTAGGTAGTGAAACTTGAACAAACGTTGAAGTATTATTGATGGGTAATTTATTACAAAATTTAAATTATTACACAACGGTTCATTATAACATCTAGGTAGAAGGGGCTGGAGTTTGTTGGTAGGTACTTTTGCAAATTAAACAACCGCTGAAGTATTATTGATGGGCAAATTATCACACAAAGGTAAATTATTACTCAAACGTGAATTATCGCACAATGGTTTATTATTTCCCTTATGCTTCATGAATAACTACAAAATAATAAATTAATGATTGAATTATTGAATCCCGTGCATTTGTTGGAAGCTTCAATTCCGGGGCCGGCTCTAGTACTCGATTTAGGCCCTTCCTGGGGGGAGCTCGAGGGTATTGACCATAGAAAACAGTGATCTACGCAGAAGGGGCATCTACAAAGGTAAATAATAAACCTTTGTGTAATAATTTGCCGATTTTTTTACGTTCTTAAATTGATCTTGAACTTTGAAATTTTTTTAGGTCACCAGGAGTATTGCACATCCAGCCGTTCGTCCACTGTAAGGACCAGAATATTGCACCGAAAAGCTTCGTTAACATGATCGTGACTGAACGGTAAGTACACGTCAATCTCAGATAATAATATATTCTTACGTCATTGATAGGAACAGCTGATTATAATCACGCATGGCTGTATGGAATCCAGTTGGTAGTTCCCTGATATTTTTTCCTCTGAAGAATTCTGAAGATCTGCAGATTTTTGATTTTGTTGATAGGGCACTACTTGTGTAACTAACAAACTTTATGCTTAATGAATAACAACAAATACATTTATCAATGACAGAATTCTTGAATCCACCACATATTTTAGCTCCAGTACTGGATTTAGGGTTTCGTGGGGTGAGAACGAGGGTAGGTATTTACCTCAGAAAACAGTGACCCAGTTCAATTTCATCTTCGTCTTCCAATTCTCGCATAATACGAGCGATGTCTTCCGGTCTGGAATACCGCTCCTCCTGTTGCCGTCGATCAAGCCGACGACGAATAATTTCAGGGGTTAGGCTTGCTTTCAACCTTCGGAGATCCCTAAGTCAACAAAGTTATATGAGACGTACTATATTGACTAACAAAAAATGTAGGTACATTACATATATGGATTTATGTACATTGGTAGGTACCTAAGAGACAGTACAATAGGTGATATAGGTACATCTATACCTACATACTAATACAACTCTGATCAGGTTATCAACATCCTCGTACATATTATGTACATAGGTACCTTCATAATATCAATAGGTACATATCTACATAAGTGCATGCATAAAAATAAAAAGGTATCTCGTGAAACTGGACAGCATAAAGTAGAATTAATACACACTTACATTGTGGAAGAGCAGCCGTGACAGTATGAAATGCGGGAGGGCGCGGGCGGAAATTTGTCCGCTAAATGCAGCTGCCAAGACGACGTCAACTTTGATACCGGCTGACTGACGGTACGCGCGGTTTGGAGAAGCGATGGCAACGCGATCTTACCTCATAGATAGTGGAGTGAGAATAACATTGGGCCTCGTTAGGCTGAGTGAAGCTAAAACGGCAGGGCACGAGTTTTTCCAAAAAAGGCGGACAAAATTCCGCCTGCGCGCCCGCTCGAAGGTTAAAACGCAAAATGGTTGTGGACATTTTCATTTTGGAGGAAACATTTTTTTTAACTCAGTCACGAATCCAAGGCTTCCCTACCTCCGGTAGTGAGGAAGCAAAATAATAAACCGGCGTGTAATAATTTACAATGTTCACTAGAAGGAGTTGAACATCCAGACAGAAGAGCCAAGACGGCCTATATAGGCAACGCTAGGCTCAGGCTGGTAGCGACTACCATGAAGTTTCCGAAAACGCAACTAAATTTAATATAAAAAGCCACGTATGGTACATTTCTTATTACAAACATTATGTTTTCACGAGTCACGAACCCCGGAATACACCTATTTTTCGAATCTGTTGACCAACTGAACCGCCTACTTACCTATTATTTATTAATATTATTATTATTATTATAGGTGTTTTTATACAGGTAACTATAATAATAATATGTCCTAACATGGCATAGTTCGACCCTTCGATGGTATGAAAAACAGGCGACTCCCGACAAAAGCCTCTCCAACAACTTGCCGGTTGACCGCCCTCAAAGGCGTCTCGCACCTTTCAAGGCGTCTTCTTCTAGAGCCAAATTAGTCGTCGAATTAAAACCTTTCTTTCTTTAATTCGGTGCCCGTTTTTATTGTGCCGACGCTTGAATGAGTTCAGTCTCATCTGACCGATCCGCCACCAGTTTCCATCTCCCTGGCGGACCTGCGCAGGGCTCAACCGGGACACATCGCTCGGTGGAACGGTGGGTATAAAACGGAAAATCTTCCAACACTCGTCCACTGTCATTTGTTGAATAGTCGTCAACATGATTCCGGTTCCACTGAACGATTGTTTCAGTCGTTTACTCCAACAAAATATTATAATCTGATAATAAAATACAGTCTTTATTGCCTATTACACTATTTTCAGTTTTATTTAATTGGTGTATAAATCAATATTAGAAGGAACGATGGTGCCAAAAAAAATTACTAAGATTTACGATTAATCCATTAAACGAAAAATGGCCCCCAAGCGTGTAAGCAGTAGTAATTCTTCACGTCTTTGATAATGAAAACATTATAATTATACACAAAAACAACCAAAGATGTATGAAGAGGAGAGCAGAGACAGAAAATTGCCATTTAGAAGATGGCCATACGTATTTCATTTCAGAATAATTGGGACAAATTCGAGTTTCTGAGGGACAAACACGGAAGTCAACAACAGTACAGCGAATTCCTCAAAGCTGTTAGGGGATGGTGACGCGAGACAGAAATGAATCTGTGATGAATTCGGAATCTTCTTGAAGGGATTTGTAACAAAAAGTTATTCAAAAATTCATGCAGGTATATTAGGAATATTGGCACCACTGGTAGGTATAAACTTCTTATTTTCTTCAAAAATTCGGTAGGTAAAAGTTCAACAGTTTTCTCAAAAAGAATAAGTGGAATATTTGGACGTGGAAAATAGCTGACAATCACTTGAGGTGTAAGGAGATACGAGTACTTGGAGAATATACAGGGTGTCCCAGTTCCTTCTGGAGAAACTCAGGGAATTGATTCTACTCTTCATTTGGAACATTAAATGCTAAGTAGAAATTTTTCGAAAATTTCTTCGTTTTAAAGATATCCGACAATTTGTGTTTTTCCAACTTTTCATTGCCCTTACCATATAAAAACGATAATAAATTAAAAAATATTGAGACTACAAAAAATCTAATTACACCGTTTGAAAGAACTTTAAATTTCCGGTAAGGTTCTACTGTTTTCAATGGTCAGAGTTACTTAACATGTTGGCCAATATCTGTTGGAACATTTGCAAATTTCAAAATTTAAACGTGAAAAAGACTGTACGTTCTAATGAGGTTACAAAAAATACCTAAAACTTGTCAAATTTCCCAAAAACTTCATCTAATAGGCTTTACAGGTATTGTACTGCTGCAGTTACAGACGAGCAGCATATCTCGGTACTCCTCATTTGAAAAATAAAGCGGCATAACAACTACCTTCCCACGAGACACATTAAATTGAACTGGTGGAAGAGAAGTGCTCTGTTGCAGTTTCATAAGATGGTTAACCGAGGTTCATAATTTATTATTAAGAAATACTTTTGTGAGCAAAATCACGTTCTAGTGACACCCCGCTGTCCATTCTCGTTGAATTTTGGAACTAATCATTCGTTGTTGTTTGAACTTTGATATGTCCCCTTCATATTCCAGCATTATTTTTATTCAACCAGTCAAGGAAGCATTAGTTTTATTTTACGAGGTCTAATTAATTCCCCTCCCCTCCAAATTCACCTCTGCTCATGTTTTCAAACGTTCAATTACCATTTTTTAACTCTACTAGAACGTTATTTTTGAATCTAAGTATATCAATGTAAAGCCTATTAGATGAAGAAGTCTTTGTGAAATTTGATAAGTTGTAGGCTGTATTTTTTTGTAACCTCAGTAGAACGTACAATCTTTTTCACAAGTTTAAATTTCGAAATTTTCAAATGTTCCAACTGATATTGGCCAACATTTTAAGTAACTCTGACCATTGAAAACAGAACAATCTTACAGGAAATTTAACGTTCTTTCAAGTGGTGTAAATTGGATTTTTTGTAGTCTCAATATTTTCGAATTTATTAGCGTTTTTATGTGGTAAGGCGATGAATAGTTGGAAAACCACAAATTGTCGGATATCTTTAAAACGAAGAACATTTCGAAAAAATTCGACTGAGCATTTTTTGTTCCAAACGAAGAGTAGAGTCGATTCCTTGAGTTACTCCAGAAGGAACTGGGACACTCTGTATAGAAGATCGAGGACTCGAACTCTAGTCAACTCTTAGGCAGGAATTGATCGTAATGAACATTACCTATTAGAATGTTCGATTCGGATCATAGGTACCATTATGCAGTATGGATACTGAGATGCAGTATGGAAGCATCAAGTGGAAGTAGCAGTTTCACGAAAACTGATTGTCTTCCCCGGGCTTCATCAATTTTAATCCTGTAGTGAACCTGCACAATGATGCGGACTGGTAGGTATCAATGGAACCGTCTCCACGTCAGTTTCCTCTCTCTTGAACTGGCAGTTAGGTGGCAGAGCTGATTCCCCTCCGTCGTACAGTCCTTCTGCCATCTACTCAAGACCAGTTCCTGGGATCCGAAAGGGTTCATGACTCACGGAGGCGTTCGTCCTCAGGAATCAGGTTTAGACGTTCACGCGCCAACATCCACCAGCCTTTCTTCCTGTCAAATCTTCGCGATCAACTGAAGCGTTGCTGTGCACCTAAAGCTGAATTACAGCACATTTTGCTGTGCACCTAAAGCTGAATTACAGCACATTTTGCTGTGCACCGAAAGCTGAATTACAGCACATTTTGCTGTGCACCGAAAGCTGAATTACAGCACATTTCGTGGTTCGAGTGGCGTCAAACAGCTACCAGAACACATTTTTGAAAAAAAAGCTGTGTCAAGCACTTGAGATCTGGTATACAAAAACAGCTGTTAGGATCAATAAAATACGAAACAAATTTATTTTTTATTAAAACAGTGCAGAAAAATGTCTTATAAAATCTCAACTTCTTCTAGTCCTCCCCAACTTTTTTAAATTTTTAAAAATTTATTTTTTTTAAATTCTTCATAAAACCTAATACATTTTCCAGTCCTCCCCCACTTTTTTTACATCACCAAAATCTTTGTAAATAGCCTCATATTCCTCAGCACCTGCAGAAACCGATATTTGATCATATTATTCATTTCCTCATTTTTTTCCCCATCTCTTCCTAATAGATAATTACAAAATATGTGAATTACTGACATGCCATTTTATACTGATGTTAACATGTTTTCAAGTTGTTCTTGTATGCACTATAGACTACCTAGTCTGAAGCATAATAAAAGTTAAATAAATAAATAAATAAATTTTTTTCAAGCTTTTTTCGACTCTGCCAAAGGCCCTGTCGGCTAAGGGTCGATGAAGGGTGATGTATGGATGCTATATCAACAACAAACAAGTTGGTGGTGGTTGGTAGTGCAGTAGACATGGATGGAGAACGTTTCAGAAATCACAGAGGTGAGAAGAAGATAAGCGGGCACACAAGAACGTGAGGTGAAGCCACCTAGCGGGGCTTCTCCTCCCGCTATTAGGCTGAACCCTGGGGCTCCAGCGTGACAACGAGCGACCCTAAGCGGAAATTTGGGGCACCAGAAAGTATGGAAAGACGTCTGTATAGAGACTGCAATGCTACCTGTTGGAGAACTGGAGAACTAAATTCTAGAAACAGTCACAACAACAAACGAATGGACATGTTAAGTTCTGGAAAAAAAATCATTGAATGGATCCCCAAGTGTGTGGGACATGTTCATTTTTGCTGAAAATGTGTGTGGAAAAAGTGAGATTTCCTATTGATGGACATGTTAAGTTTTGCTGAATAACCCATATTTTGACTGAGTTTTTAGGTAGGAGATAATCACATTTGGTAAAAAAGGAGCTTGGAATGATAATATGTAGTTCTGGAGAATGAACCAGAATCCGTCACAAAAAGCAATATGGTCAAAAGTGGACATGTTCAGTTTTGGTGGCCGGAGTCCAGTCAACGTACTCGTACTGTCCGTTTTCTTCACAATGATCCGTTCCGATGTTTGAAGGATTAGGCTGTCAGGTTTCCTTTGATTTCTGCCATCTTTCAGTGGATAAATCCAGGGCCGACCAGGGTGGGGGGGGGGGGTTGAGAGGGGGACCCCCCCCCCCCCCCGGGCCCTATCAGTACGGTTATTGTGCAAACTAAAAATTTCCCTTTTATAAATTAGCTCAATAATTTGGATTTGGGCGCGATCGTTATTATCCCTCATAAGAAATATGCGATTGGAAACTAAAGTAAAAGAAAAAAAACCACAGTCATGCAGCATGGCTATAAGAGCGAATTTTCGAAGAAATAACTCAATTCATGTAAAACTGTTTTATCTCAAGAAATAACCACGTTCCTTCATCTTCAAAGTGCTCCAGTTTTAGAACGGAATGAGATATCGCAATTCTGATTTCACCATCGTGTTCAGCGTACAAAAACCTTTAAAATGAGGTGTCACTTGTCAGACTGTTTCATTTTGGGAATTTACGGGTAATTTTCCCCCCCTAAAACTCCCCAAAACTCCCCCTTAGAGTGACCCGATTCTGCCCATCTACGAACTTAGCCTGTCGATTGCCAAGACAGATTTTTCGTGCAAATTTGAACTTTTTATCTCAATTCTTTCGAGAGTTATCGTCTGGAATGACACATACATATATAAAATATAATATAAATATATAAATATATATATACATATAATTTTTGGTGTCTTTCGGCAGTGAATTCAGGATGGTCTGAAACGGATTTTGGTACAAAAATCTTTCGGAAATTCGAGTTTTAAAAATTTTGGACCGAGAACAATAGCTTCCTTTTCTTCGAAAATTCGCTAATATACAAGGTGTCTCAACTTAAGTCTGCAGGACTTCAGGGATCGATTCTACAAAGAATTTCCAAAAACAAGTATCTCCAAGACTTTTTTTTTAAACCGCTCTAAATGCCACTTTTTCCACTTTTAAGATTTTTTTCGTGGCTTCGACCTTAAGTCAGTAAAATGGCCATAACTTCCTTAATCCGTCAAATAAATTCAAATCTAATCATACCGTTGGAAAGAGAGTGTTAAATGTCTCATCTGCTTAATGCGCGAATAAATTTTTTTGAGCGAGTTTAATGCGTATAAAACGAGACCGAATTGCAAATTTTGATAATTTCTAAAAATTCGACGTTTTTCTATCAGTTGTCTCTCTTTTAGTCATTTTTATTTCGGTGGGGCGTCTATGAGAAAAACTTCCTTGAAACTGTACCTTTCCAACTGTGTCGTCAAAAAAAATTAGCAAATGAGTTTAAGGGGAAAACACGTTTTAATGCAAAAAACAGGAGATTTTTCTGCAAAATCGAGGTTCTGGCATGAAGATAGCATTTGGTTCGGATAGGATGGGCTTGGTTGATATTTTCCACAATCGACTGAAGGGTTTTCATTCCAAACACTGTGTCAAACTATGAATAATAAATTATTAAATAATAAGTAATAATAAATCATTTCGATGCTCTTCATAAAATTTACAGAATTAGACAGGTAGGTAAGTACTGTCGTTAAAAAAAATAAATAAAAATTCTGCAAAGCAATTGACTTCCACAAGCATTCAGCGTGAAATTTACGTAGAGTTCGACTCCTGACTCGGCCCAAATTTTAAGTCCTGAAAAAGTCACTTTTTACCCCGAAAAACTGCCTGTTTTTTGAATTAGTACGTCGTTTTTTCCCTTAAACTCATTTGCTATTTCTATTTTTTTATTTTTTTATTACACCGTTCGAAAGGTAAGATTTCAAGCAAGTTTTTCTCATAGACGCCCCACCGAAAGAAAAATTACTAAAAGAGAGACAACCGATAGGAAAACGTCAAATTTTCAGAAATTCTCAAAATTTGCACAATGGTCTTGTTTTATACGCATTAAACCCGCTCAAAAAGTGTTGATTGTGCATTAGGGAGATGAGACATCTAACTCTCTTTCCAACGGTATGATTAGATTTGAATTTATTTGACGGATTGAGGAAGTTATGGCCATTTTACTGACTCAAGGTCGAAGCCACGAAAACAATTTAAAAGTGGAAAAAGTGGCATTTAGAGTGGATTTTTAAAAAAAGTCTAAGACACTTTTTGTTGCAAATTCTTTGTAGAATCGATCCCTGAAGTCTTGCGGACTTAAGTTGAGACACCTTGTACATGCATTAGGTAGGTATGTTAACTCAGCTCTATATTACATCACATTATTACTTTGTGTGATCTACACAATAACCGATGTTTTGGTTTCTAACTTAAGATCAAGATTTACAGCTCTACGAGAAATTCTAATGAAATTTTCTTTTTCTATGGAAATATCATGAAATGGATGAGAAATTTGCTGAAAAGTACAAATATGATGCAAGCCATGATCTAGTCGAGGAAATAAAGTACTTGAAAACTATCAGCAAATCAAACATAGCAGAACACTTTTAAACAAGCTCGTAAAACTGAATTTAACTAGACTTTTCCCAAATGTATGTACCTATAGCTGTGCAGATACTCTGTTGCCTGCCGGTTTCCGTAGCACAGGCTGAAAGGTCGTTCAGTGTGCTAAGCAGGATAAAAAACTGTCTCAGATCGACTGTGTCAGCAGAGGTTGTCAGATTTGGGGCTACTGACTATACAGTCAAAACTTGCCCGGAATCTTGATTTTGATAATGTGATACAATCTTTTGCCGAGATGAAAGCAAGGAGATCTATACTGTAAATAATACACTGTACTGTATATTGTAAGTAATTGATGCTGTAAATATTTTATTGTATGTATTCCAATTGTATAAAACAGTGTATTTGAAGTACTACTTGCTAAAACGGTTTTTAATTTGCTTCCTTCCTTAATAAAATAAGGGTAGAACGGTACGTCCAGTACTCCTGTTTATAATTTATAAAATTAGCGTGGGGAGGGGCCCGATGAGAATTTATCCCCGGGGCACTTCCCAGCTCTGGGCGGCCATGGATAAATCCCACATAAAATTATGGACACTTGCGATGGTAACCCACAAATACACAGCGGCATATACACCAACTGCAACCGTTGAACGGTTAACTGTTGTCATTTCATAAGCCATATCACTCCATAGTTTATCCAGCAATATAACCAATTTTATATAATCACAACAAGGTATTTAATTATTTCCAGACTCGCTATCCAAATCAACTTGCATTTCGCACACTTCTAGTCATCGCAGCTTCTCGGTTAGAACACCCAGAGATTTACCTACTCATTGCTGAGTTAAACAAATGAAACAAACTTGATGGAATATCCGGTTCCCTCCACTATTTTATGATGGCTCAAGTCGATTCGAACGAAATCCAAATTCAAATTCAAAATAGATTTATTCCCATACATAAATTACAATGAATAAAGAAACGCAATGAACAGAACAACAATGAACACAGAATTACAATGAACAGTTTATATTTGCAAAAATAATACATCATTATAATATATTATTATATAATATATGTGACTGTCATTATGCACGATGATGCACCTCATAAATATTAACTTGGAACGAATTACCATCGCCATGATATTCAAAATTCCTAAAAATACACGGGTAACAAAGGATTCAGTTTTGAAAAGTATACCACAATAGCACCCAAATAATGGGTGTCAACTTGCCATACTTTTGCTTCCTCATTACCGAAAGTAGGGAAACCTTGGATTCGTGATTGAGGGAGAAAAAATGCATGTCCTCCAAAATGAAAATTATCGCAACCGTTTTGCGTTTCAGACATCGAGGAACATTTTTGGTTCCGTGTCTGTCTGTCTGTCTGCGGTAATTCCTTGGAACGCCCATAACTACCCGAAATAATGGTCAAAATGGGCTGAAATCTGGAGGGAAGGTGCGGGTTGGGTCACAGATGGTCCCATACAAAAATCATTGAAAAAGGACTGTAATTTTTGTCTGCGCATGCGCAAACGTGAAATACCTGAAACGCCCATAACAACCCTAAATATCGTTGAAATGAGTTCAAACTTGGAGGGTCGATCAGAAATAATACTTTGATGATTCCAAATGAATTTCATTGGAATCGTACTGTAACTCGTCTGCGCATGCGCGAACATGAAATATTGACCCTTTCCTAGTAACGCTTCCAACTACGCGAAAAACAGTCGTAGAGAGCTGAAATTTTGAGGGTACACGCGGGTTTGATCACACATGGTCCCACTTCAAAATCAAAAAAATCGTTTCGTCTGCGCATGCGCAAACGTGAAATACTTGAAACGCCCATAACTACCTTAAATATCGTTGAAATGAGTTCAGATTGGGAGGGTCGATCAGGAATAACACTTTGATAACTGCACATGACTTTCATTTGCCTGCGCATGCGCGAACATGCAATTTTGACCGTTTTCTCGCAACGCTTCTAACTACGCGAAAAATAGTCGTAGAGAGCTGAAATTATGAGGGTACACGGGGGTTGGATTGCAGATGGTCCCGTATCAAAACGAACCTACCCAACTATTCTGTACGGTCATGTGATTCAAGTGAGGAAGCTGTACTGTCTACTCAAACTACCAGGCGTTTTAAAGCTGAATCCGTTGGTTACAGTAATTATTTGGGTGTCATTATTGGTATAATTTACAAAGCCCTATGGTTACATTAATTTTCCGATACGTCCCAATTATTTCAAGGTAATTTGAATGTGAAGATAACAGACTAAATTCTGGTAATCTGCTTACTCAACAGCAAGGACTCAAGTGTTAGTAAGTAACCATAGCATTAACCCATAGATGTGCTAAATTTTGTTGAATTCTTTTACATTAGAATGGAACCACCACAGTTGACACTCCCATTGCATCCAAACCGACCGTTCAAGTAAAAATTACGACAGTAAAAAGCAAACTGGACAACACTGGAAGCACTGAATCCTCGCAGCATCTCCAAAAGTGTATCATCAATCATAAAAAATTATACGATTTTCTTACTCAATTAATAGAAACCCCATAAAACGGAACGGAAACCAAATGAAATTCTTATTACGGGGATAGCGTGCTGCTGTACCGTAATTGGGCACGTACGTATTGTATAAGAGTTTATGAAACGTTTAAAAAAATACAAAAATAAAAAAATAAAAAACCGATGCCCATAAAAGACATGTGCAATTTTTCATTTATCTTCCAACAAAGGAAATTAGTTTTCTTTGAAACGTTAATGTTTGCAAAAGACACGCAAGTAAATGAGAAAATGGATCCTTTTGATATTTTGCGTAGGTCTTTTGTTATTGGTTTCTTGGATGGAGGTTGAGGCACGACACGGCGTGGCATGCTGGCTTATTAGCCCTTTCGTGAGGTGAGGGGCCCTCAAGACAATCACATATTCAGTTTGATTTAATGTCGCTAGGTGTAAATTACTTGGGAGCGCGGAGTTGTTAGGTGTATGTGTGTATGCGTATACACAGCTGTACAATGGTGGAAGGGGTTGGGGAGGGAAAAGAGGCGGCGGAAAACAATACAAAACCGTGATGGACTCGGAGTAACCTCGGGGTCTTGGGCCGTTGTAAAAGTCGAAGTTTAAAAGCTGATCCCCGCAAGAATCCCGATGAAGGTCGGTTTACGATAGCGTGTTGGGGTGCACGCGTGTTTGACTTGGGGTGCGTCATCTCTTCGAGTTATGGTCGGAACGGCGAGAGGCTGGGACAGACCTCGAGGCACCAACCGGGTGACTGACTGGGGCTGGAACGTCGTTGGTAACTGCAGCTTGGACCTGCACGGGTTTGCAACCAATCGAATTCGGTATCAAAGGCGAAATGAGCCAGGCACCGGAGACGGGTTGCGACTGCTTTTTCTGTCACAAGAACAAGTTGTTCCTGTTCCTTTTCCAGTCCTGATACTTTTACCTGATACTTGTCCCAGCTAAGAACCTAAAATGCTCCCAGGCATCAAGGAATATCCGGAAGGAGGAACAGCCCCTTCCACTTCCCGTTCCCTTCGGACGTTGCGTCTGCTGGGTCTTTTCTTGGTACACACTTCCATTCCTTTCCACACCACGAGCATACCTTTCTTATCTCGACTTCACCCTCAAAACCGATCTTTGCGAGAAGAGCGGTTGGAGAAGAAGCTGGCCCGCAGTGAAGAGGAGGGAGATCGCTCGATGGCTGGTGGTAGGGATAGAGGTTAGGTTTAGGTTTGTGGCAAAGCATCAGATTGATACATTCCAACCCATCCCCACCAAGCATTGATTGTTTCTATTGCAACAATGTCCTGATCCCCGCGTTTAGGTGTCGATTTCAGAAACCACCGCTCAAAATGTGGAGGAGAATATGAGTATTTGACCTATGTTTGTCATCCCGACGAGTTGCATTCGAAACGGACGAGCAGGAGTTAGGGATGGCAACAAAGTATCGATATATAGGAAATATCGATATTTAGGTTACGATATACCGATATATTGGTATCGGTTTTTGATCTTCGATAGTATCGGGAATATCGATATTTTTGCACCGAGATATCGGCCTAGTAGATGTCTTCAGTGATGTGCAAAAACTCGCGCCGTTCTACGCCCACTCGACTCTAAAAAGTGGGGTTTCGTGGTTCTGATCACTGATTCAACACTTAGTTTTGACTTGAGATTTGATGGGCGTATAGGTACCGATATTTTACTAACTTTATTATGACTAACTTTCATTCATTTTTGTTTTATTTTACAGTTATTGTAGCATACGTAGGCCTATAGTCAGTTTGTAATATCATGTTGCACTAAAGTAACGTAAGTAAGGAAATGAAAAATGTAATAGGCTTAATTTGATACTTTTACTAAATACTTATGTGTTATTGAATGTATTGTTTATTTTACGATATTTCTATCACTCATTTTTAAACCTCAGTTTTGACTTATATCTAGCGATGTATCGAAATTCCGATATATCGTATATATCGATATTTTTCATCCGAAATTTTTGTAACATCTATATGTTGCTTGCGATTTTAAACGACAATTGGTTATTGCGTTAGTTACACCCCATTTTCTCTACTGTGATTCTATTTTCTCCCATTCCCTCTCTTCTTCGTGTGCCAGAAAATTGCGAGTCGCCCATAACGCCTGCATTCGTTTCATTCATAATATCAAACCTCGTAATTCAGTTGGTAATCTAAACCTTTTTTCCCTCCCTCTACATAAATACTTCGACCTCCGCCACCTCATTCTTGTCTTCAAAATTTTGAATAACTATTCCGTCCCATCCTATCTGCACAATATTATTTCAAAATCATCATCCTCCCGCTCTAATGCCCTCCTGATAGTTCGCCACACCACAAAAATCTTCGCCCACTCGTTTGGTGTTGTAGGGGCTAGGCTGTGGAACGCTCTTCCTCTGCGCCTCAGGTCTCTACCTACGGTCGGTCGGTTCAGGACAGTCGTTACTGAATTGTTTGCCAATAGTGAATAGTGTCCCCCCCCCCCCCCCTTTCTTCATTATTTTTTTTTCTTAAATTCGTCAAGTGTGATCTTGTTCTTAGTTTTTAATTCTTTACTTTTCTTCGCAAAGCGGCCTCTAGTTATGTAACTTTCTCCTGCGCTGTATATTAGCTTTTCTACTTAATTTTAGGTAATTCACTATTCTGTGTAATTCTTGTGTACCTAATGGGCCATTCGGCCTTTGTACAATAAATGGTTTATTATTATTATTATTATTATATATCGGAAAACCGATATATCGATTTTCTTAAAAATTTTGCCATCCCTAGCAGGAGTAGCTTTGGCTCGGGTGGATTCCGGGATGACATCAGTCTCGCCAGCTTCTCGTATCCACATGATGCAGGTGGATCAACGGATTGCTGAAAAGCAATCTGGACTCTACAACTCACACCGCCACTGCAGCGTTTCAAGCAACTCCAGGACAGCAGGAAGAAACGATAGCTCATGAGCAGTTCAGTCTGATGCTGCACCTACAGCAATTTTAATGAGAATTGTGATTGCCGAAAAGCATTTTTTGTTCGGCCCCCCACCATGTTGTGACGGTGAAAGCAACCCCCAGTTCTCCTAGGAGCTGACAAGTTCTTATACAAGAAATCGAAATACTGCAGCTGTATCAATACTTGAGTGGTAAGATACAACGTGGAAACTGCAGCTGGTTGGAAGAATTTCATACTGACTTTGTTCTTATTAGCTCGTTTCTAATCCAGTGTATCAACCCACAGTATTAGCAAAAGTTGTCTAAATGCAAGGTGACAAATCTTATACACATCACCTGTAAATTAACCTCGGATATCACCAGTGAAATTTGGTTTCTAACGGCACGGCAAGTCGTGGCCATGATAGAACAAGGCTCGATTCGATCGCTGTTCAAATTTATTCGAGGGAAAATCCTCTTAAGCTCAAACGGAGCCTCAATAAGTTCAGGTTCTTCAAGAAACTCAGGCCATGATGTGATGTTTGACGAGCGATTTGTAAGCGCAGCAAGACACGATAGGTACTTGTCGATAGGTATTTTTACAACTTGAATAAATTTTATGCTTCATGAATAACAACAAATCATTAATGATTGAATTATTGAATCCCGCGCATTTTTATGAAACGTAATTCCCGGGCTGGCTCCAGCACTCGAATTAGGGCTTTCCTAGTGGAAGCTCGAGGGTAGGTATTGAAGGTATTGAAGAAAACTGGTCTACGCAGAAGAGGTATCTATAAGAGTAAATTATTACACAACAGTTTCTCACACAACGATTTATTATTCATGCTATGATTCATGAATAACAACAAATAATTAATGATTGAATTCTTGAATCTTGCGCATTTTTATCAAACTGTAATTCCCCGGCTGACTCCAATACTCCAATGCGCGATACTGGAGGGTAGGTATTGACCACAGAAAACTGATCTACGCAGAAGGGGCATATTACAGGAAAATTACTACACAACGGTTTCTTACACGCGGTTTATAATTTTACCTTATATGTTTCACGAATAATAACATATAATTAATGCATATTCCAACGCATATTTATGAAATGCGATTGCCTGGCTGGCTCCAGTACGCGAATTAGGAATTTCCTGGGGGGAACACGAGGGTAGGTATTGACCACAGAAAACAGTTATCTACGCAGAAGGGGCATATATACTGGTAAATAATGAACCGATGTGTAATAATTTGCAGAGTTTTTTGTAGTATTTTGATAAAATACGTGACTGGTTGTGTTTTCATGATTTATGTTGAATTCTCAGTTGGTTTATTGAATTTTATCACATAATGCGTCAAGTTATTTATAGTCAGTTGAAAGATTTAGTTCATAATGTATATTTTTCTGGCCATACAAACCTACCAGTTAATTTAAATTTTTTTGTTTTTAAAGATAAGTATTTATGTTTTCAATCTTAAATATAGATGAAAATTAATTCAAACTAACACAATCACCCTCCATGAATCTTGAAAGGCTTGAGGTCAGTTGCTCATTGCAATATACTAGTATGATGTTATCGGAATTGTGTCAAGGATTTAGCACTTTCCTAACAGACAAGCTGAATCAATTTCTAATTTTTTTTTTTTTTTTTTCACAGAAAAAATGGCTAATTTATTCGCATTCTCCGACGGTTTCACAAGTTTAGAGGTAAAAATAAGAACACGTTAAAACCAGAATAGGCGAGACAGCTGTCAGTTTCAAATCGTCGACTGGGTACGTCTGATTGGAAAACAAGTCCTGTCCATCTTTATATGAAATCTTCACTTGGAATGAAACCTTCCCAGCAAAAAGAATCCACCTCGAGCAAACAAGAAACCGAAGAAACCTTTTTAGAAACCTCCGATCCACGGTGTTGTGTGTAACGTTTATATAAATAAAGGCAAAGGCGTCTTGATAAGACGACACCTACTGGGCCGTCCTCATATGGGGAGCTGTTGATTTCACTCATTATTAATCCTCAAACTGCATAATTATCAAGCGGTTTCCCAATGGTCGTAAAGTTGCGGATAAAACTTGAATTATGTGGTGGCCGAGGCGGGCACCGGTCCTTTAACGAATGGCGGAGTCGTAAGTGAATAAGCGTTTCTCGTTGTCCGAATGGAGTTTTTTTTCCGATTAGCCGACGCCACTGGTGGTTATTGTTAGGGAACTACGCATTTTCCGGAATGGGCGAAAAAAATGACGTGCTTATACAATTTTCGAGAGGGTAAGAGTTACAGAAAACCTCCAATGAACATAGTGCGTTTATTATAATACCATTCATCAATTCATCGGATTTTATCAGACACCTTTTGTTGTAAGCCATCTTAGAATGTTGAATAATGAAACAAAAAATAAACCTTCAGCTTACCACCAATTTATATTTAAAACGAAGCTTTTCGCTCAAATTCTGAGCGTCCTCAGGTACTCGCAATTATTGATACATTGATGCGAGTACATCAGGATGCTCAGAATTTGAGCGAAGAGCTTCGTTTTAAATATAAATTGGTGGTAAGCTGAACGATTATCTTCCGTTTGATTATTCCACATAATACCCATTCTTGTCCTAACTGCACTCTACGCATGGAGCGTTACCTCCATAAGAAATTCTCACAGCCACACTCGACTGAACGAAGCGGTAGAGCGACAACTAAAAAACAAAAACTTGGTATTCAGTACATTTCTGCTGGTATGTGCAATAGAATAATAAACCCATGTGACAAGGACTTTGCAGCGTTTTTTGTGTTTTAGTAATATGAGCTTTTGAGAAATCGCTTTCCATGTTTTTTGGGACGGGAAGACCGAATATGAAGTCGATTTTGACCAAAGAGTGGAAAATGGGGGTTCTAACGAAGGTTCAGCTTCCAAAATTCTTTTTTTTTTTTTTTTTTTTATTAGTCAAAAACCTCTGAAAACTGTCTGAAATGACCATCAATTTGTATAATAACACTGGAAGTAGAAGTATCAACAGGTGAATCAAGACAATTAAATGGCACTATCAGTGATCAAAGATAATTTGGAAAAAAATAGCGTGATTTGTGTTTTTTGGGGGCCAAAATTGGTGGAAACCATCACAAATAGCTATTTTAATATTATTGCAAATGGAAGAAACAATAAATGAACAACCAACATTTCTTTAGGTATGTCCAATAGAATAATAAACCCATGTGACAAGGACTTTGCAGCGTTTTCCTCGATCTCATTCAGTTAGAACTTTAAGCAGCGATGACCCAAAAAAAAATTCTTGTAAATCCACTTGAGGCCGACGAGAGAACACGAAAACACCAAAATAAATAACCGTAAACGCTCGAACCAAACCTACAAATTCGTTTTGTGGTTTAGGAAACGACAAACATTGAAGAAAAAAAATCCCAGAAAAAAAGGTTGGGGGTCAAACAACCAAAAAGATAAGGAACAAGAATCCACCTCCGAGCAATTAACTAATGAAGTACGAGGTTTCCAAAGATGGAGTTTTTTTTTTCAAGGTGTTTTTCGGGTTATGGAGGAGTTAATTTTATTCAGAGGATTAGAGGGAAGAAGAGTTTATGCTAATGAGCCGAGTTTAATGGGGAGACGGCCTTCGGAGTCAAAGTGACTTTTTTCGGTAGATACCGTGTTGGAATAGGAGGGGCGAATTCGGGGGGGGGGGGGGGGTATCTGTAAAAGTTACCTTCGTCTCGCCGCTTTTGTGAAAAGAGATTTAGGATCTGAGGGGTCGTAACAAATTTTTTTCTTTCCCAAGTCGGAGAATACCGTTCGAAGATGTTTTAAGAAGGTTCGGTTTTTTTCATGATTTGAATTTCATTGTGATCAATAGAACACAGCGTGCCTACCAATAGCCGCGTGCCACAAACCTACTTTACAGGTTAGGTAGTATTAAATGGTTCTAAAAGTATAATTAGAAAAGAAAGACGTACACAAGACGCTGTCTGTGAGCTTAATTAGTGAACTTGTAATAATGTGTATATCCGTCTGCCACTCTTGCCCTACACTGCTTCATAATACCCATATAAAATAATTGGGAGTTATTTTTGATCACAATATGAAATGGAAGAACCAAAAAATCAACGACGTAAATAATAAACTTAGAAAATTAATATATATGTATTTGCGAGGTTGAGAAGCAGGGGCGTTACGTCCTAAGGCCACTGCCCCGGCGCCCAAAAACACTGTATAGGTATAGGTGAGTTTAAAAAAAACTCCACTGTTCAGTTGGCATTTGAATTTCCCTCCCTACACTGTACCTAGAATTTTTCACAAAGTTCAACAGCGACTCGCCAGATTTCTCTGGCTATGGAATGGAAATTCTATGGATATTCAATATTATGGTAGAGCATCCATGGTGTGCTCCACAGACCAAGCATGTTATAGGAATAAAGCGGCAGTAATCGATGTCCTGCAATCGAAATCGAAACCTGGGTTCCTGCAACTGGCAGGTCCTGGACCCTGGTGTTGACATGGCAACTGAGAAAAGTGGCCATCAGCGGATGCTCAGTAGAGTAAAATTTGTTGTCTGCCACGCCCACATCGGGCCCAGTCCCCAAAATCTGATTTCTACTCCAAAATCTTTCGTTTTCACAATCGATTCGATCCCTTCGATTCAATTTGTTGTTGTTGTTTTTCAGGAGGATTCCGCGAAAAAACACTCTTCATTCCGACAGTGGTGGTTAGAGGTTGCGTTTTTTGATTTATTATTCTGTGAATAATACACCTATGTATTCGCTCAGCAAACATTTTTTATAACACCCCCTCAAAATTTTTTCTTTTCCGTTTCAAGCTGCGTAGATTCCAAAAACGCTGCAAAGTCCTTGTCACATGGGTTTATTATTCTATTGGACATACCTACAGAAATGTTGGCTGTTCATTTATTGTTTCTTTCATGCGTAATAATCGAAATAGCTATTTTTGATGGTTTCCATTATTTTGGCCCCTAAAACAAAAATTAGGAACGCTCCTTTTTTTTAACTATCTTTGATCATTGTTAGTGCCATTTAATCGTCTTGATCCATGTGTTGACACTTTCTCCAGTGTTATTATACAAACTGATGGTGATTTCAGACGATTTCCCAGGTTTTTCACTCATGAAAAATCAATTTTGGGAGCTGAACATTTGGTAGAACTCAATTTTCCACTCTTTGGTCAAAATCGACTTCATATTCGGTCTTCTCGTCCCCAAAACATGAAAAACGATACCTTAAAAGCTCATGTTACCAACATGTTGCTAAAACGCAAAAAGTACCTATTTTTACACACATTTTCACTCATAACACCCCTGGGTATATTCCGATCGGGCTGAAAAGTTTCGGGACACAACTAGGACCCAAATGGAGCATGTGTGCGAAAGATTGAATTTTTTAGAACGAAAATGAAGCCTGTAGGTACACGTGATACGGCGTACGGCGGACGGACATTGCATTTTTGGAATCTACGCACCTTGAAACGGAAAAGAAAAACGTTTGAGGGGGTGTTATAAAAATTTTTTGCTGAGCGAATACATAGGTGTATTATTCACAGAATAATAAACCAAAATGCCCGTCCGCCGTCCGCCGTACGCCATATCACGTGCACCGGCTTCATTTTCGGTCTAAAAAATTCGTTCTTTCGCACACATGCTCCATTTGGGCCCTAGTTGTGTCCCGAAACTTGTCAGCCCGATCGGAATATACCCAGGGGTGTTATGAGTGAAAATGTGTATAAAAATAGGTACTTTTAGTGTTTTAGTAACATATTAGTAACATGAGCTTTTGAGGTATCGTTTTCCATGTTTTTGGGGACGAGAAGACCGAATATGAAATCGATTTTGACCAAGGAGTGGAAAATTGAGGTTGTACCAGATGTTCAGCTCCCAAAATTGATTTTTTATTAGTCAAAAACCTGCGAAATCGTCTGAAATCACCATCAATTTGTAGAATAACACTATAAACACAGTGTCCCCATCTCGTACCATTTATTATCGAGAACTAAAGTTGGCTTATACAAGGTTTGCGAGAACTTAAGTATGGTAGTGTTGTGGTTCTGGGAGGAACTCACGACACATACGTTGGATAGTTAGCATCTGAATTTGTCACCCTAGAACAGAGTTACGTTTTAGAGTTGCGTTTTTCGGATAATGGTTGCAACAACTCTCTATTATTCTGTGAATAATACAATACACCTATGCATTCGCTCAGCAAACAATTTTTATAACACCCCCCTTAAAATTTTTTCTTTTCCGTTTCAAGGTGCGTAGATTCCAAATATGCAATGTCTGTCCGCCGTACGCTGTACGCCGTACGCCGTCCGCCGTATCACGTGTACAGGCTTCATTTTCGGTCTAAAAAAATCGTTCTTTCGCACACATACTCCATTTGGGCCGTAGTTGTGTCCCGAAACTTTTCAGCCCGATCGGAATATACCCAGGGGTGTAATGAGTGAAAATGTGTGTTTAAAAGTAGGTACTTTTTGCGTTTTAGCAACATGTTGGTAACATGAGCTTTTAAGGTATCGTTTTTCATGTTTTTGGGGACGAGAAGACCGAATATGAAGTCGATTTCGACCAAAGAGTAGAAAATTGAGGTTCTACCAGATGTTGCTCCCGAAATTGATTTTTTATGAGTCAAAAACCTGGGAAATCGTCTGAAATCACCATCAATTTGAGAATAACACTGGAAAAAGTATCAACAGGTAGATCAAGACTATTAAATGGTACTATCAATGATCAGAGATAATTTATTTAAAAAAATAAAAAAATAAAAAGGAGCGTACCTTATTCGTGTTTTGGGGGCCAAAATTGGTGGAAACCACCAGAAATAGCTATTTCAATTATTTTATATGAAAGAAACAATAAATAAACAGCCAACATCTCTGTAGGTATGTCCAATAGAATAATAAACCAATGTGACAAGGACATTGCAGCGTTTTTTTTACGTTACGTTAAATTAGCCGTTCGCGAGCACCAAAAAGCTTCGTCAACACGATCGTGAATCAAACTGTATAAATCCGGCCCGGATTTTATCATAACTACGGAGCATCTGATTATAATCAAGGATGGCTGTATGAAGTCGAGTTGTTTGTTCTGCGATATTATTTCATTTGGCAAGTGATGGACTGTTGGATTTTGTTGGTAGGTACTTCTGAAACTTGAACAAACGTTGAAGTATTATTGATGGGCAAATTATTACACACCGGCAAATCATTACACAACGGTAAATTATTACACAACGGCACATCTACCAAGAAGGGGCTGGAATTGATAGGTACTTTTGCAACTTGAACAACCGTTGAAGTATTATTTATGGGCGAAGTATTATTGATGGGCAAATTATAACACAACGGTTCCTTATTCTATCTCCGTTGAAGGGGAACCTACACAGGTACATTATTACACAACGGTACCTAGTAACGACGGGGTTAGGTACTAACCTACGGAGGGTCCGCGATCTACATAATATGTGTAGAAAAGTACATAATATGTTATATAGACGGGTTATCTATACGGAGACCTGTGATCTGTAACAGGAGGATATTCTGTACAAAATAATAAACCGTTGTGAAGGGATTTGCAGCGTTTTTTCCTCGGTATTTACATTCTACTTGTGACGCTTACGTTCTCAGTGAATGGTGGATACGATGTTTTACCAAATTAGTGGTTACGATTCGGAAACTTTGAGGCTGTGTTTGAATGCCTTTGAGATGTACGTCGCTTACGATAATTAGCTGGATAGATGCGCCTTTTTAAGATTAATCCAACGGTTACAGTGACTCAAAATAGCCAAAAATGGCGCTTGCAATATTCTGCCTTTCAGAGGACGAAATGCAAAACTGTTTCCAATGGCAAACGGAAGGTTGAGTCGAAGATGATCAATCATCATCATCAACAATTGGTCGAAAATCATTTTCGACCGAAGAATCGAGAAATTAACTAAAAATCTATAAAAACTACTAACAAGGCAAAAACTGATACCAAATCCCCAAAAGTATTACAGTAATGGTGACGCTAGACAGAAAAATAATATTTCAAGGTAGACAGTCCGTTTGAAACATACAACAGCATTCATGTTAATTAGGTCTAATTCTTACTGTACCTCATCCTTTGCCCGAATTGAAATGATAATCTAGTAAACAATAAACTTATCGCAAATGAAAAACGCTGCAAATAATTACACAACGGTTCATTATCTAAAAGTAGCTCAAATTTAAATTAGTTAAGAATGTGAAAAAACAATAACAGGTTTTTTCACGCATGACGAAATTGTTTCTACCTAAAAGTAGCTCAACAGTTCATTATCTAAAAGTAGCTCAAATTTAAATTAGTTAAGAAAGTGAAAAATTGTTTCTACTAAGAAAGTGAAAAAACAATGATAGGTTTTATTACACATGACGAAATGGTTTCTACCTAAAAGTAGCTCAACAGTTCATTATCTAAAAGTAGCTCAAATTTAAATTAGTTAAGAAAGTAAAAAATTTTTTCTATACGAAAGTGAAAAAACAATAACAGGTTTTTTTACGCATGACGAAATTGTTTCTACCTAAAAGTAGCTCAAATTTAAATTATTTAAGAAAGTGAAAAATTGTTTCTATTAAGAAAGTGAAAAAACAATGATAGGTTTTTTCGCGCATGACGAAATTGTTTCTATCTAAAAGTAGCTCAACCGTTCATTATCCAAAAGTAGCTCAAATTTAAATCAGTTATGAAAGTGAAAAAACAATAATAGGTTTTTTCACGCATGACGAAATTGTTTCTATCCAAAACCTCCTTCTAACAATAATACTGATGTAGGAAACTCCATAACAGCTGTCCGAGGAGTGACGATGGTGGCACCGCAAACAGGCGGTAAAGTCTATCGCGAGGTCCCTGCGCATGCGCCAGAGTTGATAATTACCCGCGGTCTGACTGTGTCGAACGCGTCGTTTCCTGATTACCTCAATTCCTGCCGGCAGGTTTTTGAGTCGCTCGACGTGTCACGAAAACAAAGGGAACCGCTAACTAGGCCTGCCGCCCGGGATGAGAGCTTCCATCGTCGTATGCAACGAGCAATGCACATTACTAGGTACTGGAATTATATGCACAAAATTGGGCCAAAATATGCACTCGAAATGGGCAAAATATGCCAAATATGCACCCCAAGCAAAATTACGTTTAAAAAAAAACTTTAAAATACTTCTAAAATGAACTAAATTTTGTTGTGAGACGTACGTGTAGTGTATACATTATGTTCCAGTTATTATCGCGTCCTTAAAAAATTATAGAAAAGGATCAAGGATGAAAATGGAATGAAAATGTACACACCTTTTTCTCGACTATACAATATTTACATTTATACAAAAAAAGTCACTGGTTATCACAATTATAGCACTGGATCACAATTGATTTTTCCAAATGGTCAACCGTAAGTCTCCTACGGTTGGTTGTCGCTGACACAACTGATTCCAACGAGTTTCTGAGACGAAATGAATTCGACCCATAAGCATTAGAGGTGTTTATAGGGAAAACGGGTTGATAGGGTAGGTAGTTGATAGCCTTGCTTATCGAAGTGACGTACCTATTTATAGCCCGAAAGTGAAAGACAATCCCATTCAGGGATACATGGTAAGGGCGCGCCTAAGACCTAACACGGATTAAAGGGCGAATGGCCTAAGAATATGCGTGACCCCTTTTCAGATAAGGAAATTTCCCTATTTCCATTAAAAATGCAGAAATATGCAAACAACGCTGCAAAGTCCTTGTCACATGGGTTTATTATTCTATTGGAGTTCTAGAGATTCTCGTTGGCTGTTCATTTATGGTTTCTTTCATTCACAATAATTTAAATAGCTATTTTTGATGATTTCCACCAATTTTGGCCCCCAAAACATGAAATAGGTACGCTTTTTTTTCTTTTTTTTCCCAGATCATATTTGATCATTGGTAGTGCCATTTAATGGTCTTGATTCACCTGTTTACATTTTGTCTAATGTTATTATACACATTGATGGTGTTTTCAGACAATTTTCCAGGTTTTTGACTCATAAAAAAAATTTTGGGAGCTGAACATTTGGTAGAACTCAATTTTCCTCACTTTGGCCATAATCGACTTCATATTCGGTTTTCTCGTCCCCAAAAACATGGAAAACGATATCTCAGAAGCTCATGTTACCAAAATGTTGCTAAAACGCAAAAAGTACCTATTTTTACACACATTTTCACTCATAACACCCCTGGGTATATTCCGATCGGGCTGAAAAGTTTCGGGACACAACTAGGGCCCAAATGGAGCATGTGTGCGAAAGAACGATTTTTTTAGACCGAAAATGAAGCCTGTAGACGTGATACGGCGGACGGCGGACGGACATTGCATTTTTGGAATCTACGCACCTTGAAACGAAAAAGAAAAACGCTGCAAATCCCTGCACAACGGTTTATTATTTTGTATAGAATACCCTTCTGTTACAGATCACAGCTCTATGTATAGATAACCCGTCTATATAATATAATATGTACTATTCTATGCATAATTATGTAGATCGCAGACCCTCCGTAGGTTAGTACCTAACCCCGTACTCGTTACTAGGTACCTACCTAAATCAAGAGTTAAATGTTGCTAAAATAATTCTGCCGATGACAAACAGTACCTAACAAAAAGAAACACACATAATGAAGTTCTGAAAAGAAATTGTTGATGAGGAGTGAAAAAAGTTGCAAAAGTACCTACCAACAAACTCCAGCCCCTTCTACGTAGATGGTATAATGAACCGTTGTGTAATAATTTACCGTTGAGTAATGATTTACCGTAGTAATAATTTACCCATCAATAATACTTCAACGTTTGTTCAAGTTTCACTACCTACCAACAAACTCCAAAAGAGCCATCATTTTTCAAATTAAATAATATCACAGAACAACCAACTCGACTTCATACTCCGCCAATATAATCAGGTGATCCCTACCAATGATTGGCCGTATTCACAAATTCCTATTGTGGGCGCGTCTCTGGTTACGAGAATTGGTTTGATTTGTATACAATTTCATTCACACTGGAGTCGAAAATGCCTGTCGGTGCAAACTTCGGGGCCTTACTGTGAACGAACGGCTGGACGTACGATGCTCCGGATGGTCTTAAAAAACTCGCAAGTTCAAGAATTATTTAAAACCGTAAAAATATTTACGTAAAAAAATGGTATAGGCGTTTTGAAAATTTCAACCCCTATTTTGAACCCCTTAGAGATGACTCACAGTAACGTCGAGCTTCGAGGACCAACTAGACGCCGAACGGAACCTATAACCCGAATTTCATCAATTTTTTTTCATGGTAACTAAGAAAAGTGGCCCGTACGGCGTACGGCGTACGGCGTACGGCGGACAGACAGAAATATTTTTATTGCAGTTTTGGATTCTACATACCTTGAAACGTAAACCATCAAATTTTGAGGGGGGGTAAGAATTTTTTTTTTCATGCTCGATTCCAATGGTTCATTATTGAAAATAATAAACCAAAAATACATATTATGCAAATTCCAGTCCTTATCACGCGCCAAACGTCATTGAAATCCCGTGATCAGTGCCATCAACGACACCGAGTATTTGATCACTTCTTGTATATTTATGTACAGGGAGCAGAGCTCGTCGGCTCTTTTTACGAGTTTATGATTTATCAGTACTGAAACTGTATCAACTTGTAAATGAATGATTCTTTAAAATAAAAAAAAAGCTACAAAGTCCTTGTCACGTGGGTTTATTATTCTATTGGACATACCTACGGAAAAATTGGAAATACATTTACTGTTTCTGATATAGCTATTGCTGATGGTTTCCACCAATTTTGGCCCCCAGAAACACGAAATAAGGTCCTATTTTTGCAACCTCCGAAACTGAGTGCGGAAGAACGACGATTGTAGACCACATTTTAACGTAAATTTAAGGCTGAAACTTCGTTAAACCTCAATTTTGTTCCACTCTTTGGGTCAAAATTGACTTCATATTCGGTGTGTGTGTGTGTGTGTGTGTGTGTTTGTGTGTGCGGGTGTGACAAAATCTTGTATGCGCTGCCCAGGCCGCAGTTGTCAACCGATTTACGCGGTTATTTTGGTTTATTATTATGTGAATAACACACCTATGTAATCGCTCAGCAAAATATTTTTATAACTTTTTATAAATTTTTATATTTTTATGTAGTGAATAAGGATGAACAGACGGGGCCGAAAGTTAGCTTGAGAATGGTTATGCATTTGTTGGCCCCTCGGCTCTTTATAGGCCCCTGACACGATCAGAGGGGGGTCGGGGGGTCCCCACTCTGAGGTACAACATGTATGTACATTACATTGGTTGTGGAGGAGCAGCCGATCACAACACTGCTCCCCCCAGAATTTAAGTAACGCATTTAGTTAAATTTTGTTCTGTTGCGGTGGCGGTTGTCGGGCGTGGGAGGTGCGTGTGCTGGTTGCGGTGGTTGCGGTGGTCCGCTGTGGCTGTCCGGGTCGGTGTCGTTGGGGGCGGTACGTTTGCGACGTATGAAGAGCCGGGGTGTTGGTTGAGTGCGTGGGTACTGCTGTGGCGGCTGTTGCTGCGGGCGCCAGGTGCATGGGGTGCGGCGTTTTTGTGCTCGGGGGTCCCATGTGCGGCGGTAGAAACACGAGCCGTTCGTCGCGCTGTGTGTGGTCGGTCGTGGCTACGTCGGCGGTGGCTGTTGTCGTCTGTTCGAATCACACGAACCTCTTCGGTGACGGTAGCCACTCGAGGAGGGGGAGCGAAGGGTTTGAGGCGATCGGCGAGAGCAGCGAGTTTCGTGACGTCGGGTTCGTCGCGCGCCGCTATGTGAAGGCGAATGCTGTCTGGAAGGGCGCGTGTGAAAAGCTTCCGAACGAGCGGGGTCGGTGTGTCGGCCGGGAGTGCTCGAGTGAGTCGGCGGGCGAGGACTGACGGTAGTTCGTCGTCGGAAGTCGGTTGAGTAAGGCGGTGAGCCGGGAGCCGTCGGACGGTGCGTGCGTGGCGAAAAGGCGAGTTGTCAACGTCTGGTAGCTGTTGGCGTTCGATTGTGCCAGCCGCTAGTAATTCGCCGAAATGGGCCGACGCTTTCGCGTTGAGGTCCGGTAATATTCAGCGAAGTTTCGCGTGGCATGGAGGTCCCTTCGTGACGATTTGATGTTCTACGCGTTGCAGTGTATCGGCCGGGAGGGCTCTACGGAGTAGGCGGGCGTGGACTGACGAATTCTCGTGCTCAGAAGTCGGTTGGGGTCGTCGTAGAGGTCCGCTTGTCGGGGCTCGAAGGCGCGGGTGAATTTAGCATGCGGCGTCGTGAGGCCTTCGTGAGTCAATGTGATCTCGAGTTGGGCGAATCAGACGTGCGGGAATGCGGGGTCGTACGGCCGGAGCTGGAGCGTTGATGTCGGTGGAGTCGTTTCTGCGGGTGTCGGTGGTTTCGGGTCCTTGTTCTCGTTGTAGGCGCCAGTCCCGGAGAGGTGTCGTCTGGAAGTGTCAGCAGGAAGTGTGCGAGGCGCCGGCGTCCGTTTCCTTATATAGGAATCGGATGGTTGGGCGGAGTTAGCGGGGGGCCGCTGCGTTGGGCGTCGAGGCGGGCGTCGGAGTGGGGCGCCGCTGTGTGGCGTCAGTGGGGGCGGCGCTGGGGGCGTCGGAGTGGGGTGCGTGTTCCGGGCGTAGTGCTGCGGAGGTGGGGCACGTCGCAGACGGTCGGCGGGCGCTGAGCGGCGTTGTTCGTCGTTGCTAGGCGCTGTCGTCGCTGTCGTCGCACCGCGGTCGCAGACGGCGGGCGGAGGCTGCGTGTCACCACTCGGGGTCACCAGTGTAGTGAATAAGGATGAACAGACGGGGCCGAAAGTTAGCTTGAGAATGGTTATGTATTAGTAAGCCCCTCGGATCTTTATAGGCCCCTGACATGATCAGAGGGGGGTCGGGGGGTCCCCACTCTGAGGTACAACATGTATGTACATTACATTGGTAGTGGAGGAGCAGCCGATCACAACATACACCTATGTAATCGCTCAGCAAAAAATTTTTATAACACCCCTTCAAAATTTGTTCTTTTCCGTTTCAAGGTGCGTAGATTCCAAAAATGCAATATCCGTCCGCCGTCCACTGTACGCTGTCCGCCGTATCACGTGTACCGACTTCATTTTTGGTCTAAAAAAGTCGTTCTTTCGCATGCTCCATTTGGGCCCTAGTTGTGTCCCGAAACTTTCAGCCCGATCGGAATATACCCAGGGGTGTTATGAGTGAAAATGTGTGTAAAAATAGGTACTTTTTGTGTATTAGTAACATGTTAGTAACATGAGCTTTTGAGGTATCGTTTTCCATGTTTTTGGGGACGACAAGACCGATTATGAAGTCGATTTTGACCAAAGAGTGGAAAATAGAGGTTCTACCAAATAATGTTCAGCTCCCAAAATTGATTTTTTATGAGTCAAAAACCTGGGAAATCGTCTGAAATCACCATCAATTTGTATAATAACACTGGAAGTAGTATCAACACGTGGATCAAGACGATTAAATGGCACTACCAATGATCAAAGATGAATTGAAAAAAAAGAGAAAAAAAGGAGCGTACCTAATTCGTGTTTTAGAGGCCAAAAATGGTGAAAACCATCAAAAATAGCTATTTCAATTATTTTACGTGAAATAAACAATAAATGAACAGCCAACATTTCTGCAGGTATGTCCAGTAGAATAATAAACCCATGTGACAAGGACTTTGCAGCGTTTTTTGGTTTTGTTCGACGCAGAATTCAGTCGAGTTGTGCACTACGTCACCGGAATTTCGAAACGTTCTCTATATGAGCGGTGGTAGGGGGGGGGGGGGGGGGGGAATAGAACGCAGGATTTCCTGCAAGTTTTGTGTCTTTCCAACTTAAGAAGCTGCCATAAAAGAAACAAAAATTAGGTACCTAGTCACCTATCAATTTATCAATCCATCAATATAGGTATTCAAAATATTCTTGAGGCACTGTTATGATGATAACATCAACTACTCTAACATGGTAGTCACAAACATGTACATATTTATGCTTTTCATAACGCGTCCCTACTCACAAAATGAGGTAATTAAATTGCACAATAAATTCATTATCATCATAGATCATAAATATATACTTCCACACAATTTGCCATGAGTGAGAGTGATCTATACACCACCATAAGAGACGTCCACTGTAATGCATGCATTACTCAACGGGATGTTTTGTTTTTCTTATGCCTGATCCACTCAAGCATACGTAGAATAAGTTTTTTTTAAAATTTAATCAATGGTGGTGGTTGCATCTTGAGTGATTTTCCGTGAATTTCAAAATTTAAAAACCGTGGGTAAATGAGGGAGAAAACGCTGTTTGTGTGTACGCTTTTTTTACGACAAGAAATTTGGAAGCTGGGCATCTACGGCCAAACTCACGTATCAGATTCCAGCTTTCCAGGCCTGGACCTGTGAGCTGAGTTCAAGAGCTATTCGTAGCGATGAAAATTCCCCGTCACGGGCACGGCGACGATAACCACCACCAAACTCACAAGAGGAGGTTTCGAAACGGTTACAGGTCTCAGCTTACCCTTCGAAGAAGACGACTTTGACTGACTTATCTGTGGGAACGAAATACGGCGAGAAAAAAAGGGAACGTGAAAATTAAGCGTACCAGAAGGAAAGGTGGAGTAGAAATAATTTGAAAAAACCTCCTGGAAAACAGTTTTTACCATGATAATCGGGATTGGTCTCCATCAAACCACTGGTCCGCCTCTGGTGAGGACATCAATGGAAGTAATTTGTTTTTATTATGTAGAATAATTACCCATTATAATGCTTCGCCTCCATTAGTCGAGGTGTGAACACGGGGAAAAAATACTGAGAGGCCCCTCGTGGACACCGCGCAACTTTTAGACCTTCGAAAGAAGAATAATGACCTTTTTCGGGTAATTTGTGGATTATCTTTGATCCCCGGAGGCTATTGTTATTAATTTTTTTCCCCGAAGGAACCAGTGGATTTACGGTAAAGTCGACTAATAAACCTGGTACCGTGACGACGGACGTCCAGCGATGTAAATGACTCACGAAGCCAGTGACGTTCTCTCAGTTGTCTAAAACAGGAAATAAAATGGGGAGGTTTCTTTTGAATGGGGTTTCACGTTGTTTTCGAACACAACGTTTTTCATTGACTGAGTAACCAAAATATGTTGAGGACCTCTTTTGCTTACATTCCAGCCAACCTTTTTCTCCCATAAGGTCAGTCGAGGTCAGTTCACAAGGGAAAAAACTGTCTGCAGGACGCACATTTTAATTATCAATAGCTGAAAAGTCGATTTTTGAATTCAACCTACCTTTCACAAAGACCACCATTCGATCAGGAACCGGAAATTACCTATGTAGAAATCAGTGTAAGAATGTAAGATAGATAACGAAGAATTAACGTTAACTAAGAACAATAAAGAGAACTAACGAGAACTATCGTTATTAATGAGTAGGGACTGGAATTATATGCACAAAATTTGGCCAAAATATGCAGAATACGCACCCCAAGCAAAATTACGTTTAAAAAAATTTAAAATATTTCTAAAATGAACTAAATTTTGCTGTGAGACGTACGTGTAGTCTATACATTATGTTCCAGTTATTATCGCGAAAATGGAATGAAAATGTACACACCTTTTCTTCTCGACTATACAATATTTACATTTATACAAAAAAGTCACTCGCTATCACACTTATAGCACTGGATCACAATTGATTTTTCCAAATTGTCAATCGCAAATCTCCTACGGTTGTCGCTGAGGAGCAACTTTAAGTCGGAAAACGACCTCTCGACATCACAGGACATGATATCCGTGACCTCTTTTCAGAAACACATATATCAGAGGATTTGGCGATTGGAATGTCGAAAAATAGGAAAATTCCCCAATTTCGATTAAAAATGCAGAAATATACACAAAACGGCCAATATATGCAAAAATCTCCGAAATCGAACAAAATATGTTATTTGAATTTCAATTTAACACACGCTAAACGCTTCAGATACCCTCAAAACGGAAAATTAGAACGATATACACAAAAAAACACATAATCAAAATATGCGAATTCCAGTCCCTATTAATGAGATTGAAGAATTAACGTTCTTTGCACTGATACGCTATTTTCTATTCCAACCATGTTACGAATGCTAAAGTTGGATTGCTGCTGAAGACATTGTTACGTCACGCTGAGACAAATCTGATCAACAAGTACCTAGCAACTTTCTGCGACTCATTAAAAACTCAGTTGTATTTTAATAATAGTAGTAAATGAACTAAAATTGAAATATTTTATGTACTGTAGAAAAAAGTGATAATGTTTAGCAGATTGCACTTTAACTTCCTTAAATAACAATTTCGGCATTGTCATAACAGTTTTCGTTAGGTACGCCATACCAAGTGTTAAATGGACTGGCTGTGGCTGTTACTGGAAGACTATTTCGAATCTCCTGACCCCTCAGTCTCTCGCTACTTGCGATACACCCTTGGGGATTTAGGCCATAACCAAAAGAACAAAGGTCTTATTTAGGCTTCGGGAAAAGAAAAAAAAAATCCCCCATCGAATTTCCCCTCCTCCCTCACCTTAATCCCCGACTAAGGGCGCGGTATCCATATAAAAAACCTTGTAACAAGAAGAAATAAAATGAAAAACCACACAAACCCCCCTCCACACCTCACTTCATAACCTTCTTACCAGGGAAGGTTACCATCCTCCAGAAGGGCTTTCCTAGTTACGTAGGGTAAACAGGTCTCCCTACGCCCTCCTTTGCATTCTGATGTTAGGGAAAGTTAGGGAAATTCGGAATTGCTGTTGGGAGCCTGGGTCTGAAGCCTTATATATGCGTGGTCTGAGGGTTTTCTCGGTCTATACATCTTTAATCTAAGAGAAGTATAAGGAAGGGAGAAGGCTCTTGCGTTTTCATGTTAGTTTTCTCCCCTCAGGACCAAAATTACGTTTGCAAGTGAAAGATGCGTCATGTTTTTTGAGCTTCTTATTTCATTTTTAAAAAGAGGTCTTCACTGGAGATTGAATCTGATCTCCCTTACAGAGTACGACGTTCGCACGTCGATGGGTTTTCACCATCAGTCTCCTCTCATATCCGTTGTAGTTCTAATTCTGATTTAGTTTCAGTTCTGATTCTGTTTTACAGCCGACAGTCGACTTTGCATGTGCAAGGGATGAACTCAGAATGGTCTGATACCGATTTGCATCACAGCCACATCAAAAAATGCATGAACCTCCTAACCAGTTTGGATGCATTTCAATAGCGTATTTTCTTCGAGGATTCGCTATAACGATCTGCAACCTGTCCAGCCAGGGATACCGTCCGGTCAATTCCTATTGTCACATATGGCCTCATGGTGGAAGGGTTAATAGCCTGGTATGTGGCCCTAAGGCTTGTGACAGAGTGTGACAGTGGGGGTGGACCCTCGAGTCCCCCTCCTAGACCAGCGAGATTATCACCGGTTAAGGAGGAATATCGATTAGGCTCCCGCTCACCGATCCCGTCTCCACCGGACCAAAAAACGACTCGAGAACAGCCGCACTGTTACAGGCTTGCACATCGGTCATCTGATTTTTACGTTTTCATGTTAATTTTCTACAACCGGTATCAATTTACATTTGCTATAGAGGTTTTTTTGTGGTCCTTATTTAATTAGTCCAAATAGGCCTTCAGGAGATATTGAATCTGGGGGCCTATTCCCTAAAAGAGATAGTGAAAATAGAGTATCTATTTTGAAAATCTCCTGGGAGAGAGAGTCTCCCTTGGGAGACAGTCTCTTCAAGTGTCTCCCAGGTTCGTCTATTTTACTGAATAGCTCTCAACCCGTACCTACTCAGACGTTTTTGCTCATGAATCGATAATATGTACCTATATATTTTAATGAACAATCGACTTACCTTTAAGAGACAAAAAAACATACATCAAAATGACCAATATGGTAGCCGATGAACGAAGGATGACACAAACTCAATATCAAACAAACGAGAAATGAGAAAGGGACTCTCTCTTTCGAGAAGACACCTAATAAGGTGTCTCTCTGAAAGAGATCGAAAATGCCAAGATGGCCGCCAACTCTCTCTTTTAGAAGTTACTGAATAACCCTGTCATGGATACTATAAACATCTCTTCTGCCAAAAGAGAGAGTCAGACCAAAAAGAGATGTCTCTTTGGCTTAGTGAATAGGCCTCCCTTCCGGAGTTTCGTACTTCATCTAAGTTTCGGGGTACATGGGTGTTTGTTATCATGAGGCCATCATGGGTAGATAATGTATTGCCATGGTCACATTCAACCTCAATTTTGATTATGGTCAAAGTTCACCATATTATCTAGTTGCGAACAACACCATAACACCTAGTAATATTCTTATTACGTCTAATAATTTATAATTAGGTATGCTAATGATTAATTTCAATATCTATTATAAACAAAATCAAGACGTACCTCAAGCATTGATTTGTTCATTGCCATTGAAATTGTTTGTACTCACCTGCAACAAAAAAAAAGGTCGTTTAATTCAAGTCCATCCACAGCGTTCGTGTCAACATAAATGCGAGCCAATTCTCTGAAGACGAGTGCGCCATATGCTAACCCTTGAACGAGCAGAACGCAGTCCCCTCGTACTCCACCCAAGCGGAGTCTATTAGGTAGGTACGACGAGCGAACTGCAATCCAAATCGAGTTCCTCGAGCATTCTCAGTCCACGAATTCTACTCGTACACTTTCACTCCTACGAATGAGCTCGATCCCGACTTCAATTCATACGAGCACATACGAGTACAGCTGTGCAACTCCTCAACGAGAAGCTGCTCGTAAAATGTTAAGTCTACTCACTGAAGGGTTAGCATCAGGTACGGTTGCTCTGGACACTGTTTTGGTTTACTATTCTGTGAATAATACTCCTATGTATTCGCTCAGCAAAAAAAATTTATTACACCCCCTCAAATTTTTGGTTTATTATTTTCAATAATGAACCATTGGAATCGAGCATGAAAAAAAAAATTCTTACCCCCCCTCAAAATTTGATGGTTTACGTTTCAAGGTATGTAGAATCCAAAACTGCAATAAAAATATTTCTGTCTGTCCGCCGTACGCCGTACGCCGTACGCCGTACGGGCCACTTTTCTTAGTTACCATGGAAAAAAATTGATGAAATTCGGGTTATAGGTTCCGTTCGGCGTCTAGTTGGTCCTCGAAGCTCGACGTTACTGTGAGTCATCTCTAAGGGGTTCAAAATAGGGGTTGAAATTTTCAAAACGCCTATACTATTTTTTTACGTAAATATTTTTACGGTTTTAAATAGTTCTTGAACTTGCAAGTTTTTTAAGACCATCCGCAGCATCGTACGTCCAGCCGTTCGTTCACAGTAAGGCCCCGAAGTTTGCACCGACAGGCATTTTCGACTCCAGTGTGAATGAAATTGTATACAATTCAAACCAAATCTCGTAACCAGAGACGCGCCCACAATAGGAATTTGTGAATACGGCCAATCATTGCTAGGGGCCACCTGATTATATTGGCGGAGTATGAAGTCAAGTTGGTTGTTCTGTGATATTATTTCGCTTGAAAAATGATGGCTCTTTTGGAGTTTGTTGGTAGGTAGTGAAACTTGAACAAACGTTGAAGTATTATTGATGGGTAAATTATTACTACGGTAAATCATTACTCAACGGTAAATTATTACACAACGGTTCAGTATACCATCTACGTAGAAGGGGCTGGAGTTTGTTGGTAGGTACTTTTGCAACTTTTTTCACTCCTCATCAACAATTTCTTTTCAGAACTTCATTATGTGCGTTTCTTTTTGTTAGGTACTGTTTGTCATCGGCAGAATTATTTTAGCAACATTTAACTCGTGATTTAGGTAGGTACCTAGTAACGTGTACGGGGTTAGGTACTAACCTACGGAGGGTCTGCGATCTACATAATATGTATAGAATAGTACATATTATATTATATAGACGGGTTATCTATACATAGAGCTGTGATCTGTAACAGAAGGAGATTCTATATAAAATAATAAACCGTTGTGCAGGGATTTGCAGCGTTTTTTCTTTTCCGTTTCAAGGTGCGTAGATTTCAAAAATTCAATGGCCGTCCGCCGTACGCCATATCAAATGTACCGGCTTCATTTTCGGTCTAAAAAATTCGTTATTTCGAAACCATGCCCCATTTGGGCCCTAGTTGTGTCACAGAACTTTGCAGCCCGATCGGAATATGCCCAGGGGTGTTATGAGTGAAAATGTGTGTAAAAATAGGTACTTTTGCGTTTTAGCAACATGTTAGTAACATGAGCTTTTAAGGTATCGTTTTCCATGTTTTTGGGATGAGAAGACCGAATATGAAGTCGATTTTGACCAAAGAGTGGAAAATTGAGGTTCTAACGAAGTTTCAGCATTAAATTTACGTCAAATTTAGGTCTAAAACCGTCGTCGTTCTTCCACACACAGCTTGGGTCTCCGTTTGGGAACACATTTGGGTCCTAGTTGTGCTCCGAAACACGGCAGCCCGAACGAGTTACACCCAGGGGCGTTATGGGAGAAAACTGGGTGTAAAAATAGGGGTTTTCGAGGGATTTTTGAGGTTTTAGTGAACATGAGCTTGTGAGGTATCGTTTCCCACGTTTTTTTAGGGTGCAAAGACCGAATATTAGATTGATTTTGACCGAGAATGAAGAATTGAGGTTGTAACGAAGGTTAAACTCCAGAAATTCGTTGTTTATTAGTCAAAAACATGGGAAATTGTCTGAAATCACCATACATTTGTATAATACCAATAGAAATAGTATCAACAGGTCAATCAAGACAACTAAATGGCACTATAAATAATAAAAAATACAATTTGTTTTTTTTAAAACCGAGCCTAACTCGTGTTTTTGGGGGCCAGAATTGGTGGAAACAATCAAAAGTAGCTATGTCAATCATTGTACATGAAAGAAACAATAAATGAACAGCCAAAATTTCTGTAGGTATGTCCAGCAGAATAATAAACCCATGTGACAAGGACTTTGCAGCGTTTTTCTTATTCAAAACTGGCTGGGTCGCAGGAAACTGTCAAGAAAGACAAAGCATCAAAAGTTGGTAGGATTCTTCATTCTTCATTCTGATCATACCGCATCAGACCTCTTCAGTGCAATGGATTACCTCATGGGATTTCACCCTAGGTCTCGCTTTCCCTCAGGGAAAACGAGAACTAAAAAAAAGGACTTATATTATGCCTCTATAAAAAAAAAGGAAAAGGAAAAAAACCCAACTGATTAGGATTCCGCGCATAGGAGGACGGCTAAACAAATTGGACTCCTCCTCCCCCTGAGTCCTTCCTCTGGTCGACCCCAGTTTTCAGATGCATCTAGACCTTGGGAAGTGTGTGCTGTGAGGATTGTGTGTGTGTGTGTGTGTGTCGGAAGGATTGTACAAGATGCGTGTGGCGGGGGAAATTTCTACGACCCTCTGGAGACCTCAGGGAAGGAGAAATTGAGAAAGGACGTGAGGTCGCCTCCTGCTGAACCTCTCAACCTGCCCCTCCCTGCTTAGCGTCTGTCGGAGTTTCCTCGTATAAAATAATGGATTTCCTGATAAATGAATGAAATTCCTCGGACCGAATCATCGACGGACCTTTCTCATCGCGGCCAGGCGTGGCAATTCGATGTCGTTGAAAAAGTTTAAATACGCTCGCATATCGTTAGGTAAATTAGTGGGTCCGCTGAACAGGAGCCTAACGCGAGCTTGGAAGATACCTTGACACGGTAGCCAAAAACGCTGCAAATCCCTGCACTATTACTTTTATTTTGTACAGAATACCCTTCTGTTACAGATCACAGCTCTCTGTATAGATAACCCGTATATATAATATAATATTATGCACTATCCTACACATGTCATATTACGCAGATCGCATATCCTCCGTAGGTTAGTACGTAACCCCGTACTCGTTGCTAGGTACTTACCTAAATCACGAGTTAAATGTTGCTAAAATAATTCTGTCGATGACAAACAGTAAGTAACTAAAAGGGCAAAAAGAAACGCAAATAATGAGGTTCTGAAAGGAAATTGTTGATGTGGAGTGAAAAAAGTTGCAAAAGTACCTACCAACATACCCACCAATAATACTTCAGCGTTTGTTCAAGTTTCACTAGGTTTCAAGTGAAATAATATCACAGAACAACCAACTCGACTTCATACTCCGTGAATATAATTAGGTGCTCCCTAGCAATGATTATCTCGGGCCGATTCCCGATTGTTAGCGCGTCCCTAGTGGTGATATTTGGGCTGAATGTATACAATTTGATTCACACTCCTGTTGAAAATGCCTGTCGGTGCACACTTCCAGGCCTTTCTGTGAACGAACGGCTGGACGTACAGTGCTCCGGGTGGTCTTTAAAAACTCTCAAGTTCGAGACCTATTTAAAACCGTAAAAAAATGCAAGAAAACGTTGCCCTGGAGACTTCAACTCCTATTCTCGCCCCTTAGGGATGACTGACATTAACGCCGAGCTTCGAGGGCCAACTAGACCCCACATGGGACCTATAAACCGAATTTCGTCAATTTTGGTTCATGGTAAGTAACTAAGAAAAGTGCTCAGCACGGCGTACGGCGGACGGACAGAAATTTTTGCATTGCATTTTCGGATTCTACATGACCTTGAAATGGAAGCCATCAAATTTTGAGGGGGGGATTAAACATTTTTTTCTCATGCTCGATTCCAAAGGTTCATCATTGAAAATAATAAACCAAAACACAACTGACAGTTCCAAAATCCAGAAAATACGATACTCGTATTCATCTTACTGGCACCAATGTCCATAGAGAGGTGGCGTCGAATTTTGTTGCGTGTCGTGTTCACCCTCCAAACTCGCATCACTTGCCAACACCCTAAACAATCAGCTTTTCTGCACAGGCGCCATCCCTTGGTGCTGCGTTGGCCCAAAACCTCGCACAGCCACTTCTGATGGCGCTATCTGCACACCCTCAACATATCAAGTCGTAAAACCGGAAATGAGCTGTTTTCCCCTTGCCGACACCAAGTGCTGCTCCCTGGTGCCACCATGACGCAATCTACTGAACGAACCCTAGTGGTCTACCAAGTATAAAATCCATAGTTTCCATAGTTGTTTTTCCATTTGGTTTCCCGGACTACACACACACACAGTGCCAAATGCCATGCCCATGTGTAAGGTTTCCTCTTCGGCAAATAGCCAAGACTTCAGTTCAAAAATTTATGTTCTGAAAATTTTGGACAAATTGCAAGCTTCATTTTTTGAAAACTGACCAGTTCAAAAATTTATGTTCTGAAAATTTTGGATAGATTGCAATAGCTTCATTTTTTGAAAACTGACTTCCGTTCAAAAATTTATGTTCTGAAAATTTTGGACAGATTGCAATAGCTTCATTTTTTGAAAATTGGCTAAAATTTTTGCCCAATACATTTTATTTTATCGGTTTACCTTACCTAACGTTACCTGTAACATGTAGGTGCTTTGCTATCTGTAACGTGTAGGTGCCCTAGTGCTTTGTTAAATTTACATTCAGCTTTGTTTGTAAATACAGTTGTGTGTTCTCGACTGGTGAAGTAATAAAGTATTTGGAGGGGGATCTTGAGGGTCAGTCAGTTAATTTCTTTTTTTCATCTAGGCCATATATTCGTTTTATTCATAAAACTTCATCAGGGCAGTGCCAACAAGAAAAATGGGTTTTAGTCACTTGCCAATATGGATTTACACAATGGTACAGTTAAGTGCAATTAAGCAAGCAATTAAATGAACAATTAAGTGAGTGGAACAATTAAGTGGCTCCTTGGAAAGGAGTTTGGGTGTACAAGCTAGAACATCTATTGCATGTGAACATATACTGAATGTGGAAAACGTCACTTGAAAAAGCTGGTGGTCTAGCGGAAAACTGGTGTATGCGCACTTTATAATATTATAATTGTGGAAAACTGCATCAAGTGAAAAACTGCTGGTGATAAGGGTGATAGGTGTTGTGGTTGTGGGTGGACATAGGTAACTGTACGGTTGCTGCTGTGCTTATTGTTAGAAGGTTGAGTTCAGCAACAAGTTTGCTGAGTCTGGCGGTGTCTGTTCTTAAATTGCATGTGTTGAGGTCTTGACTAAGTGGGCCATTTCTTTAAGTTTTTGTTTTTAAAGTCAAATCTTACATCCCCCCCCCCCCCCCCCATTCAACAATCCTGGCTACGCCATGACACACAAAGTGACAAACTCCATACCCATGTGTAAGCTTTCCTCTTGGGCAAATAGCCATGATTTCAGTATTAATTTGATTTTGACTCGTAACATCCTACGTACAACTGGAAGTTTATCTTGAATGTTTCAGTAAAATCCAAGTATTCGGGTTACAGTGGATTTGTTGAAGGTGTTTTAGGATAGTCAGCTCGTAAATGACTTGTCGCGTTTGAGTTCTTCGAAGCGGTATTAATCAATATTAATTGCAATGAGCAGTTCCTATATTTAGATGCCACAACTGACTCTCAAAATCACCAATCCTTGATGGGAGTTTGCCTAACGCCCTTGGCATATTGTCACCTCGTGATGAAGCGAAAGAAACCAATGAAATACAACCGGCTGACTAAGCCAACTGTGTAATTGGACAATCAGGGAATTATTAGTTTTCCGAATCAACCGAGACGCTTTTGTGACTAAACTGTACACTAAATGATTGTTTACCGCAATGCAATCATAGGATTTCTTTCTAATGGAGAAACCAACTAAAATGACTTTTGAAAACTGCCTAGCATCTCGATAGATTTATAGCGGTTTTAGGATGCTGGATATCCTTAATTGACTCCGAGATTGAATCGTTGATCAATTAAGCCCGGGTTGTTTTTTCTTGCTCCTTTTGAAGAAGGCCACCTTGTCAAAATGGTTTATTGCTCCCTCAAACGGAATAAATAATGCAAATTGCTCAATTCCTAACCGAAAAATCGAGCCGAGAGCCTAAGGGCATTACTAGGCACCAAAACATGCAAGGGTAGCTTGCAGAACACCTACATTTCTAGTGCCACTGGGGATTTTTCGGGTAGGGTGAGTTGTAGGGGTTGTAGGGAATAAACTGAGGATTGTGTAAATATTGACCAGAAGATGAAGTGCTGTCACTTGGTTGTATACAATGCTATACAGCGTTTTTCAAAAGTATAAGTAAAATCAAATGATTACACAACTGCTGTACCTACGAAAGGACCAGAGGGTCCTAATTGTATCACATTAATTTTAAATTAATTTTAAAAATATACCACTAAAAAAAACGGCCATTTTCAGTCTAGGTCACTGTCATGTCGGCAAGACTCAAAATGTCCACAGCTACACAAACTACTTGTGCGGAAGGGAATATTAATAAGACACGTAAAGTTATGTGTCGGTTGGTCCGCAGTTGGTCCCAGATAAAATACGTCAAAATCCCACTGACGGATTAGTCTGCGCTCGGTCTAAGATTTACTAAGGAAATCCACTAGGTACTCGTAATCTAATTTCAAGGATTGCTGAGAACTCGTATACTGATTGATTCACCAATTGATGCAAGTTAAATCACTGATATGTACGTTACAATAGTTACCTACCTATAATGTAGTATTATTCACACTCAATTCATACTCAATTTGATAATTTTACAATAATGAATATTTTTAAAATAATGAAACACTTTCTCCGGAGCTTGTTTACAAAGTGTAGACATAAGCTGGATACTAATAGCACCAGTGAACTCCATTAAAAATTTGTTTAATAGGACTGGATTAATTCCTGCAGGCCCAAGTACAGAAGGGCGATCGTGCAAATATCGTACCATATAGCCAGACCGCAGACAGATGTTCAGTTAAGATCCTCAGTCGTCAAGAGAGAAAATGTTCCTTCGACGGTCCTCAATCCTTAATTTAATAAGACCAAAGCTGGACACAAAAATCCGAACCGGGGACGTGGGATAAGCGCATGCGCAGGAGCTCTACCTAAGCATGACAGACGTCTGAAGATCTGTAAGTCAAATCCAAAGAAATAAAAATAAAATAAATTCAACTTGGACAGGGAGAAAAAAAATATCAGCATCAACTTCAGAAGAAGGATACCTGCCGAAGGAGCTCACACTCGGGGTAAACGGGGAATCACAAATGCAGGACATTAATTTGAGGGTTCGTTTACATACGGGCAGGCATTGTCTGCTTTATAAGGGCGTGCTCCACCCTGGAACGGCCATCATTGATGCCTCGGGCCTCTTCTTCCTAGATTGACATCTGAGGGGGTTCCTTCAAGTCTTGATGGATCGTCCTGGTGTCCAGGACGGGTTTTGCCTCCACAAGACTTCCCCTACCAGAAGTACCAGCCCAAATGTACTGTCTGGTCGAAGGGTTCTCAGACACATTCCGATCGCCTATTGCAATCCTTAAAAAGCTCTTTTCCCTGCTCTCGGCTTCATTCAAGTTCCGAGGGATCGGGTTTCGATTGAAATGGAAGGTCGAGCGAAATGAAGCAAAACCCAAGCGACATCCGGTCAGATGAATCGGTCGCTCTTTATGGGATGAAGTAACTGATTTCTAGTGTTTTTCTCAAGGAAACCCCGAAGTATGTGCCTTCACAAGCTGTTAAACTACTACAGATACTTCAAACAACGTGGATACTAAGTGTTGAACAATCCAAGGCTCCAAGATGATTCCCGATGCATTACCAGAGGGTCAGGTGTATCAGTCAAGTCGGGTTACAGGGCTCTCAACAAGTTGTCAGCAGTCTTCCGAGTTCAGGAGCCCGAAATTTGTTCAATAATAATGTAAGTGAACAATAATAATTTATGACTGTTCAATAACAATCATAAATTATTATATTAATTTATATTAATGTTGTAAGGATGTTCTTTTTCAATACTGGTTGATGAGAGTTTGAAGGACGATTGAGATCCAGGTGTTTTCTGAAACCGTTATTTAATGAAAAACACAAGCTTTCAACAACTGTTCTCTGACAGTCATCATCAGGTGTATACCAGAAATAGTTGTAAGGCAAGTTGTCTTATCAGGAACCTGATATGTAAGGCAAGTGGTCCTTACCCTGTAGGGCAAGTTGTCTTATCAGGTTTCTGATATTATGTAAGGCACGTTGTCTTATCAGGAACCTGATATGTAAGGCAAGTTGTCTTATCAGGAACCTGATATGTAAGGCAAGTTGTCTTATCAGGAACCTGATATGTAAGGCAAGTTGTCTTATCAGGAACCTGATATGTAAGGCAAGTTGTCTTATTAGGAACCTGATATGTAAGGCAAGTTGTCCTTGTCCTGTAGGGCAAGTTGTCTTATCAGGATCCTGATATTATGTAAGGCACGTTGTCTTATCAGGAACCTGATATGTAAGGCAAGTTGTCTTATCAGGTTCCTGATAAGACAACTTGCCTTACAACTATTTCTGGTATACACCTGATGATTACTGTCAGAGAGCAGTTGAAAACTTGTGTTTTTCATTAAATAACGGTTTCAAAAAAACACCTGGATCTCAATCGTCCTTCAAACTCTCATCAACCAGCATAAATTATTATTATTAGTCATAATAAAAAATTAGGCAATAGCACCAGTTAAATATGTTATAACTACATGGTAAACAAAAACCAGCGAGTCCAAGAATGTAGAGTTCTCTATAAGGCTCTAATAATGAGACGAGCCTAAATTTAAGAAGATTTCAGGTTAGAAAACCTTTCGGCGCACGTGCCGAGGTTCTTCGTCTACTTGTGTGTGCCTTTTTTAATTTAACCTTTCAGCAATGTTTTGAAAATAATGGCTGTCGTGAGCGGATTTTTGGCTCAAGACATTCGGTTGGAAAGTTGGAGTCACCACTTGTCGAGAGCGGGAGTGGTGAGACAGAGAGAGAGAGAGAGAGAGAGTGTTCGGGTGTGCTCCTATGGAGTCTTTTGCTAACTGCCCGCGGTTTTCACCACAGCAGGAGTTAGATGAAGGGAAGGTTAGCTCCCCCATGGTTTTCACAACAGCAGGCGCTTTAGGAAGTGGCTCCACGCGGTTTTCACCACAGCAGGCGCCTGTGATGTGGTAGCTAGTACCACGCGGGTTTCACTATAGCAGGTACAAGGAAAGGAGAGAGAGAGAGAGAGGTCGAGAGAGAAGTCGCAAGTCGGGGGTCGGATCGTCAAATGAAGAGCTGGGCCAGAAAAGCTGGTTTTATACAGACTTTTCCATTCGTCCCCAGTCCACAATCGGCCGTTACGACCGTTTGAGGCGGTTGGCGGTAGGGGAAACCCCTTGTTGTTGCTTAGCTCAACGTTCTCTGCGTTTATTTGGTAAAATCTCTCGTAATATTACAGGAGTGGTTTCTGAGAGGGAATCACGACAATGGCGCATGAATCAAGTCTGAGAAAATGACTTGAGTTGGTCGGATTTCATTTGGTACCGTCGCTCTCAAAAAGTCTGCTATTATTTTGCCTTTGGTTAGTGGACAGCGTCGTTGACGAAGCTTTTTTGCCTCAGAAATGTTAAATTTCTCAACTTTGAGCGCTTCTGCTGAGGTGTTTGAGGAAAATTGACCACGTTCAACTTCAATGTTAGACGTTATCGTCACACCAAAAAAAATCTGTCACTGTTCCTCCCATCATTAGTGCCGATTTTATTGTCAACAATTCGTTTTATAAAGTTAAAAAATGTTGTCAGCCTTGCATTTTCTGATACTGCATTACTAGGAGCTGATAGGCACCACCTGTCACAAATCTGAGCCAATTACGGACTATTTGGGTCGTCCCTGTGAAGTCTTATCCGTCCAGACGCCCTTCACATGACGTCGGTTCATTCCACTTGGATTGTGAACGTTACGGGACGGACGTTTCGGCTCCATCCGGCAAAGAAATAATTCTCGACGAGCAGATGGATTTTCTGTTCTACACCAGTTCACCTCTCATCACGAGTTCAGATGTTTACGACACGCGGCGCAGATATTGATTCGATACGAGCGGGGCGGACGTATAAAGATCTTTTCAAATGAAGAAACCTCCAAACGACAAACTCCGCCGGTAACATCATCAAATCAAATGACAAGGCACAAAACCGGTTACCGTCCGAAGTGACTGCTAACAGCAAAGACTTAACTGATTAGTATTGGGACGACACTTCCTTTCCCTCCCACCAGAGGCCTCGCCTCTCACTTTTCACTCAAACGAAGCTTTCATTTCTCTCATCCTAAGAATTCGAATCCAACCAATTAACACTGCTGTAAATGAGCGTTGGAGCTGGGTATGAAACGAGCACCAGAAGGGAGACCAAGAAGAAAACGTGTAAATTGGTATGAAAACGAAACAGCCGCTAATAAACCCTCCACAATAAAATGCGCAGCGGTGTACCTATCATAAAAAAATATGGAAGAAGTAGAATAGTTAAGCAATTAGCAAAGCCTTGACAGGTTTTGAAACGTTCGACGAATAGAAATTTCCAACTCAGGCCGTTTTCTCTCCGAGTGCCTTTGTAATTGGGTTGTAATTTTAATTGGGAGGATGGTGATGATGAAGCCTTGATGAAGCGGGGAGATGAATCATTCGTCTGCAAGGCAGTATTGACATCAGCCATCGCTTGGGGATTAGCGATCACAGGACTAGGACTACATATCCCCCAACCTCTATCTACACGATAGTATGCAGGCCCTTGGATCTGACAGTCTAAATGCTACGTACCTACCTACCTAATCCCCGATCTGTCTCTTGGATCCTGTTAGGGACTGGCGATTATAGGACTAGGACTACGTACTTTATCCCTGCTGTTGTCAGCATTGAGAACATTAGCCTCCGAGGCTTCGCTCCACCTCCTTGGGCCAACAGCCAGGATTTCATCTCGTAATTTTTTGCCTCATTTGTACTTTTATAAAATACCCTCATTTATAAAATACCCATTTATAAAATACTCATAAAATAAAATAAAATACTCATATCCCTAAAACACCCATATATAAAATAAAATACCCATGGGTATTTTATAAAATACCGATTTATAAAACTCATAAAATAAAATGAAATACTCATAAAATAAAATACTCATAAAATAAAATACTCATTTATAAAATACCCTCATTTATGAAATAACGCTTAATTTTGAAAACGGGCTAAAAACTACCATTTTTCCAAGAGTTCAGAACATATATATATTTTTTATATGAATTATAATATACATATATGAATTAATACACTCAAAAAAATTAATACACTCGTTAAATTAACATTCAAATATTACTTAGGACTGCAGCAGAGGGAATGGAGAATTTTCGCCAGAAATATTTATTTAAAAAAAATTATAATGTTATACATATTTATTACATTTATAATAATATAATTAATTATAATATTATATATATTTGTTATAATTATAATATAATTAATTATAATATTATAAATCATTATAATGTGATATATATTTATTAAACATACTTTTTTTCATCGGAAAAACATTTCTAGCGAAAATTCCCCATTCTCTCTTTGCTGCAGTCCTAAGTGATATTTGATTGTATTAATTTAACGAGCATACTGGTGCCACAAGGTGGAAACAGGAAATGAAATCGAACCATCCCGATTGATTAATGAAGAATTGAGTTCAAAATACCGAAACTGACACAATTTACCTTATCGTCAATCAAGTCCTCATCGATTAGGTACACAATATTTCCTTGGATGTGTATGCCACTCGTAAGTATATTACTAACACTGCCGTCCATAGCAAGAAAGCCGTAGAACAAGGAAATCTAGTTTTGAGGAAAACGCAAGTAAAGGTTTTTGGCTGTAAAATGGGCAATCTTAAATATTTTCCTTTTTTTTTTTGCAAATGATCCAAATTTAGTTTCTACGTCTGTAGCAGCAAGGCGCATCAATATTGGAAGAATACACCTACGTTTATGTACGCAACTGTTTTTCTCCGTTAGAAGATGAGGTAAATTGTGCTTCAAAAAACGGTAGAGGGTCTGCTGCTGCTTTTCTTCATTGGACGCTCATGCTACAGTTGTTTCCCACTGTAGTTGCTGGAGTTTTTCACCTCTTTCCCAAAGAGAAAAACAGTACCTTTATTAATTTTTCCTTGTAAAATGCGACTTACCGCGATGTGAAAGACACCTACGGTCGATCACTCGAAGCGTTTGGCGCTCATCACAAAATCAAAAAACGGTACCGCCTGAAGAAGTCGGACAACTATGAGAGGGATACAGCAAAGAAAAACAGTACTGTCCTGATGACCATTAAAATTAAATTCACTGTTCCAATGAATGAACACTGAAGGTCTGGGATCAACTGTTTTTATTTGCTGGAAGAACTGCTACTGCTTTCATCGTTGAAAAACCACCAAAACCACCAAAAACTCTAAAAACCGTACACGTTTTCCTCGAATAACTTGTTTAGGGAAAACTTTCTCAACTTCTACAACTGGATACCAAAATAGGTCTCTAAGATACGAATCCAGCCATACCAAAGTCGCTAAATTGAAAAAAAAATCGGGTCTACGGCTTTCTTTACTTTGGCGGGCAGAACAGTTGCGTTGTTGTACGCACTTGAAGGCAGAGACTTGGACTGGCTGTTGTTTAGATGTTTATTTTTGCAATATTTCGACGACACGACTACCGCCCTACCAGACGTCACGCCAAAGTCAACCATACGCTAATATTATCGACGAATTTTTGATTCGTCCACAAAACTCTTAATTTTCGATGCGTTTTTTGACGATGCGCCGCAGTAACAAACAATAAACGAACTCCCCCCCACATCACATGGAGTTTACACAAGGGCAGCCAAGCCGGGGGATTTGTGAGTCAAATACCCTTAACCCCCCCACCCCTCGCATCATCACTAAAAGCCCCCCCCCCCCCCACCCCAACAGCCTCAAGACCGCCCTTCTCCAGCTACCACCTCATTAAAAGGCTCCGAAAACCATCTGAATTTCAAATCCTACAACAAGCCGACATCCAAGGGAAATCGGCGTTCACTAAAAAGCTCGACCATTCATTCCGCTTCAAAACTCCTACGTTTGTTGCAAACTCGCATTTTTTTTTCTTTTCAGCCCTTCTTTTGTATCTGCTTATTTATTTTTATTTATTCTTATTTATTTTTTATTTATTTTTTGTATTCGGTATCGAAGCCTTTGATGATGAGGGATTAGCCCACCGTTCCATTCGGATCAATAACTCTTGCTGCCTCAAGTTGCGATTTAATTGAAACGACAAAAACCGGCGGGTGAAAGAACGTGAAGTGCATCAGACGTCAAACGCCGACCGGCAAAAAACAAAAAGAACTTGACGTTTAAGGTACAGCATTATTAAAAGTTGAAGTACCTGTGTCGGGGATTATGGCGTTTTTAAGCTCAGCCCCTCGTTCGCTTTTCAAACGATCTTGGATTCGTGATTCAGTAAAAAAAAAAATTTATGTCTTCCAAAATGAAAATTTCCACTATCATTTCGGATTTCAGACATCAGGGAACATTTTTGGTTCCCTGTCTGTCTGTCTGTGGTGATTCCTTGTAACGCCCATAACCACCCGAAATAATGGTCTAAATGGGCTGAAATTTGGAGGGCAGGTGTGGGTTGGGTCACAGATGGCCCATACTAAAATCATTGGAAAAGCACGGTAACTTCCGTCTGCGCGTGCGCAAACGTAAAATACTTGAAACGCCCATAACTCCCCTGAATATCGTTGAAATGAGTTCAAACTTTGAGGGTCGATCGGGAATAGCATTTTATTGTACAACAAGGTTTTCACTGGAATCGTACACTAACTTTCGTATACGCATGGGCGAACATGAAATGTTGACCATTTCTTTGTAACGCTTCTAACTACGCAAAAAGTAGTCGCAGGGAGCTCAAATTTTGGGATACACGCGGGATGGATTGCAGATGGTATAGCTTCAAAATCAAGGAAATCGTTTCGTCTGCGCTTGCGCAAACGTAAAATACTTGAAGCACTCATAACTACCTTAAATATTGTTGAAATGAGTTCAGATTTGGAGGGTCGATCAGGAATAATACTTTGATTGTCTCACATGGATTTCACGGGAATCGTACATTAACTTTCGTCTACGCATGCACGAACGAAATACTTTACTAAACAACCTGTCCCTTTGATAATACATACATCTATTGGCTTCCCCACCCCCTTTCGCCCTATAAAGTGTCAGTATAATTAAAATATACGGAGCTCATCAGAAGGGGATTGATGCCGTGTCCCAATTGACAAATCCCAACACTTGTTCCATCCTAACGATGGAGTTTGATCACCTAGAGGTTGCCCAGATGAGCGCAATTCACTGGACAACAACCTCTGTCAACATTATCCGCCAATACTCGTATGTAGGAGCTTTGTTCTCCACCAGTAAAATATTATTGAGGTAGCGCCATTACGATGGAGGTCAGTCACCCTTGAAGTTGTTCAGATGTCGTTTCCTGAACCAGAACTTCATACTACTTTTCATTCCCCTTTTTCCCTCTCATACTTCTGCTACCCAGAAGTAGGTATGTAATGTGGGGAGGAGTGTAACAGTGTGGCTGTTCTCGATACATTTTTTCTTCCGGTGGAGACGGATTCGTTTGGGGAAGCGTAATCGATATCCCTTCTTAACCGGTGATAATCTCACTGGTCCAGGAGGGGGACTCTCGAGGGTCCACCCCCACTGTCACACTCTGTCACAGGTTTCACTTCGTGATCTTAGATATTTGAGTCACTGATTTCGACCACTGAGTCGACCAGCCGTTTTTCGACGTTAACGGCACCGCTAAACGGGTCTTCGCTCTGCTTACAGTCACCTTTTTATCATATTCTGACCATCCACATCGCCGACATCTCCAAGATTAAAGCCTTCCCGCAATACTCGGCGAGTTCCGAACAAAAGGACGCCCGCCCATTGCCCTACGACGCACCAGACAGTGAAAAGTTGGTTTGAGTATTTTTCTTTTCAGCTTTTCCAGACTAGAACACTCCCGAAGTATTTATTTACACGGCGGTCACTCCCAAAGTTTCCCTTTGCGTGAAAAAGATGGTGGTTTTTTTTGCTCCGTTGTTTGCGTGAAATGATGAATTTTTTTTTTCTGAAGAGAAAAGAAATAGAAGTTGGTTGTTTGGACTGGAGGGGCGCCTGGAGGTTTTATTGAAACCACAAGCTGGCGGAGGTCAAATGGGACGAAACGCGTTGACGAGGCGGAGCCGTCGCGCCGTCTGATTCCGCCTAATTTACGCCGACTTGGAAGAAATTCGCTCCTAGTGGCTCCTCCGGGAGTCGGGTCTTGGAGCCGGGCAACGAATAAACACGTCGTCGAGGAGTAAAGACGTCCTTTTTCTTCGTGACAAAGCAAAATCGACAAAAATCGAAAACAAACGAAGGCAAAAATCCACGAAAACACTGAAAATCCGCTCTCCAAGTCAGAATTTCCGCTCGCATTTTGCGTTCCAGACAACAAGTAAGGAATATTTTTTTATGGTTCCGTGTCTGTATGTGAGGCCGCCTATCGTTCTGTCTGATATCTTCGTGATCATCCTTGCATCTGGAATACTATACATCCGGAAAGACCCCATCAGTGGACTGCCGAAACGTAATTTCTTCCCCATTCAAGCTAAGATGCTGCATGGGGTTATAAAAGCGGTTAACATTATTTTTTTATGAAACCAGATTCCAATCTGAGAACATCGACACTAACCGCGTTGTCCTACGATAAGTACTTAGTTATTTTTCTATGATGATTGAAAGTTTCCGTAATGCTGACGAAACAGTTGGAAGGGGGCTCCCGCCCGGGCGAGAAGGGTGCAGAGACCAGCCAGAATTACTGGACTCTTGGAAAATCATAGTAAAAGAACTAATTATCATAGGACAGTGCGGTAGGCTTAACATTCTCAGGATGGAATCTAATTCTATTTGAAAAAAAAAAACGCAGCGAAGTCCTTGTCACATGGGTTTATTATTCTACTGGACATACCTACAGAAAAACTATACATTTATTGTTCATTTCATGTGAAACTATTGAAATAGCTATTGTTGATGGTTTCCACCAATTTTGGCCCCCAGAAACACGAAATAAGCTCCAATTTTTGCAAGCTCCGAAACTGAGTGCGGAAGAGCGACGATTGTAGACCAAATTTTAACGTAAATTTAAGGCTGAAACTTCGTTAATTTGTCCACCATGGTCAAAACTTACTTCACATTCGGTCTCCTCGTCCTAGAAAACATGGAAAAAGCTCATGTTACTAAAATACCAAAAAAAAACCTTTTTCCCCTCATTTTTCACTCATAACACCCTTGGGTATATTCCGATCGGGCTGACAAGTTTCGGGACACAACTAGGGCCCAAATGGAGCATGTGTGCGAAAGAACGTATTTTTTATACTGAAATTGAAGGAGATATGCGTGTTACGGCGACGGCGGACGGACATTGCATTTTTGAATCAACACACCTTGAAACATACTTAAAAGAAAAAATTTTGAGGGGGGTGTTACAAAATTTTTTTGCTAAGCGAACACGTAGGTGTATTATTCACAGAACAATAAACCAAAAGTAAATAAATGCGTGCGCATACCCCATTTCAGACAAAGTTTACGTGAGGTCTACGATCGGCAAATAGAACTGTTATTAATAACAGTGTTGTGCTCAAATAATATGAACATCAGTTATGATGTGTGAAACCATGCAAACCCCTCCGAAACAAGGGTTTCTGGCTAGTTACCTTAATTTCCCATTTTAATTCTGCCTTTTGTAAGCTCGATATGAGTTCTATCATGTCTAAACCAGATCCCACGAGCACTTACCAAACACGGTTTGTAAGGTATGCAGTGGTTGGAGAAGTGAGGAAAATTCACAATGCAGCACATGACTGAGAATCCCGAACCAGGAATCGAATGTAATTGGATGTGCTGAATTGAAAAATTATTAAATAGGAAATTACTAAATAATTTATCTCACATCCTTAGAGAAAGAGAACCGACGGGGTAGGCAAAAAACTATAAATCAGGCATCTTAACAGGTGCGGAATAATGAAATATGCCGACGGAAGTCGGAGAAATATTGTTACATAATGCATGGAAGATGGTCAGAGGCTCGACAATAGTCGCCGCTCGGGATATTCTTCGCAACAGCAAAAAACCACGGGAGTTGATTATTCTGATCGTCTCCCTTCAAAGTGCTAATGAGAACGCGAAATCTTCGAAGGAGCCTCGTCTTTTTGTTGCGGAGGAACTTGGAGAGTTTTTACTGTGCGAGGTGAGCAAAAATTCATCAAGGATTCCGGTCCGGGTGCTGCGGGTCGCCGTTTAGATCATAATTGATCCGGGAAAAGATGCAGCGCCCAGAGCGAACACCTCTCTGATGCGAGGAAGTTTTTGGAGCAGGCCGACACCGAAGGGATGTCGAGCATTCCCTGGGCTCCACAGGGCTTTTTGCCTCAAAGACCTGTTGGGGCGGACTTGGAAAAAGCCTTGGGAAGGACGGAGTTGGGTCCTGGCGTGTTTATTCGAGAAGTGCGAAGAATGCCATTAAAACTCCGACCGTTTTGAAGGAGTCCAAAAGCGTACGGGAGAGCGATAGGTAGGCGAGGTTGCGAGGCTCCTGGGACAAAAAGAGACTTCCCTCCTGCGGCGCGGGGGCCGGGCTGTCTGGCACTGCTTCCCCGGCCTTCGTTCAACCGTTTGTCCCATCTGAAAGACTCAAAACTATCAGCAGAACCGGCCTGATTTCATCAACGATCATCACTGTCACGCCATCCGTATGGAATACTCCCAACTATAATGTATGCCGTGTTACCAGAAAAGCATGATATTATATGTAAGAAGAAAAACGGAGTTATTGAAAAAATAGTATATTTCCACTAATATAAGAAAAACGCAAAAAAACACTGTTATACCGGTTTCGGTGATCAAACCATCGTCAGTAACACTCAATAACTGAAGGCACATTGGAGTGGTGACCTTATAAATATAAATACCTAGTCAAAAAGTGAAATGAGGTCGATTGGGATTGGTTGTGAAGGAGAATGGTGAAGGGAACGAAGGAAGGGGGGTCGATTCTGATTGGCCCAGGAAGAGAATGCCAAAAAGTGAAAGGAACATGAGGTGTAGGGGGGGGGGGGGGGGGGGTGGAACCAAGCTGTTACAGAAATGAACGTAATAATGGAGAAAAACTTAAAGGAACTACATCATTCAAAGATTTACCTAACCTATCACTCTTCATAATTTCGAATTTTTCAAGTACATCCAACATGCTCCCTTTTGGGCAAAAATGAAGAAATTCAATGAACTGTCTGTTTGCAAGATCAAAATTGAACTGGATTCATTCAAGTGACGTGCAAAGGCCGAATCACCCTTATTATCCCTGAAATCTTTTTCACGTTCCTTTATTCTTTCTCTAAACTTCCTACCAGTTTGACCACAATAGTCAAGTCCACATGAACACTTTAATTTTATAAACACCACTTTTATCTTGAACATTAATTTTATCTTTAACTGAACTTAATGAAGATCTGAGATTATTTTTAGTTTTATATCCTACTTTGAACCCTTTAGAATTTAATATTTTACCAATTTTCTCCGACATTTTTCGGTAATACGGTATACTGATCCAAATCTTTTCCTCAGTCGTAGCTTCCCTAACTAGGTTTGAAATTCCTTCCCTACTCTTTCTTCTAAGAACCCTATTCCATATTGTATCAATGAGATCTCCCCCATAGCCATAACTCCGTTTTTCTTTGAAATGGGTTTCCACGATTTCTTCGCGAGTGATTTAGTTCGTATGATATGTCGGTACTGTGAACAATCCCTAAGCAGTGGACACAACGCCTGCGTTTCATAGGCAAATAATTAAATTTCATGATTATATTGTTCCTTACTAGTGGGTCCGCTGACCAGGTGCCTCACGCAATTTCGAAAATAGCCTCAAAGCCGCAGCCTATGCACCAGGCTCAATAACAGATGTTTTTCGATTAGGTTTAGGTAGGTACCTACCTAGTAACGAGTATGGGGTTAGGTACTAACCTGCGGTGGGTGTAGAATAGTACATTAGTACATTATTCTACATTACATGTAATGTACATCATCTAAGTACATTATTCTATCTCCGTAGAATGGGAACGTATACAGGTAAATTATTACACAACGGTTTAGTTATCGCTGTAACGATGGTCGTTATCGCTGTAACGATGACTGAAGAAGAAGAAGAAGAAGAAGAAGAAGAAGAAGAAGAAGAAGTATTTATTGGCATATAAGAAATAAAAATATAAAACAAATTAAATAAACACTGCAAAATATACCAATGCTTGCCAGTTAAAAATTTCATAAGAACTTGTGTAAACTGGCAGAGCCACTTAATCTAGGCCGAGCGGACGTGTCTGTACCACATCGGCATCGAATCATCAAAAAGGAAAATTACATTTACAACAATAGTGTACTGACGATGGTGTAACAACCGAAACCGGTCTACATTTTTTGCTATTGTACGTGGAAATAGACTATTTTATTTTTATCCTGTAGTTTTTTACTATGGATTTCCACTATTCCGCCACGAGTGATTTAAGTTATATACATTTACAGCTGAATATATGAATGTAAAATAATCTGAGATAATAAATACTTCTTTAAGTGACTCACACTTATAAAGACCTTAGGATTAATATTATTGGAATAAAGCAATTTAATAGCCTGCACAAAAGAACCTCGGTTGTAGAACTCAGTTCTGGTAAAAGGAATTCTTAAATTGCTATTGTTACAAGTTCTGGTATAAGGGAGGTTAGAAATGCAAGAGTTAAATGCACCTAATTTACCTAAAAACTTTTAGACAAGACGAAAGCAAAAAACACTGTTTAATTTGTAGAACATTAAAGTTTTTATAGAGAAGAGCCGTGGGATACCGCATAGGTTTACATAAAATTACTTTAATTAGGGCATTTTGGACCATTTGCAATGTTTTCAAAGGAGATGCGCATGTTCCACCCCACATGACAATGCCATAATTGATAACAGAACCAGCCAATGCCAAGTAAACATCGCAGCAGGTGCTTTGGAAAAAAATCGCGAACAACTTTGAATACGTAAAGTAGCTTTCTTAAACGGTTAATTACTGAGCTTATATGGTATTTAAACTTTAACTGGTAATCAAACCAGACTCCCAGATATTTGCAAGTATCGGAAAAAGATAAACTGTTGCAGTTACACGTAACATCATGCATGGAACTAGTGTACTCGTGTAGTTTCAGCTTTTCAGAACTGGGGCGGGGAACATTGTCAATTGAAAAATTCACAATTGACGTCTTTAAAACATTTAAACAAAGCTTGTTTCTATCCAACCATTGCTTAATTATGCTAAACTCGACGCTTGATTTACTTAATAATTCACTGAAATCATCCCCCAAAAAAATCATCGCTGTATCATCTGCAAACCCAAAGATATTACCCTCAGTTTTAATATCCATCAGTTCATTTGTATAGAGTAGAAACAAAAGAGGTCCAAGTACAGTACCTTGTGGCACTCCACAAATAACCTCCCTCTGACCACCCAACACATTACCAACTCTAGTACGTTGCTGAAGCCTGTAAATACGATTTTATTAACTCGAGAGTAATACCACGAACACCAACTTTATACAGCCTATCAAACAGCAATATACGATCAACTGAATCAAAGGCTTTACTTATGTCCAAAAACATCTCCACTACATAATTATTTTTATCAAGTTTCTCAGAAACTAAATTATCAACTTAAACAATGGCTGCTCTGTATTAGTACTCTCTTGGAAACCGTATTGGTTCTTAGAAATGATTTTGTATTAATTTATTTGTGAGATCTAAAAATCTGGATTTTATACACTTCTCTAGGACCTTTGATAAAGCCATTGTCAAGGAAATCGGCCTGTAATTACCCATATCATATCAGTCTTATCGCCATTTCTTCAAGAATCAAAGAATTCTTTAGCTCAAGATCAAGTGAAAAACGTTCAAAAAAACCATATCCTTCTACTGAAAGTTTTCGAGCTATGGAGTTCTGAAATTTTCGACCCCTATTTTTCACCCCTTAGAGATGACTGACAGCAACGCCGAGCTTCGAGGACCAACTAGACCCCAAAATGGGACCTATAAACCGAATTCCGTCAATTTTGGTTCATGGTAGATAAGAAAAGAGCGAAGTACGGCGGACAGACTGAAATATTTGTTTTCCGTTTTTGGATTCTACGTACCTTAAAATGGAAACCATCAAATTTTTTGTGGGGGGGGGGGGGGGGGGTTAATTTTTTTTTTTTTTTTTCATACTCGATTCTAAAGGTACATTATTGAAAATAATAAAAATCAAATCTTTGCTCCACGTCTTCTTGGGTATCTACACATTTAACAACACGGCACATTTGGCCAATCTGCATACAAACACACCTTGCCGAGATAGGCGTTTGCCAGTGAAAAAAAATCATAGAAAAATAACTACTCATTAAAAGAAAAAGAAATGTAAGAAAAGATGAAGAGAGAAAAGTAAGAGACGAGGAAGAGAGAGAAGTAGGAGAAGAGTAAGAAATGAAAAGAAATATACAAAGAGAATAATAATACCTCACTTCTAAGAATCATAAATGCTTGCATACGAGTCTGCAACACATTGGGACATTTTCTTCTGTGTTTTCGAGCCAGACTACATCACCTACTCCAATAGCGTTGTTGTTCATGTCCTAACGAGACAAATTTCAGCTTCCTACGGTTGATAGGAAAGAAGTTAGCTTCAGTAGCCACTCAGCTAATCAAAACCCTGTGCAACTTATTGTTCACGTCCTAAGGAGGCTACCAGCCAAATTTCATCTTCCTACGGTTGATAGGGAAGAAGTTAGCTTCAGGAGCCACTCTGCTGATCAAGACCCTGTACACCTTATTGTTCATGTCCTAAGGAGGCTACCAGCCAAATTTCAGCTTTCCACAGTTGATAGGAAAGAAGTTAGCTTCAGGAGCCACTCAGCTGATCAAAACCCTCTGCACCTTATTGTTCACGTCCTAAGGAGGCTACCAGCCAAATTTCAGCTTCCTACGGTTGATAGGGAAGAAGTTAGCTTCAGGAGCCACTCTGCTGATCAAGACCCTGTACACCTTATTGTTCATGTCCTAAGGAGGCTACCAGCCAAATTTCAGCTTTCCACAGTTGATAGGAAAGAAGTTAGCTTCAGGAGCCACTCAGCTGATCAAAACCCTCTGCACCTTATTGTTCACGTCCTAAGGAGGCTACCAGCCAAATTTCAGTTTCCTACGGTTGATAGGAAAGAAGTTAGCTTCATGAGCCACTCAGCTTCTCCATAGCAAAGACATAACAAACTGTAAAGTACCTACCTAATTCCACCTTCACTTCTGATGGTCATAATCATCATTGTGGCGACTTGGGACAATTTTCGTGAGCAAATTTCGTGACGATTTTTCGTGACGATTTTCGTGACGATTTTTTTGTTATGTGCCATATGAAAGACATGAAAATGTCAAAATACGTCTGAAAACGATAGAGAGCCGTATGGCACCTCAGAGTCTGCTGGCATAAGAAACTTGAGAAGCCGAACCAAACTGTACCGAACGAATTGAATATTGCCACGGATCATCGCCTCGTACAAGAATCTCGCGAAAAAGGCAACTCCCGCCGCAGATGACAACCTGGAAACTCGGGATGATGGGAAAAGCCTAATTTTTTTTCCGTCAATCCGCCCCAAGAAAAGGCTTCGCCTTATTCTTCTTCTTTCCCTGTTCACTAAAACCTGAAGAAGAGGACGAGGATGGTTGGAGGACGCTAACTAGATGACAATCCTTTTCTTTCCCGCCACCCATCCGTCCCAGGAGGACCAAAACCTTCCATATTTCAATGGTGATTTCCACGCTCATAGATCGTTTTCTTGATCCTTCTCGAGGAGGCCGAGGCCCCTTTTGAAAAAAGAAAAGGAAAAAATCCAACAGAAACCTCGCCCACACCCCGAGATCCCCCATGACGACCCGATAACGGGTTAGGGGATACTGGTCGGGGGAAACACCCCCACTACCCCGCTCCTACATCCCGAAGACATTGATTCACCATCAAGCCGTTCACACGTTTTCTTTTCACATCTTCTGATAGATTTTTCAGGAATTCCCCACTTGTTTGACGGATTCGCTACGGAAACTCGCGGAACCCTCTTCCCCAGATCTGGTTTGCAGGCCGTTTTTCAACTTCTCCCTTGTGGACCTGGACTATTAGATTTTTCAAAAGGACGATTTTTCGTTCCGAACGTCAGGTGAATGTTCTTATAAATTTCATTAATTGAAAACCATTCGGGCGAGTTGCTCTAGCGTGAACAAAGTTTCAGTCATGCAGTCTTATTTCTAGGTTTTAATCAACTTATTACAGAACGTCTGCCAATTCGAGTAGGCAGTACAGCTTCCTCACTTGAATCACATGAACATATACCTAGAATAGTTGAGTAGGTTCGTTTTGATACTGAACGATCTGCGATCCAACCCCCGTGTACCCTCAAAATTTCAGCACTCTACAACTACTTTTCGCGTGGTTAGAAGCGTTAGAAATGAATGGTCAATACCACGTTAGCGCATGCGCAGACGAAAGATACGGTACGATTCCAATGAAATTCATATGGAACTATCAAAGTATTATTCCTGATCGATCCTCCAAATCTGAACTCATTTCAGCGATATTTAAGATAGTTATGGGCGTTTCAAGTGTTTCACGTTTGCGCATGCGCAGAAGAAACTATTTCCATGACTTTGAAATGGGACCACCTGCGATTCAACCCTCATTTATCCTCAAAGTTTCAGCACTGTACGATTATTTTTCGCCTAGTTAGAAGCGCTACAAAGAAATGGTCAACAGTTCATGTTCGCGCATGCGCAGACGAAAGTGACAACACGATTCCAATAAAATCCATTTGGAAGTATCAAAGTATTATGCCTGATCGACCCTCCAAGTTTGAACTCATTTTAACGTTATTTAGAGTAGCTATGGGTGTTCCAAGTATTTCACGTTTGCGCATGCGCAGAAGAATTTTACGGTACTTTTCCAATGATTTTGGTAAGGGGCCATCTGTGACCCAACCCGCACCTACCCTCCAAATTTCAGCCCATTTTGACCATTATTTCGGGGAGTTATGGGCATTACAAGGAATTACCACAGACAGACAGACATGCACGGAACCAAAAACATTCGATGTCTGATATGCAAAAAGGTTGTGGACATTTGCATTTTGGAGGACATGTACTTCTTTTTACTCAGTCAGGAATCCAAGGCTTCCCTGCCTTCGGTAGTGAGGAAGCAAAATTCAAGTTTTGGCAATTTTTGCGCAAAAACTTCGGTTGTTGAAATAGACTCATTCTGTTCACACCCCCTCACCGCCAAACGCTATACTGAAAGACGCTCAACTTGCTTACACTGTTGTTAACCCCATAATGAAAACTAAACTTGAACAGAAGCTCTCTGAACAGTTTTGCAGTTCGAAAAATTAAAACAGGACAGGCAGCTTTTTCATCCTCGCGCCCATTCGGCAGGTGGCGTGGTTCAACTGAGTCCATAATGCTAACTTCAATTACCTCCATACCATACACCACACCATAAAGCAAATAGTGAATGAAAATTCCCACAAGACCAGGAATCAAGGATGATAGTCAAGGATTCCTAATCATGGATGACGTTTTCTATAAGATCCAATTCGCCATAAGCAACAGTATGAGTCAAACTGACTCCCGATGGTCTTCGATGTCATTTCTCCTTGAAGGTTTCGTTGCCTTTGACTGACATCTGGTTAATAATTCTTGGTTTCAAAATGCTATTCCTAAAACAAAATGGAGTCATTGAATGGTTGTATATTTCCACTAATACACGAAAAACGCGCAAAATACACTGTTATACCGGTTTAGGTGATCAAACCATCGTCAGTAACAAACAACAACACTACTGTTCTTATCTAAGAGTATGTATGCAAAATCAATAATTAGATCAGATCGAAAAAGTAGAACAGTGGTGGTTATGGTCCTAAATAGTACTCATTCAGAACAGCGATATATAATCACCACTTTTGGTTTATTATTCTGTGAATAATACACCTATGTATTCGCTCAGTAAAAAATGTTTATAACACCCCCTCGGAATTATTTCTTTTACGTTTCAAGGTGCATAGATTCCAAAAATGCAATGTCCGTTCGCCGTACGCCGTATCACGTATAGCGGCTTCATTTTTGGTCTGAAAAAATGGTTTCTTTCGCTTCTAAAAAATGAGGTTATAACGGAGTTTCAGCCTTAAATTTACGTTAAATTTTGGTCTAAAATCATCGTTCTTCCGCACACAGTTTGGGTCCCTATTTGGGTCCTAGTTGTGCTCGGAAACAATGGCAGACCGATCGCCATACACCCAGGCGTGTTATGGGAAAAAATTGGGTGTAAAAATTTGGGATTTTCGAGGGATTTTTGATGTTTTAGTGAACATGAGCTTGTGAGGTATAGTTTTCCATGTTTTCTAGGGCGAGAAGACCGAACATAAAAATGATCTTGACCGAAGAGTGAAGAATTGAGGTTGTAACGAAGGTCGAGCTCTCGAAAATCATTTTTTATTAGTTAAATACATGGGACATTGTCTGAAATCACCATACATTTGTATAATAACACTAGAAGCACTATCAACAGGTGAATCAAGACAGTTAATAAATTGGCACTATCAATGATCAAAAATAATATGTTTTTCGTCCGAGCTTAATTCGTGTTTTTTGGGGGCCAAAATTGGTGGAAACCATCAAAAATAGTCATTTCAATAATTGCACATGGAAGAAACAATAAATGAACAGCCAAAATTTCTGTACGTGTGTCCAGTACAATAATAAAGCCATATGACAAGGACTTTGCGGGATTTTTCTACATTTTTCAACCAGCCCGGGTCCCTCACGGGTCCCACGCTACAGGTACCTACCTCGAACCTGTCGACAACTCAAAATTCGCCACTGCACGTTAAACCGCAGTTGAGTTGCAAGTCACAACCTGTGTCACAATGTTTTTGTTTTTTTCTTCCTTTTTTGATTATATTTCTATACATCAGACAACCGGTGTTGTTCCCCCTTTCGGCCCATCCTAATTCCTCATACCGCCCCCCTTGTCACACAATTAGTGGGACATATATTATATCCGAGTCGCCCTCCTCCCTTCCATCATTAATTAAATGTTAAGCGTTTTCCCTCATTTGCATACTCAACTCGAGAGAGGGGAAAAAAGAGAAAAAAATCGAGAAAAAAGTCAGGCATCCCTTGGGCTGGAGCATAGAGTTCATTGGGACACATTAATTCGTCTCTTGTTAAGAGGACGCGAAGGGGGTTGGAATATTTTTTTGCCCCGTCCCACTGTTAGACCTGTTCGTTTTACCAACATTCCTCCATAAATTATCAAATTAGGTATCTCATATCTAGATTTATGGTTCGTTAGCTTCTCTAGCTACGGTTGCGCGAAAAAGGTGCTGTTTGTTGAATAAATTCAGTGACGCACTGAGGATAAAAAAGCTGCAAATTATTACACAAAGGTTTATTATTTACCTGTATAGATGCCCCTTCTGCGTAGATCACTGTTTTATTTGGTCAGTACCCTCGAGTTCCACCCAGAAAAGCCCTCTATCGAGCACTGTAGCCGGCACCGGAATTAAAGTTACCTACAAATGCGCGGGATTCAATAATTCAATAATTAATTATTTTCTAGTTATTCACGAAGCATAAGGCAAATAACAAACCGTTGTGTAACAATTTACCTGTATAGGTGCCCCTTCTACGTAGGTAGAAGGGGTAATAATCCCCCCCTCCCCAAATAATACTTCAACGGTTGTTCAAGTGCAAAAGTAACTATCAACAAACTCCAGCCCCTTCTACGTTGATGGTATAATGAACCGTTGTGTAATAAATTACCGTTGTGTAATAATTTACCGTTGTGTAATAATTCACCATTGTGTAATTATTTATCCATCAATAATACCTCAACGTTTGTTCAAGTTTCAAAAGTACCTACCGACAAACTCCAGCCCCTTCTACGTAGATGGTATAATGAACCGTTGTGTAATAATTTACCGTTGTGCAATAATTCACCATTGTGTAATAATTTATCCATCAATAATACCTCAACGTTTGTTCAAGTTTCAAAAGTACCTATCGACAAACTCCAAAAGAGCCATCATTTTTCAAATGAAATAACATCACAGAACAACCAACTCGACTTCATACTCCGTGAATATAATCAGGTGCTCCCTAGCAATGGTTATCTCGGGCCAACTCCCGATTGTTGCCGCGTCCCTAGCAAAGATATCTGGGATGAATATATACAATTTCATTCAACTTCCTGTTGACGAAGCCTGGACGTACAACGCTCCGGGTGGTCTCAAAAAACTCCCAAGTTCGAGAAAATTTAAAAATTTTAAAAATGTCGAGATAACGGCGTCCTGGAGATTTCAACCCCTATTTTTCAGCTCTTAGGGATGACTGACATTGACGCCGAGCTCCGCGGACCAACTAGACCCCAAACGGGATCTACAAATCAAATTTCATTGATTATGGTTCATGGTAACTAAGAAAAGTGCGAAGTACGGCGTACGGCGAAACAGAAATTTGTTTATATTCGGATTCTACATGTACCTTGAAATGGAACCATCAGATTTTGTAAAATGTTATTTTTCATGCACGATTCCAAATGTCCATTATTGAAAACAAATCATCATTCCTTAGTGCCATTAATGAATTCGTATTTGGTTCCTATAGTTTCTCCTGGTCAGTGGACCTACTCTGATTCTCCTCTAATTTATTATTCTTTTCGGCAGTTGGGCACCAGTTTCCGGTCCTATTTATTATACTTTTTGGCATAACAATCACAGTGCGTATAGGGTTTCTACCATTCTACTCGATCTTTAGAGATGAATTCTCCGCACATGCGCAAAGTTCGGTTTTTACAAACACAATTTGTCGAAGCTACACAATTTCTTCCGACTGATTTTGCCAAATCGTAGGTACATACACAATCACATTTAGGTAGGTATACTGTAAACAAGGTAACTTTGCTCCACTGTTTCCTTCCATTCATTTTATACGTCGACTTGAGATACAATTTTCACATGAAATTTTAAATTTGGTGAACATTTAATTTAAATTTTGCAATTACTAACCACTCAACTTTGGAGCAAACTGTTTCTGAGGACTGGTTGGGTTAGGGAATCTGGCCCTAAAAGCTATATACGGAGCGATGTGAAGCGGGCCATAGAGCATTCTTCAGCTCAATAGGAAAGCAGGTATATAATACCGCTCCTCCTAAATGTCAGGAACCACCTTGGTCTTGGACACATTTCAATGACATTTCCTTATGTTGTTAACTCGTTGGCCTGTTACTGTGTACCTGGTAAGCCAGAAAGAAGGGTTACTTCCCTCTTTCGTGATTCCACGTCTCTTCTCAAATATTCATAATTACGGCCGGCACACCGTTTCATCAATCTCCATAACTCATCTGCATTTTTCGGAAAGCGCAGCTTATTAATATTGAACGGCAGGGTAACCTAATCGCAACATACCTTTAGGGTACGAAGTAGGTAGCTGACAAAGACCCTAGAAATTATTCGAGCTCAATTAAAAATCCTGCATATTCAAGGTTTGGGTTGGGAAATATTCTCGGTTGAGAAATATAAGCTATGTCCTGCCTAGCCATCTGAATAGTTCAGTGTAGGTATAGTGATCTCTAAGCTTGTTACAAAACTTGGAACGGTTGACCACTGCTATTATTCAATACTTATTCGATTGGTAGCATCCGAAGTACTGCAATATTGAGCTGCACTCCAAGAACTACACCAGAATTACGTATCGGGTTGACATCGATGAGCAGAAGTTTGTACTATGCTGCTGGTGTAAATACTATTCGCACTATGCATTCAATTTTGTGCTGAGCAGATGCTGAATGAGCAACTGATTTATAGTAAACTATACATTTTATTCAACAGTATAACTTCAGACTTAATTTTTAAGATGAATGCAATGGTAGTCTGGGAGGCTGATGAATCCAAAGATATACAAAAAACAATGAGGTAGACCTGAAGTCGGTCTGTATTCCAGGCAATGAGGGGTTTGAGCTATGAAGAAGCTGATCGCCTTGTGTGGGCACCAAACCAGAACACAAAACTAACAGATTTGTCTACAATATACCCCCCTTCCCTTATTTACTGATATTACTGATATTCCCTTATTTAGTGATGGCAGTGATATTCAGCAAAGCTTATCTCTTTTAATCAACACTATCGTCATAAGAAAACGTCGACAATTCCTACTGCAAATTAGCCACCGAATTCATATGTTCCAAAAATATAGTAAACTAAAAAAAAAACGCTGCAAAGTCCTTGTCACATGGGTTTATTATTCTACTGGACATACCTAAAGAAATGTTGGCTGTTCATTTATTGTTTATTTCATGTGAAATAATCGAAATAGCTATTTCTGATGGTTTCCACCATTTTTGGCCCCTAAAACACGAATTAGGTAGGTACGCTCCCTTTTTTTAGCGAATTTTCGAAGAAAAGGAAGCTATTGTTCTCGGTCCAAAATTTTTAAAACTCGAATTTCCGAAAGATTTTTATACCAAAATCCGTTTCAGACCATCCTGAATTCACTGAAGAAAGACACCAAAAATTATATGTATATATATATATATTTATATATATATTTATATATTTATATATTTATATATGTATGTGTCATTCCAGACGATAACTCTCGAAAGAATTGAGATAAAAAGTTCAAATTTGCACGAAAAATCTGTCTTGGCAATCGACAGGCTAAGTTCGAAGATGGGCAGAATCGGGTCACTCTAAGGGGGAGTTTTGGGGAGTTTTAGGGGGGGGAAATTACCCATAAATTCCCAAAATGAAAAAGTCTGACAAGTGACACCTCATTTTAAAGGTTTTTGTACGCTGAACACGATGGTGAAATCAGAAATGCGATATCTCATTCCATTCTCAAACTGGAGCACTTTGAAGATGAAGGAACGTGGTTATTTCTTGAGATGTTCTTCCTGGTTCGTCTGCTCTAATCTGATAACGGAATGGGATATCGCAATTCTGACTTCACCATCGTGTTCAGCGTTGGAAAATCTACAAACCGAGGTGTTACTCGGCAAAAAATGGAACAAAAAATTTGTTACGTATCCAATACCTACTCTTCTGGGAATCCAAACATTTTTGATTTCTCCCTCCCCCTCCTTCCACCCCAAATTTTACTTTGCGTAAAACTACTCCTGTTTTAATTTTGTATGGTATCAAGTTGGGAAAACATTGGCCGAAAATTAGTTTTCAGAAAATTTTAGGCGGAGGAGGAAGATGCCGAAAACCTCGAAAATTCGCTCTTATAGCCATGCTGCATGACTGTGGTTTTTTCTTTTTTTTTTCAATTTATGTTTGATCATTGATAGTGCCATCTAACCTTCATGATCCACGTGTTGATACTACTTCCAGTGTTATTATGCAAATTGATGGTGATTTCAGACGATTTCCCAGGTTTTTGACTCATAAAAAATCAATTTTGGGAGCTGAACATTTGGTAGAACCTCGATTTTCCACTCTTTGGTCAAAATGGACTTCATATTCGGTCTTCTCGTCCCCAAAAACATGGAAAACGGTACCTCAAAAGCTCATGTTACTAACATGTTACTAAAACACAAAAAGTACCTATTTTTGTGCACATTTTCACTCATAACATCCCTGGGTATATTCCGATCGGGCTGAAAAGTTTCGGGACACAACTAGGGCCCAAATGGAGCATGTGTGCGAAAGAGCGACTTTTTTATACCAAAAATGAAGCCTGTACGGCGTGCTGATACGGCGTGCGGCGGACGGCGGACGGACATTGCATTTTTGGAATCTACGCACCTTGAAACGGAAAAGAAAAAATTTTGAGGGGGTGTTATAAAAATTTTTTGCTGACCGAATACATAGGTGTATTATTCAAAGAATAATAAACCAAAACAACAACAAAATGTCCCGTCGGCCGGTACCTACTTGAATCTTGAATGGAGAAGCTATTGACTAGAAGTTAGGTAGTTATCTGTGTGTTGACGCCGATCAATCCACAAACCAAAAACAGTAAACAAGACAAAACGCACGTAGGTACCAAAAATGGAAATCTGTCATCGGAACAGGAACGAAGGCAAAAAGCGCAAAATTTGAGCCAAATAAACTGAAAACTGACAGAGAAAGCGAATGTTCTTCAGAGAAAAACAAACCAGAAGAAGAAGCACCTCGTATCAAGATGACAAATTGAATCGAACGGATCGAATCGATTGTGAAATGAACAATTTTGGAGTTGAAATCAGATTCTGGGGTAGGGGCCCGAATTGGGCGTGGCAAAGAACATTTTTACTCGACTGAGCTTGCGCGGACAGGCCACTTTTCTCGGTTGCCATGGCAACACCAGGTCCCAGGACCTGCCAGTTTCACAAGGCTAGGTTTCGATTTCGATTGAATGACATCGATCACTGTCACTATATTCCGATAACATGCTCCGTCTGGGGAGCTACAGGGAGCCAACATGATGGAACCACATATTGAATATCCATAGCCAGATAACTCTGTCGAGTCGCTGTTGAACTTTGTGAAAAACGCTAGGTACAGTTTATGGAGGGAAATTCAAATGCCAACTGAACAAGTGATTGTTTTTGGTTTATTATTCTGTGAATAATACACCTATGTATTCGCTCAGCAAAAAATGTTTATAACCCCCCCTCAAACTTTTTCTTTTCCGTTTCAAGGTGCGCAGATTCCAAAAATGCAATGTCCGTCCGCCGTACGCCGTCCGCCGTCCGCTGTACGCCGTATCACGTGTACAGGCGTCATTTTCGGTCTAAAAAAGTCGTTCTTTCGCACACATGCTCCATTTGGGCCCTAGTTGTGTCCCGAAACTTTTCAGCCCGATCGGAATATACCCAGGGATGTTATGAGTGAAAATATGTGTACAAATAGGTACCTACTTTTTGCGTTTTAGCAACATGTTAGTAACATGAGCTTCTGAGATATCATTTTCCATGGTTTTGGGGACGAGAAGACCGAATATGAAGTAGATTTTTACCAAAGAGTGGAAAATTGAGTGGTACAAAAAGTTCAGTTCCCAAAATTGATTTTTTATGAGTGAAAAACCTGGGAAATCTCTGAAATCACCATCAGTTTGTATAATAACACTGGAAAAAGTGTCAACACGTGGATCAAGACGATTAAATAGCACTACCGATAATCAAAGATAGTTATTAAAAAAAAAAGGAGAGTACCTAATTTGTGTTGTAGGGGCCAAAATTAATGGAAACCATCAGAAATAGCTATTTCGATTATTACGCATAAAATAAACAATAAATGAATAGCCAAAATTTCTGTAGGTATGTCCAGGAGAATAATAAACCCATGTGACAAGGACTTTGCAGCGTTTTTTTACACTTACTATTTCCCTGTGCCGGGGCAGTGGCCCAAGTGACCTTATGGACGCTACGCCCCTGGATCATAGTTGTTGCCAATAGCACCAAAACCAAATTATCCTAGCGCAAGTGAGACAGTGGTAAAACTCCGAGGGCTCTTTGTAACATTTTCAGGAAAGAGGGCTGCCGACTTCACTTTGTTACCCAGTAAAGAAGGTCTTAGGATAATCGTTGGACTTCCTAATTTGCTATAACTTGATCAAAGTTTTATGAAATCGAGCAAGTTGCAGGTACATTACGCCTTGGTGCCGCTTTTTTTTTAGCACCGTCGTGGCACCGAAACGAAACAGAAAATTCTGGTAGCCCAACGAGTAAATACTGTCCATTCAAACCGCATTCTTCCTTCAAAGTTTGGAAAGACGTTTTATGTGAAACAGTCGGACATTTTTTGGTGGGTATGTTTGCCCATTTTCGTGAATCGTGAACAGTTGCTCGACGAATTATTTTTGGCGCGTGCAGGTGAAATGCCGAATTGTGTTTGTAGCCATGAATTATTGTTTAATGACATCAAGTGCGATTCAGCAGGTCACGTGAAAAGCAATAAATGAATTACCCAAATCCCTGGATTGATGATTAAGGCAAACAGACGGACAGATGGCGCAGGATTACAAATAGGAGCATCGCTCCAAATGGGTGCCTCGTCGTCTCATCGAGGATGAAAAACCTGGCGCTCCGCAGCGCGAGTTGAACAGAAAAAAAACCCGACTCCGTCGACGACGTTCAACATTCGCTTCGGTTGAAATTGGTCTACTGGGATCGTAAAATTGTTAGAGAAACTTTGCCTCAATAAAATTATTGTAATGTTGAGATCCGAACGAGTCCGCGACAGAACGCGACGCCCCAAGAGCCGGTAGATGGCTTGTTTTATGGCGAAAAATGAACTGTTTACAAATATCCGCAATGTGTCCATACCTTTGCCAGCGGCGGGTCGAGTAAACAAGCAAGTGTACGCTATAAAGGGACTTTGAGTAGGATAACTAAACATTATTATTACGACGTTTTTCTTCTTTGCCTTTTTTTTTCTATCTAGTTAGCGCGTTCTTCGGGTGTGGAACAGGATGACCGAGACGGTGAGTCGTTAAGGGATCCTCTCTAAACAAAATATTTACCGTCTTGAAGAAAACGGCAGTGTTTCGTCTGGAGGTGCCATCGCGGGACGGTAAGAGATTGAATATATAAATCCCTTTTCATTAGTGATCCACCAGCGGTCTTCCAACGTCGTGTCTTCCTTCGACTATTGCTTCCGAGTCTGCAAGGCAGCGGAAGCTTTGTTTTCACTTCCGAAATGAAATTTTTTTGTGCTCCATAATCAAAATTTCCACTTGCATTTTGCGTTTTATGGCTTCCTGAACAAATTTGGTTTCGTGTCTGTCCGTCTGTCTGTCCACATTTCCTTGCCACAGCCATAACTTCCACAATTTTGATCCGATTTCAATAAAATTTTCAGGAATTGTGTGGGTTTAGCGCTAGATGGCCCTCTATCATTTTCATCATGATCGAATCAACGGTAGCCTCTGCGCAGGCGCTAACGATATTTTAATGTTACGGTCATAACTCCATCAGTTTTGAACGGATTTTGGTCAGATCTTCAGGGATGATGCGGGTAGGTAGGGTCCCTTGAAGTCCCATACGACATTCATCATGATTGAATCAGCGGTGGCAGTGGCACGTGGCACTGGCACTGCGTACTCTCTATGGCTACGGAATTCCATAATAAAGTTTAAATCTTTTTTGCCCCCGTGCTTTGTATTGCCCAAAAATAACGATTTTTTAAATTTTTGGTTGCCCAGCATTCTATTGTTATGAGTAGAGTTCGGATTTTGCATATTATGCATATCAGGTTTTTTAAATAGAAAGTGTCTTACTTATCCGAATTAAGGTATTTGGAGATGTTTTGGACATTTAAAATTGAATTTAAAATTGCATGTTCGTGCACATTTTGCTGTTTTTTGCATATTATATGCATCTGCATATGTTACAGAGTTTTGCATATTATAAATGGCATAATTTCTAAGAAATATCTGCGTACCTACACTGAAATTTCCGAGCTCCGGTCATTTGAAAGGTCTTATACATACGTGCCTTTGTATGACTGCCCTTTCGATCTCTCCGGGATATCTCACTCCTGGAGAAATTGCCAAGTTAAAATTCCTTCCTGTTGTCAGCTGCGACGCTGAAAGATCCTTTTCCGCGCTGAAAATGACGTCCACACTCTTTCAGTCCGTGTATTGAACTGGTGCATGGAATAATTTACAGCAATGGAACGTCCTATGGAACTTCTCACCCTCTGAAGCACTCCATGAAGTAGCTGAAGAACTTCCCCGCTGGGCATTCATCTGGCGTTTACCTTCACGCATAGCAGAACGCAGTAACGTTTCAGTAGTTGTAAATACATCTGCATCCAGTAAAAGTGATACTGGTTGTCTGATAAGAACACTGAAAGCAGCTAATAACTACAATACAAAGAACCAGATTTGGAATGTAAATGATTGCGATGATTCTTTTAATAAAAAAAGGTTAGCTTTTATTTTCAATAACGAACCTTTGAAATCGAGCACGAAAAAGAGACCCCCCACCGAAATTTGACGGTTTGTATTTCAAGGTAAGTACCTACGTAGAATCCAAAAATGGTGAATCAAGACAATTAAAAGATACTATCAATGATAAAAAATAATCTTAAAAAAAAAGCCGAGCCTAATTCGTGTTTTTGGGGGCCAAAATTGGTGGAAACCATCAAAAATAGCCATTTCAATTATTTCACATGAAAGAAACAATAAATGAACAGCCAAAATTTCTGTAGGTGTGTCCAGTAGAATAATAAACCCATGTGACAAGTTTGCAGCGCTTTTGTATTTTCTGGTGTTTTCTGGATCATAAAGTTCACACTTTATTTGGTCCGAGGGGGTTGATTTCCAGATAACCTACATCGTCCAGGATTGAAAAACTTTCCACGAGATTATTTCGCTTGGTTCATGTTATTTTCTGAATTTGCAACCTTTGAGCCGTTTCAAAGAACAGAAATCCAACGAGTTCTGAAGATATTCTTCAAGACTTTTTGGGTCGATTCGTGGATTCCTAGCTCACTTCAAGTTCACCGAGCCTTTTTTTCAAGTTTAACCTAAGGTACCTAACTACCTTGTGTTATTGGTCAACTAACTCTTTCTGAGGAACTGTACAGTTCCTGTTCCTTTTGAAAACGAATGTCTCACGAAACGTGGCGGTAAGAATTTCTATTGACGACTAATTGGCAGCAGGAGGGTTTTTTGCAACCGAAAAACCGTTCTCGAGATTATTCCCCTTGATTAGGAAGAGGATTTTCTCCGAATCCTCCTTCAGAAAGGACTGCTTGGGGTACGCACCAGTTGAAAACCGAAAAGAAAAAGGAAAAAAAAAAAATGAAAAGAAAGAAAAGAAACTGGAGAGCAGGATTGGGAAAAAGCTTTCATTCGGACGGTAAAAGGTGGCTTCGCTTCGTCGTATAATGGACGGAGAACTCCGGGTCCACCTGTACAATAGGCAAACTGGGCGACCATTGTCCATGAGTTGCTAAGAAACAAGGGGCCCAAGCGGCCCAGGTGGGTTCATTGTGGCCACTGGGGATGCCCTTCGAAGGTACTGCCTACAAAAGGCGTTAATGCTCCTGGAAGGGCCCCATAGGCAATTCACTGTTTACCTTGAGGCTGCGTTTTCCCATGGGCGTGCGTGAGGTGCCCTAGACCCAACCGAAGGTGACGGAAACTCGGTAAATCTTTCTCCTGGTATTTTTTTTCGACCTTTGAATGCGGTTTTTGGCGGTCTTTGTTGGGAGCCTTTTGCCTCGTTAATTAACGAGGCGTTCACTTACAGGATCTCCAGAGGCTTCGTCCGAATTTCGAGCTGACATTGTAACGCGAGAAGACGGTGACTCAATGAAATTTGGCACTTTTGGACACACTGAAATGCGCACAGTGGACATCACAGAAGGCATTCAAAAACGTCACGATATTGGCCACACGCATCTACCCCACGTTTTATGGCTAGAAATGGGTCATTCTCCAAAACATGTCAAAATCATGTCCAGACCAAATTATAACTCCTGTGTTTGATCTCCGAGGTAGGAAATGGTTTTAGATGGTAGCTATCTGCAGTGTGCTTAACGCTCAGTTATTCACATTTGGTTTATTATTCTTTGAATAATACACCTATGTATTCGCTCAGCAAAAAACGCTGCAAAGTCCTTGTCACGTGGGTTTATTATTCTATTGGGCATACCTGCGGAAATTTTGGCTGCTCATTTATTGTTTCTTTCATGTAAAATAATTGAAATAGCTATTTCTGATGGTTTCCACCATTTTTGGCCCCCAAAACACAAATTAGGTACGCTCCTTTTTTTTCAATTTATCTTTGACCATCGGTAGTGCCATTTAATCGTCCTGATCCACGTGTTGATACTACTTCCAGTGTAATTATACAAATGATGGTGATTTCAGACGATTTCCCAGGTTTTTGACTCATAAAAAATCAATTTTGGGAGCTGAACATTATTTGTTAGAACCTCAGTTTTCCACTCTTTGGTTAAAATCGACTTCATATTCGGTCTTCTCGTCCCCAAAAACATGCAAAACCTCAAGTTACTAACATGTTACTGAAGCTCAAAAAGTACCTATTTTTATACACATTTTCACTCATAACACCCCTGGGTATATTCCGAGCGGGCTGCAAAGCTTCGGTATACAACTAGGGCCCAAATGGAGCATGTGTGCGAAAGAACGACTTTTTAAGACCTAAAATGAAGCCGGTACACGTGATACGGCGGACGGCGTACGGCGTACGGCAGACGGACATCGCATGTTTGGAATCTACGCACTTTGAAACGGAAAAGAACAAATTTTGAGGGGGTGTTATAAGAATCTCCTCCTGAGCGAACACATAGGTGTATTATTCACAGAAGAATAAACCAAAATTTTTACAACACCCCATCAAAATTTTTTCTTCCTACCTGCGTAATAAATCAAACAAATAAGGTTTTGCTGGACCCCCATGCCAATGGTGGATATCAGTGTACAGATACTAACAGTCCCACATCAATTTCGTATATTTCTGCCTGTGTAGAGCCTCAAAAACGTATACTTGCTACCTCAAGAAATCACCGTCAGTCAATTTTCTCCGAGTTATGTTGTCATTAGTTTATGCCCGAAACAACTTTGACATTTTCTTGAAGTTATGAGTTACCGCCTTCTCAATTTACTGAGTCCCCACACATCCCATTTTGGATTATTATTTTCAATAATAAACCTTTTGAATCGAGCATGAAAAAGAAATTTTTAACCCCCTCAAAATTTTATGGTTTCCGTTTCAAAGTAGGTACATAATTATGTAGAATCCGAAAATGCAATAAAAAAAATTTCCGTTCGTCCGCCATACGCCGTACTTCGCACTTTTCTTAGTTACCATGAACCAAAATTGACGAAATTCGGTTTATATTATGTCCCATTTGGGGTTCAGTTGGTCCTCGAAGCTCGGCGTTAATGTCAGTCATCCCTAAGGGGTGAAAAATAAGGGTTGGAATCTCCAGGACGCCGTTGTCTCGAATGTTTTTACGGTTTTAAATAGTTCTCGAACTTGGAAGTTTTTTGAGACCAACCGGAGCACTGTACGTCCAGCCGCTCGTTCACAGTAAGGCCCAGAAGTTTGCACCGACAGGCTTCGTCAAAGGAGAGTGAATCAAATTGTATACGTTCAGCCCAGATATCATCGCTAGGGACGCGGCAACAATCGGGAATTGGCCCGAGATAATCATTGCCAAGGATCACCTGATTATATTCACGGAGTATGAAGTCGAGTTGGTTGTTCTGTGATGTTATTTCATTTTTTATCTCTTTTGGAGTTTGTTGGTAGGTAGTGAAACTTGAACAAACGTTGAAGTACGTGTAAATTATTACACAACGGTTCCTTATAACATCTACGTAGAAGGGGCTGGATTTTGTTGGTAGGTTACTTCTGCAACTTGAACAACCGTTGAAGTATTATTGATGGGCAAATTATTACATAACGGTAAATTATTACGCAAAGGTAAATTATTGCACAACGGTTCATTATACCATCTACATAGAAGGGGCACCTATACAGGTTATTACAAAACGGTTTTATGGAGGAAGGTGAAATAAAGGATCAAATGAAATTTGGTTTCAAATTTGGGAGAAAAGGCGGCCTCACCATGAATCAAACTATAGAAGTATCCCCAGAGCTTCGTAAGAAGCTTCTCAAGTTGCAAAAAGTCTATTTAGGCTGGAGTAGTTGCAGAATAGAGGACTTTATTCGAATTTCGCGCTGCTATCGGTGCAACGGTTTAAACCATGTTCAGAAAACATGTAAGGCGCAAACACCAGCATGCGCCCATTGTTCAGGAGCCCACGACACTTCTACCTGTGAAAAGAAAGACCAACCGACCTGCGTTAACTGTAAAAAGTTCAATATAGCGCACGATCACGCTGCTAATGATGTAAACTGCCCAAGCTACATAAATGTACTTCAGGGTCTCGTAAATCGCACTGATAATGGAAATTGAAACCACGGATCATGAAGAGCACTTTCTCTCGCCAGGAAATAGTCCCGTGCAATGTAGTGATATGGCTTCCGTCAGTCAGTTTTTCAGTAAAGATAGTTTCTCTATATGGACCCTAAATATCCGAAGCATGAAAGCAAACATGGATCAATTTTTTTGTTACCTTGAACAAATTGAGAACAAACCAAAGCTGATCGTCCTGACAGAAATATGGTTCGACCAACATTTCGATTACGCAGCGGTCTTCGCGATCCCGGAATACGACCTTCTCATCAGCACATCGACCTTGAACAAGGCCTGCGGCGTTGCCGTCTACGTTGCGAAAACAATCCACATTGAAAGCCACAAAGAACTAAGGATCAGAGGGTGTTCAACGATAAGTATTAAATTCAAAATCAACTCACAGGACTATTATATTATTGCTCTGTATCGCTCACATATCGGTGAAATTTCAGAATTTGTAGAAGACGTTAAGGAAAATGTTAAACCATTAGCGGGAGAAGGAATAACCATTTTTACTGGTGATATAAATCTGAATATTATTGATAATAACCCAGGTCATGTAATCACAGATTACTATGACTTTATGCATAACTCCGGATTTATTAGTTGGATTGATGTACCAACAAGGGGTAACAGCTGTCTTGATCACATAATGGTGAAAGCGCCTAGAGGTGAGTTTGCACGTTCGGAATCAGCTATCATGAATAATATTATGACAGATCATTTTCCCGTAGCTTTCAAAATAAAGCAAAAGCTTAGAAACACTGAATCTGCGCCAAAACCCAACTACGAGTATATTAAGAGAATCAATTATGATTCATTGCACGAATTAATGATGCATGTAGACTGGAGTCCTGTTTACTCACAATACAATGTAAACCTAGCATATGAACTATTTATCACAATCGTGAAAAACTGCATAGAGCTGAGCTCCACATATGCTGGACCGAAAAACCATAAACAGCGCAAACTAAAACCATGGATTACCACTGCCCTAGTGAACTCAATAAACAAAAGGGATAAAATGGGTAAAAAACTGCAACGGAACCCTAATGATCAAAATCTAAGAAATATATACACCAACTATCGTAACAAACTTAAATCTCTTCTCTGTCACGCAAAAAATTATTACTTCAGATCACAACTTGTCGCATCTAACAACCCTTATAAAGTTTGGAAAACAATTAACACGGCACTAGGCAAAAATCTCAAAGACCCGATTGTGATCAAGAAATTAATTTGTGATAGTGAGGAAATTCAGGACCCCAGAGAAATAGTCAATAGGTTGAATGATTTCTTTACATCAGTAGGAGAACAATTAAACTCAGAATTTCTAAACTATCAGCCAACCAGAGATCTTCCAAACATGGCTTCATCTAAAATGAGTTTTAGGACCACTACAACAGAAGAAGTGTTCAAAGCTAAATCAATCAGGGGTGGGACAGGACCAGGCTGGGACGGAATATCATCCAACGTGATTAAAAACACGGCACTATTTTTAAAGTCCCCTCTTACTCACTTGATTAACCTGAGCTTATTACAGGGTGAATTTCCAAATTGCCTCAAAATAGCTATAGTTCGGCCTCTGTATAAAAAAGGACCAAGAACACTAGAAAGTAATTACCGCCCTATTTCGCTGCTATCAAACTTTGCGAAAATATTTGAAAAAATAGCCAAGTCGCAACTAATAGAATATCTCGAATCCAATAATCTCTTTTCCCCTATCCAGTTTGGATTTCGACAGCACATGGGAACAGAGGATGCGCTAGTTAATCTAGTAACGGAAATAACAAAGGGGCTCCACGAAGGAGGCAAAATAATATCAATATTCATTGACCTTACCAAAGCGTTTGACTCTATAGAAAAATCGAGATTAGTCCTTAAGCTTGAATGAATTGGGCTTGATAAATCTGCAGTTAGATGGTTCGAATCATACCTCACAGATAGACAGCAATATGTGCAAATTCAGGATATTGATAGCAATCTACATAAAATCTGCTTTGGGATACCACAAGGATCTGTCCTTGGCCCAATTTTGTTTCTGATACATATAAATGACCTTTTTAATATGAACTTGAGATGCAAATTTGTAGCTTTTGCTGATGATATAGCTATTGTGATAAATGAGAATACCTGGGAGCTAGCGCATTCTATCGCAGAAACGACTGTCTATGAAGTAGCCAAATGGTTTAGCACAAATAGTCTCACCATGAACCATTCGAAAACCAAGTACATTACATTCTCAATAAACAAAACAGGACTTCCAAATGACTCTAAAATCAAAGTGCACAAGGAAAACTGTGGCGTAGTAAGAAATTTGTGCAGCTGCATGGAAATAGAAAGGCTGAATACAATAAAATACCTAGGAGTGCACGTGGATCAGCATCTCAAGTGGAAGGATCATGTAGCTGAATTAGTGAATAAAATCAGGAAATCCATGCACTACTTTCTGATACTACGAAGATGGCTAACGAAAGAAAACCTTAAAATGGTGTATTATGCTCATGTATACAGCATTTTAACTTATGGTATCATTGTCTGGGGAGGTACTTATGCGTCAACCTTTAATAGTATAAACATAGCAATGAATACAGTTTTAAGAATTGCAACTAATTCCCATAAAAGTACGTCAACTAGTTACCTATACAAACACTTCGGTGTCCTCACTCCCAGAATGGCTTGTATTCACAGAACTGTTTTATATGTGCATAAACACCTGCATTTATTTACTAAACAAGCGGTGATTAGACCGACGCGAACAAATGCCAACTATGTCCTCCAGATACCACAGGCGCATAATGATTTCTACACTCGACAATTTCCATGGCTAGCTCCAGCCCTATTTGAACAGTTACCTCTCCTAACCAAGACTTCAACATCAACAGGAAAATTTAAAAAACGAGTTCTAGAATATTTTGAGCTTGAAAATAACGAAAGTGTTGTTATAAATAAGTTTAAATTAGGATAAAAATACAAATCAGCCTTCGTAGCATTAAGTGTATTTACTAACTACTCTGTAAATACTGTTGGTTCTTGATCAATGTAACTCATTCTCCAAATACTTACGGTGTGTTTTTTCAAGGAAACTGCTGGTACATACATACGCAGTAATAAAAATAGTGGTGGAAGAGACGAGCCTGGACGGGTCATTGACCTTAGGCTCATAAACCAACATAAGTTTAGATCTTGTATTATGTATATAGACTCTCTAAAAAACATTATATTTGTTGTATGAAGTATTTGCTGAATAAAAAAAAAATTGAAATTGAATTGAATTGGTTTATTATTTGCCTTATGCTTGATGAATAACAACAAAATAATTATTAATGATTGAAATATTTGAATCCCGCGCATTTATAGGATACTTTAATTCCGGGGCCAACTCCAGTACTTGACTTAGGGCTCTCCTGGTCGGAGCTCGAGGGTATTGAACACAGAAAACAGTGATCTACGCAGAAGGGGCATCTACACAGGTAAATAATAAACTTTGCGTAATAATTTGCAGCGTTTTTTAAGCTCTCGGTAGGATCTATAGTTTGCTGGAATGCAGAATGTTTGATACCTTTTATTTGTCTGGCATTACGTTATGAAATCTGAGTTCACGGGGACTGCCTACTGATTCGTATTGAAGAACGGACCCCAACGCGTCGCTATTACGGAATTGAAAATAGTCCAACATAAAACGCCGCCCAACAGTGAAAAAGGGAATAAAAGGAAAGACTGATGCGATGATTACAGAACAAAACTGTGATCAACCTTTTTCCGATCGTGTATGACGGGCTAAGGAGCCTTTGTTGGAGGTGGTGAGCCAAAGAGAGAGGATGGCCTTTGTAAAAGGAGACACCTGCACGACTCTAGCTTTAATCACTTCTACAACTCTCCCGAGTTCTTCGGCCTCTTCTTCTCAATTAGGAATTATTTGAGGACGGCAGTTTTTTTTTTATTTGCACCCCGCACCCACCGTCCCGATCGAGGGTGCCAGCACCCACAGGGGATCTTCAGGGGCCTTTTCTTGTTTGATGCTGAGTCAGGAAGATGAAGAGACGTTCCCATGGGGGTCATTGTTGGAGGAGAAGGAATGCTGCGGCCCCAGACTGCGCGGCGCGTAGCCCCCGCTCGACGGGTCCTCAGCCATGTTCACCGGTTCCCTTTTGGACACCATATTTCCGCATACGGTTATTGTAATACAGGTACCCATATACCTGCAAAATTATAATAGCTGTGTGCACTTCCACGGGCCTATTACCGTCTGGGAAAGTCACTCTGCACGCGAGATGGGCCGAGGGACCTTAACGGTATGGCGATTGCCTTGTAAAGAGAGCTCTTGTCTGATTAGGTCGAGTGAATTGTGGGAACACGATTCCTTATTGAGAAACCGAAAGCAGCACCATCAGTTCATGAAACTCAACCCCAACAAGAACTGCGAAGGTTCAACAGAATATTTGACCCTAACAACAAACCACGCAGAGCAGTTCAGAAGTATAATTCTGGACAGAACAAAAAACCTCAAAGTACACTTTTTTTGGCACTTTTACCTCATCAAAATTGTTTCTGTATAATAGTTTAAGGGCCGGTTTATCAATCACATTTACAAACCCGGTTAAATACTGACTAAGTCAAATCTCTGACTATCCCTCGCATTTTCTCGGATTTCTCCGACGGAGAAATGAACTTGTACCTACCTCGAACGGGTACGAAATACTTGGTTCGGCAGGGGAAATGTGCCGTATTTTGAGACATGGGACGACGTGGATTTCCATTCCTGGTTCCGCCTGTCCGAAGAAATACTACACTTTTGGTTTATTATTCTGTGAATCATACACCTATGTATTCACTCGGCAAAAATTTGTATAACACCCCCTCAAAATTTTTTCTTTTACGTTTCATGGTGCGTAGATTTCAAAAATGCCATGCTCGTCCGCTGTATCACGTGTACCGGCTTCATTTCCGGTCTAAATAATTCTTTCTTTCGCACACATGCTCTATTTGGGCCCTAGTTGCGTCCCGAAACATTGCAGCCCAATCGGAATATACACAGGGGTGTTATGAGTGAAAATGAGTATAAAAATAGGAACTTTTTGTGTTTTAGTAACATGGTAGTAACATGAGCTTTTGAGGTATCGCTTTCCATTTTTTGGGACGAGAAACCGAATATGAAGTCGATTTCAATCACGTTCTAACGAAGTTTCAGCCTTAAATTTTCGTTAAATTGTCTAAAATCGTCGTTCTTCCGCACACAGTTTGGGTCCCCATTTGGGAACACATTTGGGTCCTAGTTGTGCTCCGAAGCTCGGCACCCCGATCGGCATACACCCAGGGGCGTCATGGGAGAAAAATGGGTGTAAAAATAGGGGTTTTCGAGGGATTTTAGAGGTTCTAGTGCACATGAACTTGTGAGGTTTCGTTTTCCGTAATATTTAGGGCGAGAAGACCGAATGTCGGGTTTATTTTGACCGAAGAGTGAAGAACTGGGGTTGTAACGAAGGCTAACCTCCCAAAATTCATTTTTTATTAGTCAAAAATATGGGAAATTGTCTGAAATCACCATAAATTTATATATTAACACTAGAAGTAGTATTAGCAGGTGAATCAACACAATTAAATGGTACTATCAATGATCAAAAATAATCTGTTGAAAGGAAAAGCAGAGCCTAATTCGTGTTTTTGGTGGCCAAAACTGGTGGAAACCATCCAAAATAGCCGTTTAAATAATTGCACATGAAGGAAACAATAAAAGAACAGCCATCATTTCTGTGGATGTGTCCGGTAGAATAATAAACCCATGTGACAAGGACTTTGCAGCGTTGCGGTTTATCATTCTGTGAATAATACACCTATGTATTCGCTCAGCAAAAAATTTTTATAACACCCCCTCCAAATTTCTTCTTTTCCGGTTCATGGTGCGTAGATTCCAAAAATGCATGTCTTTATCACGTGTACGGGCTTCATTTTCGGTCTAAAAAATTCGTTCTTTCGCACACATGCTCCATTTAGGCCCTAGTTGTGTCCCGAAACTTTGCAGCCCGATTGGAATATACCCAGGGGCGTTATGAGTGAAAATGTGCGTAAAAATAGGTACTTTTGGCGTTTTAGCAACATGTTAGTAACATGAGCTATTGAGGTATCGTTTTCCATGTTTTTGGGACGAGAAAACCGAACATGAAGTCGATTTTGACCAAAGAGTGGAAAATTGTGGTTCTACCAAATGTTCAGCTCCCAAAATTGATTTTTCGTGAGTCAAAAACCTGGGAAATCGTCTGAAATCACAATCAGTTTGCATAATAAAACTAGAAAAAGTTTCAAAACGTGGATCAAGATGAATAAATGGCACTACCAATGATCAAAGATAATTTGAAAAAAAAAAAAGATAAAAAGGAGCCTACCTAATTCGTGTTTTGGGGGCCAAAATTGGTGGAAACCATCAAAAGTAGGCATTTCAATAATTGCACATGAAAGAAACAATAAATGAACAGCCTAAATTTCTGTTCGTATGTCCAATAGAATAATAAACCCATGTGACAAGGACTTTGCAGCGTTTTTTGAATATACGCACCTTGAAACGTAAAAGAAAAAATTGTGTGGGGGTGTTGTAAAAATTTTTGCTGAGCAAATACATAAACCAATAATCCAAAACCAAAACCGTATTCGGTGAGTTTGTCTGGTCCCGGCGAAAATCCGCTCGAACCCTGGGGGAACCCGTGCGGTGGGTCAAACCGGTAGGCGGGAGGTGTCGACATCCGACATCCCAGCCGATTGACGAGATGTTCCTACAAAAAAAACCATCAAACCTCGAAAATCACTTTCAACGCCTCCCTCCGCCCTTCGTCGCTAAGTGATACCTCCTTCCCTTTTTCGTATTTAAAACACCGACATAAAAGATAAGATACCCACCATTAACAGAAAAAGAAAACCTTGGAGAACCGATACCTTTCAATCTCCTTCCAACGATAGCTCAACGGTAAAGGTGGGCTTGACGAGTAGCTTTTTTTTTGTTTTTCTGTTTTAGACGAACGTCCCTTGAAAACTCTTCATCTGCATAACCGGGTTTCACGTGGGTAACACTTTTGGAACGCACTCAACTCTGTGTTATCCACCCGACTTCTTAAACGTAATCAGGCATCCGCTCAGATCTCCCCATAAATACTCGTATATCCCTAGGAAGTTTAGGGAAACGATAAACGATCACCAAAAAGATTTTATAAGATATCCACAAGAAGTTCAGAGGAATAATAAATATGTATAAAACGAAGTGTTAAAAGTGACAGATGGTGGGGGGGGGGGGGGTAGATACATTTTGATAAATCAAATAATAAACATATGTAATCGCTCAGCAAAAAATCTGTTTAACACCCCTTCAAATTTTTTTTTACGTTTTAAGGTGCATAGATTCCAAAACCGCTGTAAAGTCGTTGACACATGGGTTTACTATTCTATTGGACAGAAATTAACTATTAATTGTACAGAAATGTTGGCTGCTCATTTATTGTATCTTTCACGTGAAATAATTCGAATAGCTATTTCTGATGGTTTCCACCATTTTTGGGCCCAAAAACACGAATTATTTACAAATTATCTTTGATCATTGGTGGCACTATTTAATCGTCGTGATCCACGTGGTGAAACTTTTGCTAGTGTTATTCTACAAATTGATGGTGATTTCAGACGATTTCGCAGGTTTTTGACTCACGAAAAATCAATTTTAGGAGCTGAACATTTGGTAGAACCTCAATTTTCCACTCTTTGGTCAAAATAGACTTCATGTTCGGTCTTCTCGTCCCAAAAACATGGAAAATGATACCTCAAAAGCTCATGTTACTAACATGTTGCTAAAACACAAAAAGTACCTATTTTTACACACATTTTCACTCATAAAACCCCTGGGTATATTCCGAGCGGGCTGCAAAGTTTCGGGACACAACTAGGGCCCAAATGGAGCATGTGTGCGAAAGAACGACTTTTTTATACCGAAAATGAAACCGGTACACGTGATACGGCGGTCGGCGGACGGACATTGCATTTTTGGAATCTACGCACTTCGAAACGGAAAAGAAAAAATTTTGAGGGGGTTTTATAAAAAATTTTTGCTGAGCGAATACATGGGTGTATTATTCACAGAATAATAAACCAAAATGCAATGTCCGTCCGCCGTATCATCCATACCGGCTTCATGTTCGGTCGAAAAAAATTCGTTCTTTCGCACACATGCTCTATTTGGGCCCTTGTTATGTCCCTAAACTTTTCAGCCAGATCGGAATATACCAAGCGGTGTTATGAGTGAAAATGGGTATAAAAAAAACCAGTCATGCAGCATGACTTAATGAGCGAATTTTCAAAGAAATATTCGAATTAATGGCTATGGTTTTGAATAAAGGAAAACTTCGGTCTAAAATTTGGTTTTCTATGTATATTCTCTTCGTATTTATTTTAATTTGTACGTTTTGTCCATCCTGATTCTACCGTTTGTTTATTACGTAATTGTACTAAGTGCTTATTTATTTGATCGCTGTGGGTAAATTCAAGGAGTTGTACTAATCGTTTGCCTCCCCCTTTTTTGCTTCGAACTCTCGTCTTCAATTAATACTTCTCACATATTTCAATCTGACCACTCTAAGGGGGTGGGGGGGGGGGGGTAAGAGTTTAAAGATTATCCTAGTTTTGGGTAATTTTTGCGCACTTTAAATGCTCTAATTTAAGAACGGATTTAGATATCTAAAATCCGATTTCACTATCGTGTTCAGCGTGCAAAAACCTTTAAAATGAGGGGTCACTTGTTAGAAAATAACATTTTGGGGATTTTTGGGTAATTTTTGCGCGCTTTAAATGCTCTAATTTGAGAACGGATCAAGATATCTAAAATCCGATTCCACCATCGTGTTCAGCGTGCAAAAACCTTTAAAATGAGGGGTCACTTGTTGGAAAATAACATTTTGGGGATTTTTGGGTAATTTTTGCGCACTTTAAATGCTCTAATTTGAGAACGGATCAAGATATCTAAAATCCGATTCCACCATTGTGTTCAGCGTGCAAAAACCTTTAAAATGAGGGGTCACTTGTTAGAAAATAACATTTTGGGGATTTTTGGGTAATTATTGCGCACTTTAAATGCTCTAATTTGAGAACGGATCAAGATATCTAAAATCCGATTCCACCATCGTGTTCAGCGTGCAAAAACCTTTAAAATGAGGGGTCACTTGTTGGAAAATAACATTTTGGGGATTTTTGGGTAATTTTTGCGCACTTTAAATGCGCCAAAACCCTCCTTAGAGTAGGCCAATTTCGCCCATCTTCGAACTTAGCCTTTCGATTGCCAAGATAGATTTTTTGTGCAAATTTGAGCTGTTTATCTCAATTCTATCGAGAGTTATCGTCTGGAGTGACACATATATAAATAAATATATATATATATATATATATATATATATATATATATATATACATATAAAAAAGTGTTAAATTTCAGGAATCGTTTTAGAATGGTCTGAAACGGATTTCTATGAAGAAAATTTCCAAAAATTTATATTATTTAAATTTCGAAGCCATTGCAATAGCTTCATTTTCTTTGAAAATTCGCTAATAGGTACATTTGTGTTTTAATAACATGGTAGTAAGATGAGCTTTTGAGGTATTGTTTTCCATGTTTTTGGGACGAGAAGACAGAATATGAAGTCGATTTTGACCAAACAGTGGAAAATTGAGGTTCTAACGAAGTTTCAGCATTAAATTTACGTTAAATTTTCGTCTAAAATCGTCGTTCTTCCGCACACAGTTTGGGTCCCCATTTGGAAACACGCTTGGGTCCTAGTTGTGCTCCGAAACTCGACAGCTCAATCGGCATACACCCAGGGGCGTTATGGGAGAAAAATGGGTTTAAAAATAGGGTTTTTCGAGGGATTTTTGAGGTTTTAGTGAACATGGGCTTGTGAGGTATCGTTTTCCGTGTTTTTTAGGGAGAGGAGACCGAATGTTAGGTTGATTTTGACCGAAGAGTGAAGAATTGAGATTTTAAGGAAGGATATGCTCCCGAAATTCATTTGTATTAGTCAAAAACATGGGAAATTGTCCGAAACCACCATAAATTTGTATAATAACACTGGAAGTAGTATCAACGGGTGAATCAAGACAATTAAATGGTACTATCAACGTTCAAAGATAATCTGGTTTAAAAAAAACCGAGCCTAATTCGTGTATTTGTGGGCCTAAATTGGTGGAAACCATCCAAAATAGCCATTTCAATAATTGCACATGGAAGCAATAAATGAACAGCCAAAATGTATGTACGTATGTCCAGTAGAATAATAAAACCATGTGACAAGGACTTTGCCGCGTTTTTTTTATCCAATACTGCCTACATTTATATCGTATAGATTAGGTAAGCAATATATATGATGCTGTATAAAAAGCGGAATTCCCTCAAGTTCTTTCTTCAAAAAAATTAATTTCCACGCCGAAACCAATATTGTTAAAATTTATATATATACATATATATCATATACATTTTTTATTTATTTATTTAATCATTTTATTTTTTACAGACTTCAAAAAAGGAGGAGGTTCTCAATTCGACCTGCTTGAAAAGTTTTTTTAAACATGTTTTCCGCGATTATTCCGAAACTACTGGACCATTTCCATGTTTGTTCGTTTTTCAAATGAAAAAGGATCATCCCTCCGTGTTCCCATTGTATTTTTGAAAACATTAGCCCACTATGTAGCCAACAGGAATTGGAATAACGATTATGATAAGCCATCAATTCATCGAATTTAATTTCACACCTTTTGTGGTAAGCCATCTTGCAATGTGGAATAAACAAAAAATAATGGCATGTCATACGAGTACATTTATGTCTAAACCTATTGCTGTGGAGGAAGGACTTCATAAGTCTGCCTAATTGCACCTTACCTTAGCTGGTTAGCTTATTTCACAGAACGTAAATGAAAGTGCAATTTATTATTTATGTAGGTAGTTTTTTCCCCTTTCTTCTTCAATGTAGGTAGGTGGATATACCTGCCTACTATTATATCACGAACTGTAAGCAAATATCCGCTCAAACTTGACTGACCAAAACTAGAGGTATGTAACTGAAAACCTTGAAACATTATATGACGTAAAATTTAGTGGTAGGTGTGTGTGACTTAACACCTTTGAAATACCTATGCAATGTTGAGGTTAGAACCCCTACTCTAGAAGAACCGATCATAGAATCCTAATTTATTCAAACTTTGTTCCCATGTTTTAATAAACTTAAAATTATCTCCTGAAAATCAATCATTTAAATTTAGTTCCCCTCTTGTCTTTTTAAATATGTATATTTTCACATTTTCCCATAAATCCATCCCTTTTCATCAGCTTGAACTCTCCCCCATAATTGTGGCCCATCCTGAACATATGTTTGGAAATTCCAGAACTCCTTTCTTCTAAATCATTTACTTTTATTTCAAGTTGTCTTAATTTCGCCTGGGCATTTTCTTTAATTTCATTTGATACCTGCTGTTAGTCTCATGTGGCTATGACTTCCAACCACCCCTCAATTTTTTGATGGCATTTAGAAAGTTTTGTGTTAAATAAATTGGTGGTAAGCTAAAGGTTTATTTTGTTTTTATTCCACATTGATTATGATAAGCGATTGTTCCGAAACTACTGGACCGACCGATTTCGACGAATCTTTTTTCAAGTGAAAGAGATGGTTCCCTATTAGTTTTCTGAGCAAAAAAAGTAGTACTGTGCCTGTACCAGGCCAGGTACACTCTTCGATTTCTAGTGCTTTGACAGACATGATGGTATCAGTACTCCAGTAATGATGCTATCAGTACTTGATAGCATGAGGTATACTACTAAAAATACACATTAAAAAGCGAAATATAAATACAAAATTTAACAGCACAAAACCGGCTTCAAAAAAGATGCACAAAACTAAAAGGTAAAGAACAATTTTTATGCTGAACAAATTTTAGAAGTCGGCGCCAAATTTTCAACTGAAAACCCCACACACGGCCTTCATATTTTATCCCTTGGATACATTTTAGTTGAAATTTGGCGCCGACTTCAAAAATTTCATAGCACTGGCTTTGAATAAATTATGAACGTTTGTTTAGCATAAAAATTATTCTTTGTTTTTTAGTTTTATGCAGCTTATTTTGTTTAATTTGAACCATTCTACAAATAATCGTCAGTCTAATTAAACGAGAGTTATTACGGATAATTAAGATGATTGCTACTGAAACCACTAATGACCAAACTTTGTTTCAAGGATTAAAAACAATTTTAATCGCAGCGGCGCAGGTTTTATTCAACTATAATCACACGACTGAACTACTAAACGCTTTTCGGTCGGGCCTGTAGTAATGAATCCCCTCCCTGTTTTGATTGCACCAACTATAATTACTATCGCTGCATAATTAGATCTCGGGATATAGAAAAACAGAATATCGAGCTTCACAGAAATTGATCGGTCTCCCATGTTTTCTCGTTTGTGTTGCCTATTCGATGATACGGGTGGGAAGGGAGAAAAAAAAATGAAAAAATAAAAAAATTAAAACCTTACGCACGAGTTAATTACGACTTATTATCCGTCGCAGCGGGTTGAGATTGTGGTAAGAGAGTCGGTGGATCACGTTTTTCCAAGGATTTCGACTGATTGAGATATGCGGCCGCCCTGATCCCCCGGTGTGAAAGGTAATTTGGAATAATTAGCTCAGTAAGCCGCCTGTTCCGATGGCGAGGTCTCGGATCGACGGATCTTTTGTGAGAATCGGGCCTCGGGAGGATTCTCATCTGTCCGGTGATAATTAAATCCCGATAATGGCAAAGCCAGTGGTAACGGATAATCCAAACTATGAGAGTAGCTAAGAGCGGCACTTTAGTATGTAAATACTACCTGAATTAATCCAACCATTAACACCTACCACAACGTAACCATGCCTACCATTTTTAATGTACCTAATCAAATATTTGTTATTTATTCATTTTCCTCACGTATTATGTCATGTTTCGAACTTACAATTTTTCAGTTATACCTAATATCATGCAAGTTCAATGTATCCAGTACCTAGTACGTATTTAGTATCCACGTCATACTATGAGGGATCAAGAGCCCTCTTTGTACAGAACTAATGAAGTGCTTCTTCTTCTTCTTTCCCATCTTCAATAGCTGTCCCAACATGGATTTCACGTTTCAAACATCAGCTGTTCTTTTGCTATTTGCGGTGCCGTTGCTGCCGTCGTTGCAATGATTACGAGGTGATACACAGCATCATTGAATAATTGGCAATCGAAACCAGTTGTACAGCAAGACCATTAAACATTTTTAAGTCGCCAATAGAAACAGAAAAAGGCTGCTGGGAGTTTTCGTCACTTTCAGACAAATATACTAACAACATACAAAATCTATCAGAATGAAATCCGTTCACGATTACCCAAGCCTGGCCAAACAGAAAATTTGAAGAAAGATTATTTTTTGAGCATAGAAAGCGATTGAATGTTCGAACTTGGATCCTATTGAGCCTTTTGTACTGATACCTCCGTTAAATATTTGCTGGCATTCTCGAAGGAACCTTAAAATATATCGAATATTGTAATAATAATATGATAATTTATTGATGCTGAAGAACTAAGCGAATTAAACTGTGTTGACGATGTACATAGTTTTTGAGATGAATCGAGGCAGCGAATTTGAATTTATCTAGGAAGATAAAGACACTTGAACTCTTCGAGCGCCCAACAGCTCGAGTGGTCAGTGTTAATGCAGGACTTTGACCTTTGGTGCACATGGAATCTGTGGGGCAAATGGATAGGAATTTCAGTTCAGTACAGGAAGAAGACATTGACCTGTTGCGCACCAAGAGTTTGGGCGTTTTAGGTGAACGCTTGGACGTAGGTATGGACCTACCATTCCAGCCCTTTCTGTTTAAAACAATATCAACGTTAACGAACTCATACTTTACATTTCTAGGCAGTTTTAATATGTGGATAAATTTGAAACACATTGCATTTTTATGAATGATGAAATGTAGGAGGAAACTTGTGTAGGAGGAGGAATATCCGCGATGGGGGGCGGCAGGCGAAACTTATGGGATGGCAAATTTATACACGAATGGAGAAGACACAAGGTAAAACTGACAGCCAAATTTGATTATGAAAATTTGAAGAAAGTTCTTTTTTGCGCACCTAGAGAGCGTTTTGAATGAATGTTCGAACTTGAATCCTATCGAGCCTGTTGTACTGATAACTCCTTAAATATTTGCTGGCATTCTCGAAGGCTATAATAATAATAATATAGTAATTTACTGATGCTGAAGAACTAAGTGAATTAAACTGTGTTGACGATGTTTTGAGGTGAATCGAAGCAGCGAAATTGAATTTATCTAGGAAGATAAACACTTGAACTCTTCGAGCGCCCAACAGCTCAAGTGTTCAGTGTTAATGCAGGACTTTGACAGACAGTTCCCATGAACCATAATTGACGAAATTCGGTTTATAGGTCCCATTTGGGGTCTAGTTGGTCCTCGAAGCTCGGCGTTAATGTCAGTCCAGAACGCTGTTTTCTCGAATTTTTTATGGTTTTAAATAGTTCTCGAACTTGGGAGTTTTTAAGACCACCCGGAGCATTGAACGCCCAGCCGTTCGTTCACAGTAAGGCCCAGAAGTTTGCACCGACAGGCTTTTTCAACAGGAGGGTGAATGAAATTGTATACATTCAGCCCAAATATCATTACTAGGGACGCGGTAACAATCGGGAATTGGCCCGAGATCATCATTGCTAGGGAGCACCTGATTATATTCACGGAGTACATAATGAAGTCGAGTTGGTTGTTCTGTGATATTATTTCATTTGAAAAATGATGGCTCTTTTGGAGTTTGTTGATAGGTAGTGAAACTTGAATAAACATTGAAGTATTATTGATGGGTCAATTATTACACAATGGCAAATTATTAAACAACGGTAAATTATTAGGTATACAACGGTTCATTATATCATATACGTAGACGGGGCTGTAGTTTGTTGGAAGGTACTTTTGCAACTTTTTCCACTCCACATCAACAATTTCCCTTCATAACTATAATTATTTTCGTTTCTTTCTGCCTTTAGTTACCTACTGTTTGTAATCGACAGAATTATTTTAGCAACATTTAACTCGTGATTTAGATAGATGCCTAGTAACGAGTAGGGGGTTAGGTACTAACCTACGGAGGATCTGCGATCTGCGTAATATGTATAGACTAGTACATATTATATTATATAGACGGGTTATCTGTACAGAGAGTGTGATCTGTAACAGAAGGGTATTCTGTACAAAACCATATTAACCGTTGAGCAGGGATTTGCAGGGTTTTTATGAATGATGAAACTTAGGAGGAAACTTGTGTAGGAGGAGGAATATCCGTGAAGGGGGGGGGGGGGCAGCGAAACTTATGGGATCGCAAATTTATACACGAATGGAGAAGACACAAGGTAAAACTGACAGCCAAATTTGATGATGAAAATTTGGAGAAAGATTTTTTTTTTTGCACCTAGAGAGCGTTTTGAATGAATGTTCGAACTTGAATCCTATCGAGCCTGTTGTACTGATAACTCCTTAAATATTTGCTGGCATTCTCGAAGGCTATAATAATAATAATATAGTAATTTACTGATGCTAAAGAACTAAGTGAATTAAACTGTGTTGACGATGTTTTGAGGTGAATCGAAGCAGCGAAATTGAATTTATCTAGGAAGATAAAGACACTTGAACTCTTCGAGCGCCCAACAGCTCGAGTGTTCAGTGTTAATGCAGGACTTTGACCTTTGGTGCACATGGAATCTGTGAGGAAAATGGATGGGAATTTTAGTTCAAAACAGGAAGAAGTAGACTTTTATCTCTTGTGCACCAAGAGTTTGGGCGTTTTAGGTGAACGCTTGGACGTAGGTATGAACCTACCATTCCAGCCCTTTCCGTTTAAAACAATATCAACGTTAATGCACTCATACTTCACATTTCTAGGCAGTTTTAATATGTGAATAAATTTGAAACACATTGTATTTTTATGAATGATGAAACGTAGGAGGAAACTTGTGTAGGAGGAGGAATATCCGTGACGGGGGGGGGGGGGGAGGCGAAACTTATGGGACTATTCAGTTAGCGAGTCGAAGAGCAAAAAGGAAAATAGAAGTGGTTTTCTAAAAGCTGAGCATACCAGAGGCCTTTTGCCCCTTACGGTAACCGATCCAGGCCCATCTTTTCTCTGATGCTGCTAACCAGCCGTGAAGGACCCATCAGGAGCTATAGAAGGCAGCTACGCTCGATTCCCCGTACGCTTTGTGTCCTCAAAGTCTCCACCCGTCTCCCTGTCCAGGTCTCATCTTCGAGGCATTCCACGGTATATAGCAGGTGGAGGGGAGTGAGGAGGGGAGAGAGGATCTTCCGAGAATCATACGGTGAACGAGGTGTTCCGATCTTTTGGTTTAAGGCCTCCTGTTGTTGGAAGACTCTTTCGAAAAAGCTCATCTCGTTAAGACGGACAGATTGATTGGAAGTCCCCACCTTTCTTGTCTTGGGAAAAAGGCGTTGGAGGGCAGAAGCCTGGATCGATTTTTCTTTCCTGATTCTTCCGGAAAATCGGGCGTCGGAGCGTTACCGAGCTCTCTCCCACAGCCACCCTGATCTAAAAGGTCACATGTTTTCCATACAAAAGGAAAACTGCCTCGTTTCCACGACATTGAAGTCTCCCTTTTTTTGTCAGCTTTCAAACGGCGAGTTGACGAGCAATTTCCGTCTTTCCCCGCCAAAAAGCGCGTTTTTTTTTAGCCTCCGCCTTAAGCCTCACAGAGTGATCACCGTCATCTTTTCAAATCAGCTACAACTACGGAGGCCTTTTATATCAATAGGAGCAAGAAAAGAAAAGGAACCCCCCCCCCCCCCCCAGGACGGAGAAAACACGGGATTGATCTTGTAACTCCACCCCACCACGCCTTTATGTGTGACACCAATATCAAAGAAACAACGTAAGAAACGACTTCACGACTTCTAAACATTTTCAGGATTACAAAAGAGCATAGGTGCCCACCGAAAGGTAAATAACCTAAATTGTTCAGCCTTATGATTAATTTACATATTTATTATAATGATACTACCCAATGTGAATTTCCATTACAATATTATGTAGCTTTTATTCACTAAACGCAGATGTTTGTTTGTTTATAAATTAACTTATTTTTGTTAAAATTTAAAAAAATAAAGATTTTTGTTTGTTTATAAATTACCCATTTTTGTTCGTGGGAAAAAAGTCAATTATAGTTCAACGGTATTTGACAGAATTCGGAGCCCACAATAACGAGCTTGTACTCATAGTGGGGGTGCTGTTTTGTACCATCCATATTGAACTGACTATCATCGTTTTTGAAAAAATAAAAACATTATTGAAAAATAATAATAACAACAATATGTGCCTACTCAAATAAATTTATCCATAAGCGTTTTACGTTTCAAATATCAAGGAATAATTTTTGTTCCGTAATCATCCGTTTGTACGCGATTTTTTTACCCACATATCGCACGCCAAATTCGCATAATTATACATAAATTATTAACTGTTGTACCGACATCATCTTGAAAAAGCCCCAAATGTATTCAAGCAGTGCAACTGTATCAAAATTCGAGGTCAAAAGTATTATTAAGTGGATGTAATAACTCCAAATTCGTTTTACAAAAAATTGTATTTGTATTTGTATTTGTATTATTAAGTGGATGCAATAACTCCAAATTCGTTTTACAAAAAATTGTATTTGTATTTTTTGTAAATAGGCGAAGATATTTTTGACAGGTGGTCCGGGCCTGTGGTCTTTAGCCCAGCAATAAGTTGCGATCGTGTAACTTTGTTCTAATTTGAATTTAAAAAAAAGTTTAATGAACTATTAATTTGTATCATAAATATATGCATCTAAACAAATAATTAAATAAGTAATAAACTTGTAACAGTTCCTAATGCATGAGCACGCAGAACTGTTACTCAGGAAGGTTGCTACCCGTCCCAATGATAGGAGGGAGAACAATCAATCCGTTTCCTGCCTTCAACAAGGTAAGATCACACCTCCCTCATTGTTATTTATATCACTCGATATTTAAACAATTTCATCCTTTTAACAATTGGAATTGTCACTATTCGAGAAATATATAACCCCCCCCCCCCTTGGGTAAATTTAGCCTCCCCTTAATTCTCCCCTTAAACAAACTTCTTGGAGCTTCTTGGAGAATTGTTGTCTACTTAATATCTTCCCTTCTCCTATAACAGCACCTAATTTAAAAGAAATTATTTTATTAGTGCAATTTAGGAGAGTGACCCAATCCGAGCAGAGTCTAAGTAACAATATTATTACCCACTCTGTTACAAACTTCCCAAGCCATACCTGTAGTTAGGAACTCTTAGGGTACTCCTCAAATGAATTGTGGCTTCAGTATTATATCACCGATACCGCGAAGTCCCCTGATATGGTTTAGAACCTTCCTACTCCTTGGGTACCCCATTTTGTTGGTACTACTAACACTCCGGTGGTCGACACTCTCGGGTTTACTCCTTTCTGTGCTTATGATTTCAATGTTATATCACCAATACGTCGAATCACGTTGTCCCGTAATATGATTGATTTCTCCCAATCAAATGATCCTCATTTTCTCATTCAAAATCGCTCCTGATGGCCGCGACGAGGCCCGAAACGCCGCGGACGAACTAATCACATTTCCTCCCTCCGAACGCTCCTCCACACCGGCCTTTCGGTTATTAGGTTCGTGGTCGACGGATGATTACCTTCCACGAGACATAATCAGAGTAATTAGTTTCCCTTTACAGAAAGGAAGACGGCTTGGCGGGGCGGTGGAGGGGAGGGGGGCACCTAATTACCCATCAAGGGAATGGCGATGTTCGATCGAGGCGGAGGGGAGGCAATCAGAATCCGAGCGCACCGCCGACCTCAAACTTCCCAAAAGGCTACCGAGCGGCTCGAGACGATTGTCCCACGGCTCGAATACCTACGCGATGGAAGTCGAAACCGGAATGGTCTTGGGGCAAAACCACCAAATCTTTGTGAACAACACGCCATTGCTGCGTACAAACGAAGCAGCTTCTTTTTGCTCCTCAAGCAAGAATGTCACTGCCAAAAAGAGCTGGAACAATATTTCAAACTCGCCAAACAGTGTTGAAAGAAACAGGAAAAGAGGGGGACGGAACAGGTTTCTATATATTTATGCACATTCAAGAGAGAGGTATGGTGCACCCAGCGTGCCACTTTAGGGGGTAAAATGGATATCAATCCTTTTTGCGGCTGAGGAGCTTTTCTTGACGAATTCAAATCCCGAACGGTTTTAGGGCAAAACTACGAAATTTCTATATCGAACACGCCGTTGCTGCATACAGATGAAGCAGCTTCCAGGTGCTAATTTCTTCTTGCTCCTCAAGCAAGAAGGTCCCTGCCAAACAGAGCTGAAACAGTATTTCAAGCTCGCCAAACAGGGTTGAAAGAACCAGGAAAAGAGGGGGGACGGAACAGGTTACTATATATTAATGCACATTCAAGAGAGAGGTGTGGTGCACCGAGCATGCCACTTTGGCGGGTAAAATGGATATCAATCCTTTTTGCGGCTGAGGAGCTTTTCTTGACGAATTCAAATCCCGAACGGTTTTAGGGCAAAACTACGAAATTTCTATATCGAACACGCCGTTGCTGCATACAGACGAAGCAGCTTCCAGGTGCTAATTTCTTCTTGCTCCTCAAGCAAGAAGGTCCCTGCCAAACAGAGCTGAAACAGTATTTCAAGCTCGCCAAACAGGGTTGAAAGAACCAGGAAAAGAGGGGGGACGGAACAGGTTTCTATATATTTATGCACATTCAAGAGAGAGGTGTGGTGCACCCAGCGTGCCACTTTGGCGGGTAAAATGGATATTAATCCTTTTTACGGCTGAGGAGCTTTTCTTGACGAAGTCAAAACCTGAACGGTCTTAGGGCAAAACCACCAAATTTCTGTATAGAAAACGCCATTGCTGCGTACAAACGATGTAGCTTCCAGGTGTTACCTACTTCCTTTTTGCTCCTCAAGCAAAAAGGTCCCTGCCAAACAGCGCTGAAACAATATTTCAAGCTCGCCAGACAGGGTTGAAAGAAACAGGGAAACAGGGGGACGGGACAGGTTTCTATATATTAATGCACATTCAAGAGAGAGGTGTGGTGCACCGAGCATGCCACTTTGGCGGGTAAAATGGATATCAATCCTTTTTGCGGCTGAGGAGCTTTTCTTGACGAATTCAAATCCCGAACGGTTTTAGGGCAAAACTACGAAATTTCTATATCGAACACGCCGTTGCTGCATACAGACGAAGCAGCTTCCAGGTGCTAATTTCTTCTTGCTCCTCAAGCAAGAAGGTCCCTGCCAAACAGAGCTGAAACAGTATTTCAAGCTCGCCAAACAGGGTTGAAAGAACCAGGAAAAGAGGGGGGACGGAACAGGTTACTATATATTAATGCACATTCAAGAGAGAGGTGTGGTGCACCGAGCATGCCACTTTGGCGGGTAAAATGGATATCAATCCTTTTTGCGGCTGAGGAGCTTTTCTTGACGAATTCAAATCCCGAACGGTTTTAGGGCAAAACTACGAAATTTCTATATCGAACACGCCGTTGCTGCATACAGACGAAGCAGCTTCCAGGTGCTAATTTCTTCTTGCTCCTCAAGCAAGAAGGTCTCTGCCAAACAGAGCTGAAACAGTATTTCAAGCTCGCCAAACAGGGTTGAAAGAACCAGGAAAAGAGGGGGGACGGAACAGGTTTCTATATATTAATGCACATTCAAGAGAGAGGTGTGGTGCACCCAGCGTGCCACTTTGGCGGGTAAAATGGATATTAATCCTTTTTACGGCTGAGGAGCTTTTCTTGACGAAGTCAAAACCTGAACGGTCTTAGGGCAAAACCACCAAATTTCTGTATAGAAAACGCCATTGCTGCGTACAAACGATGTAGCTTCCAGGTGTTACCTACTTCCTTTTTGCTCCTCAAGCAAAAAGGTCCCTGCCAAACAGCGCTGAAACAATATTTCAAGCTCGCCAGACAGGGTTGAAAGAAACAGGGAAACAGGGGGACGGGACAGGTTTCTATATATTAATGCACATTCAAGAGAGAGGTGTGGTGCACCGAGCATGCCACTTTGGCGGGTAAAATGGATATCAATCCTTTTTGCGGCTGAGGAGCTTTTCTTGACGAATTCAAATCCCGAACGGTTTTAGGGCAAAACTACGAAATTTCTATATCGAACACGCCGTTGCTCCATACAGACGAAGCAGCTTCCAGGTGCTAATTTCTTCTTGCTCCTCAAGCAAGAAGGTCCCTGCCAAACAGAGCTGAAACAGTATTTCAAGCTCGCCAAACAGGGTTGAAATAACCAGGAAAAGAGGGGGGACGGAACAGGTTACTATATATTAATGCACATTCAAGAGAGAGGTGTGGTGCACCGAGCATGCCACTTTGGCGGGTAAAATGGATATCAATCCTTTTTGTGGCTGAGGAGCTTTTCTTGACGAATTCAAATCCCGAACGGTTTTAGGGCAAAACTACGAAATTTCTATATCGAACACGCCGTTGCTGCATACAGACGAAGCAGCTTCCAGGTGCTAATTTCTTCTTGCTCCTCAAGCAAGAAGGTCCCTGCCAAACAGAGCTGAAACAGTATTTCAAGCTCGCCAAACAGGGTTGAAAGAACCAGGAAAAGAGGGGGGACGGAACAGGTTACTATATATTAATGCACATTCAAGAGAGAGGTGTGGTGCACCCAGCGTGCCACTTTGGCGGGTAAAATGGATATTAATCCTTTTTACGGCTGAGGAGCTTTTCTTGACGAAGTCAAAACCTGAACGGTCTTAGGGCAAAACCACCAAATTTCTGTATAGAAAACGCCATTGCTGCGTACAAACGATGTAGCTTCCAGGTGTTACCTACTTCCTTTTTTGCTCCTCAAGCAAAAAGGTCCCTGCCAAACAGCGCTGAAACAGTATTTCAAGCTCGCCAGACAGGGTTGAAAGAAACAGGGAAACAGGGGGTCGGGACAGGTTTCTATATATTAATGCACATTCAAGAGAGAGGTATGGTGCACCGAGCATGCCACTTTGGCGGGTAAAATGGATATCAATCCTTTTTGCGGCTGAGGAGCTTTTCTTGACGAATTCAAATCCCGAACGGTTTTAGGGCAAAACTACGAAATTTCTATATCGAACACGCCGTTGCTGCATACAGACGAAGCAGCTTCCAGGTGCTAATTTCTTCTTGCTCCTCAAGCAAGAAGGTCCCTGCCAAACAGAGCTGAAACAGTATTTCAAGCTCGCCAAACAGGGTTGAAAGAACCAGGAAAAGAGGGGGGACGGAACAGGTTACTATATATTAATGCACATTCAAGAGAGAGGTGTGGTGCACCGAGCATGCCACTTTGGCGGGTAAAATGGATATCAATCCTTTTTGCGGCTGAGGAGCTTTTCTTGACGAATTCAAATCCCGAACGGTTTTAGGGCAAAACTACGAAATTTCTATATCGAACACGCCGTTGCTGCATACAGACGAAGCAGCTTCCAGGTGCTAATTTCTTCTTGCTCCTCAAGCAAGAAGGTCCCTGCCAAACAGAGCTGAAACAGTATTTCAAGCTCGCCAAACAGGGTTGAAAGAACCAGGAAAAGAGGGGGGACGGAACAGGTTACTATATATTAATGCACATTCAAGAGAGAGGTGTGGTGCACCCAGCGTGCCACTTTGGCGGGTAAAATGGATATCAATCCTTTTTACGGCTGAGGAGCTTTTCTTGACGAATTCAAATCCCGAACGGTTTTAGGGCAAAACTACGAAATTTCTATATCGAACACGCCGTTGCTGCATACAGACGAAGCAGCTTCCAGGTGCTAATTTCTTCTTGCTCCTCAAGCAAGAAGGTCCCTGCCAAACAGAGCTGAAACAGTATTTCAAGCTCGCCAAACAGGGTTGAAAGAACCAGGAAAAGAGGGGGGACGGAACAGGTTACTATATATTAATGCACATTCAAGAGAGAGGTGTGGTGCACCCAGCGTGCCACTTTGGCGGGTAAAATGGATATCAATCCTTTTTACGGCTGAGGAGCTTTTCTTGACGAAGTCAAAACCTGAACGGTCTTAGGGCAAAACCACCAAATTTCTGTATAGAAAACGCCATTGCTGCGTACAAACGATGTAGCTTCCAGGTGCTACTTTCTTCTTGCTCCTCAAGCAAAAAGGTCCCTGCCAAACAGCGCTGAAACAATATTTCAAGCTCGCCAGACAGGGTTGAAAGAAACAGGGAAACAGGGGGACGGGACAGGTTTCTATATATTTATGCATTACGCTTTGGCGGGCACAGTGGATCTGGATCCGGATACGAACTAAATCATTCGCGAAGAAACCGTGGAAATCCATTTCAAAGAAAAACGGAGTTATTTAAAAGTTGTCTTTTTCCACTAATACACGAAAAAAGCAAGAAAATTACACTGTTATACCGGTTTCGGTGATCAAACCATCATCAGTCACAAACAATAACTCAGGTGCTATTGTTTGTTAATAACAGTAAGCTAGGTATTGCTTGTTACTGACGTGGTTTGATCACCGAAACCGTTATAACAGTGTATTTTTCGTGTTTTTCCGTGTATTAGTGGAAATAGACAACTTTTCATTAACCCCGTTTTTCTTTTCTTTTCTCCGGATCTGGCTATGGATGGATATTAATATGGATGCGAAATGGATCAATCCGTTTCGCGGCTGAGGAGCTTTTCTTGACAGGTAAATTTTTACAACAGGGATTTGTTTGGTGGGAGGGGAGAGAATTTATAAAACATTATTTTTATTTATCCTATCTCTTTTGGGGCCAATCTTATTCTTTTTCGACATAAGTTGAACACGCATGAGCCATCAGTCTTACATATTTTAACTTTCATGAATAATTACGCGATCATATTTATTATTCAAAAAACCAGTTTTAATTTAATCTCTCTTTGACAGTTTCTATCAAGCCCGTCTCTGAATTGCTTCCATCATTTCGTCATACTTTCGACATTTCACTGCACAGAGTTCCATGTCTTCCACGACGTCACGTGTCAAGCATAGAAGACCTGCTCTGCCCTCCAAAGTAAAAAAAGCCGTATACTCGATTTTTTTTCAATTTAGCGATTTTGGTATGGCTGGATTCGTATCTTGAAGACCTATTTTGTATCCAGTTGTAGAAGTTGAGAAAATTCCCATAAAAAAGTTATTCGAGGATACGGTTTTTCGAGTTTTTGATGGCTATCCAACGATGAAACGCAGCAGCAGTTCTTCCAGCGAATAAAAACAGTAGATCCCAGAGCTACGGTGTTGATTCATTGGAACAGTGAATTTAATTTAATGGTCTTCAGGACAGTACTGTTTTTCTATGTTGTGCCCCTCTCGTAGTTGACCGAATTCGTCAGGCGGTACCGTTTTTCGATTTTGTGACTGAACGCCAAAAGCTTCGAGCGATCGACCGTAGGTGGCTTCCACATCGCGGAAAGTCGCATTTTACAAGGAAAAATAAAGGTAGTTTTTCTCTTTGGGAAAGTGCTGAAAAAACTCCAGCAACTACAGTGGGAAACAACTGTAGCATGAGCGTCCAACGAAGAAAAGCAGCAGCAGACCCTCTACCGTTTTTTGAAGCAAAATTTACCTCATCTTCTACAATGGAGAAAAACAGTTGCTTACATAAATTTATGTGTATTATTACAAAATTGATCCGCCTTTCTGCTACAGACGTAGAAACTAAATTTTGTTCAATTGCAAAAAAAAATCATTGGAAAATGTTGAAGGATGCCCATTTTACATCCTAAAACCTTAACCTGTGTTTTCCTCAAAACTACCTATATTTCCTTTTTCTACGGCTTTCTTCCTATGGACGGCAGTGCTGCTTCGGGACTCTGAAGGGTCTACTGTGTCTGGAATCAACATCATCCCTCTCACAACCTCGACAAACAGATGCAGGCAAGAGGAGGCTTATTTAGGCGCGAAGTGAATGAGGCGAGCACCGAAATGCAAAACAGACGAATTATTCTGTACGGGGGATCGTGTAACGAAGCTGTGACTAATACAGGTGGATTTTTAGATTGCAGATGCGGCGGTACGCCTCGAGGAACCGGTGATGAAGGCTGGCAATCCCAGTGATTACAGGCTGACTCAATAAACATTTTGAATCATCGGATCCGTTTTGAACACCCTCGCGCTCAATATGGGTTTGTAGGCGAAAAATTGGTTTTCCAGGCGGAGCGATCATTTTAAAGCAATCAACAGCCCGGTTCTCCAGCGATTTAAAACTATTCACACACTCAGGTTAACGACTGGAACAACCCTGACCTGACCTGAATCCACTGCGCACTATGGGGTTGCTCACGTCTCAACATTGCCTTCCCTACCAACTGCCTACTTGAACCTTTTCAAAAAGTCTGCCAATTCGAGTAGGCAGTACAGCTTCCTCACTTGAATCACATGAAAGTATAGAATAGTTGGGTAGGTTCATTTTGATACGGGACCATCTGCAATCCAACCCGCATTTACCCTCAAATTTCAGCTCTCTACGACTATTTTTCGCGTAGTTAGAAGCGTAACAAGGAAACGGTCAACATTTCATGTCTGCGCATGCGCAGACGGAAGTTACAGTAAGACTCAAATGAAATTCACATGGAACTATCGAAGTATTATTCCTGATCAACTCTCCAAATCTGAACTCATTTCAACGATAATTAAGGTAGTTATGGGCGTTCCAAGTATTTCACGTTTGCGCTTGCGCAGACGAAATGATTTTCATGATTTTGAAACGGGTCCATCTGCGATCCAACCCGCGTGCACCCTCAAAATTTCAGCTCTCTACGACTATTTTTCGCGTAGTTAGAAGCGTTACAAGGCAACGGTCAACATTTCATGTCTGCGCATGCGCAGACGAAAGTTACAGTAAGACTCAAATCAAATTCATTTCAATTCAATTCAATTCTTTATTCAAAAATATATTTAGTACATAATGAAGAATATAAGTACAGAAACATGAGAAAACCAAGGTCATGAACTATCAAAGTATTATTCCTGATCGACCCTCCATGTTTGAACTCACTTCAACGATATTTCAGGTACGCAGACGAAAGTTACGGTACTTTTTCAATGATTTTGGTATGGAACCGTCTGTGACCTAACCCACACGTACCCTCCCAATTTCAGCTCATTTCGTCCATTATTTCGGGTAGTTATGGGCGTTACAAGGAATTATGACAGACAGACAAACAGACCGGCAGAAAGACAGACAGACAGATAGGCACGGAACCAAAAACATTCCTCGATTTCTGAAACGAAAAACGGTTGTGGAAATTTCCATTTTGGAGGACATAACATTTTTTTAACTCCATCACGAATCCAAGGCTTCCCTACCTCCGGTAGTGTGGAAGCAAAAGATCCAAATGCACCATCGTACTTTTTTCGAAAAGATCCAGTCATGCAGCATGGCATAATAAGCGAGTTTTCGAAATAACTTTATACTCCTTGAAATCTATTACGTATACACATTCTTGTTGAACATGCTCCCCCAATCTGATCCATAAAATTCATCATTATTTATACTGCTTAACTCATAAACTGTCTTGTTTACTTAAATAATTATTCATTATTATAATCATTGTTATGTAATAATACCACAATTCGTTATTTTGTAGATTTTACAGAACTATCTACAGTGTCGAGCATCTGCCTACAGTATCTGAAAATAGTGTAAATTAATGGTGAACAATACCCCACATGACCGTAATACTCAAAAAATCCCTTAACATGAAAATTAGTTCACCCATAAAGACCCTGGATTAGAAAGGATTCAGGCTGAATATCAACCACAAAAAAATGAGATAACCGAACTGAAATGCCTTTAATAGATGTAATAATTTTGCTTCCTCAATACCGAAGGTAGGGAAGCCTTGGATTCGTGATTCAGTAAAAAAAAAGTATGTCCTCCAAAATGAAAATTTCCACTACCATTTTGCATTTCAGACATCAGGGAACATTTTTGGTTCATTGTCTGTCTGTCTGTGGTAATTCCTTGTAACGCCCATAACTACCCGAAATAATGGTCTAAATGGGCTGAAATTTGGAGGGTAGGTGCGGGTTGGGCCACAGATGGTCCCTTGCAAAAATCATTGAAAAAGTACCGTAACTTTCGTCTGCGCATACTTGAAAAGCCCATAACTACCCAAACTGTCCTTGAAATGAGATGAAATTAGAAGCGTTGATCAGGAATAATACTTCGATAGTTCAAAATAAATTTCATTGGAATCGTACCGTAGCTTTCGTCTGCGCATGCGCGAACATGAAATGTTGACCATTTCTGTGTAACGCTTCTAACCAGGCGAAAAATAAGCGTACAGAGCTGACATTTTGAGGATAGATGCGGGTTTGATCGCAGATGGTCCCGTTTCAAAGTCATGGAAATGGTTTCTTCTGCTCACTCGCAAACGTGAAACACTTGAAACGCCCATAACTACCTTAAATATCGTTGAAATGTTCAGATTTGGAGGGCCGATCAGGAACAATACTTTGATAGTTCCATATGAATTTCATTCATCTGCGCATGCGCTAACATGAAGTGTTGACCATTTCCTTGTAACGCTTCTAACTACTCGAAAAATAGTCGTAGAGAGCTGAAATTTTGAGGGTACACGCGGGTTTGATCGCAGATGGTCGCACTTCAAAATCATGGGAATTGTCCCGTCCGCGCATGCGCAAACGTGAAATACTTCAAACGCCCATAACTACCTTAAATATCGTTGAAATGAGTTCAGATTTGGAGGGCCGATCAGGAACAATACTTTGATAGTTCCATATATGAATTTCATTCATCTGCGCATGCGCTAACATGAAGTGTTGACCATTTCCTTGTAACGCTTCTAACTACTCGAAAAATAGTCGTAGAGAGCTGAAATTTTGAGGGTACACGCGGGTTTGATCACACATGGTCGCACTTCAAAATCATGGGAATTGTCCCGTCCGCGCATGCGCAAACGTGAAATACTTCAAACGCCCATAACTACCTTAAATATCGTTGAAATGAGTTCAGATTTGGAGGGTCGATCAGGAACAATACTTTGATAGTTCCATATGAATTTCATCATCTTCGCATGCGCTAACATTAAGTGTTGACCATTTCCTTGTAACGCTTCTAACTACTCGAAAAATAGTCGTAGAGAGCTGAAATTTTGAGGGTGCACGCGGGTTGGATCGCAGATGGTCTCTTATCAAAACGAACCTACCCAACTCTTCTATACGTTCATGTGATTCAAGTGAGGTATCTGTACTGCCTACTCGAATTGGCGGACGTTTTTACTTCAACGTTCACACCGATCGAACCCTCACGACTCCTCTTTTGTTCAACACGAACGATATTTTCTCATCAGAAATATTTCTCAGAACCTCCCATTCTCATAATCAATCTCAGTTTATTAGGTCAGAAAGGGAAGGAAGGCCCCTTTTCAAATGAAACCCTCGCGACTCTTTGAATGAAAACCATAGTTCGAAGCTGTGCAGATGGGAGATGAGACTGTCGGATCCGAGGGCGAACGTAGGGAAGCCGACGCTCTAACGAGGGGTCCTGAGCTGACACATTGTTCGGAGGACTTTTACAACTTTCGGTACCTGAATGGAGTCGAGAGGAAGAGGATGCACATTTATGCGTCCACACCGCGCTCACAAGAGGCTCAACCTCGTGTCTCAGAGTTTGGCATTTTCAGCGAATTATCAAAGAAAATTCCTAGTAGGTAGGTACCTACGTACCTATATGTGTATTTTTGAAAATCTTCTCAATGCAAATCTGCTTTAGACCATGCAGTGGGTTATAGTGACTAACAAAAAATGGCCAGCATAGCTTAAATTACAAACTAGGTGAGTAGTACTTAAAATTCGTGAATTTTTTAAAGTTTTTTAAATTCCCAAAATTCGAATAAATTCTTTATGTGCAAGTAAATTAACATCAAATCGAGTGGTGTTAATATGACCTGTACCTAATGAATAATTATGAAAAGAAAGGGAAAGAAACAGCTTTGGTTTAATATTCCGTGAGTGACCTATGTATTCGCTTAGCAAAAAAATTATATTAACACCCCCTCAAAATTTTTTTTTACGTTTCAAGGTGCGCAGATTCCAAAAATGCAATGTCCGTCCGCCGTCCGCCGTATGCTGTCCGCCGTATCATCCATATTTACTTCATTTTCCGTCTAAAAAATTCGTTCTTTTGCCTGTTTGGGCCCTAGTTGTCCCGAAACTTTGCAGCCCGACCGGAATATCCCAAGGGTGTTATGGGTGGAAAATGGGTGTAAAAACGCTGTAAATTATAACACAACGGTTTATTATTTACCTGTATAGATGCTTCTTCGGCGTAGATCACTGTTTTCTGTGGTCAGTACCCTCGAGCTCCCTCCAGGAAAGCCCTAAACGGAGTACTGGAGCCGGCCCGGGAATTAAAGTTTCGTTCAAAAGCGCGGGATTCAATAATTCAATAATTAATTATTTGTAGTTATTCATGAAGCATAAGGTAAATAATAAACCGTTGTGTAATAATTTACCCAATAATACTTCAACGTTCGTTCGTTCAAGTTGCAAAATTACCTATCAACAAAATCCAAAACAGCCATCACTTATCAAATGAAATATTATCGCAGAACAACCAACTCGACTTCATACAGCCATCAGTGATTATAATCAGGTGCCCCTAGTGATGATATCCGGGCCTGATTTATACCGTTTGATTCACGATCGTGTTGGTGCACACGAACAGCTGGACGTACAATGCTCCGGGTGGTCTCAAAAAATTTTTTAGCTCAAGACAAATTTAATAACGTAAAAAAACCATACCCTTCTATTGAAAGTTTTCGAACTACGGCGTTCTGAAAATTGCAACCCCTCTTTTTCACCACTTAGAGATGACTGACATTATAGCCGAGCTCTGAGGACCAACTAGACCCCAAATGGGACCTATAAACCGAATTTCGTCAATTTTGGTTCATGGTAACTAAGAAAAGTGCGAAGTACGGCGTACGGCGGACAGACAGAAATTCTTTTATTGCATTTTCGGATTCTACGTACCTTGAAACGGAAACCATCAAATTTTGCGGGACGGTTAAATTATTTTGCTCGATTCCATGGTTCATTATTGAAAATAATAAACCAAAATAGGTTTTCTTCCTGCGTTTCAGTGACATGAACTTGTGAGGTATCATTTTCCATGTTTTTTAGGAAGAGAAGACCGATATGAAGTCGATTGTGACCAAAAAATGGAAAATACAGGTTCTAACGAAGTTTCAGCCTTAATTTTACGTTAAATTTTGGCCTAAAATCGTCGTCCTTCCGCACATAGTTCGGTTCCCCATTTGGGTCCTAGTTGTACTCCGAAGCTCGGCAGCCCCATCGGAATACACCCAGGGGTGTTATGGTAGAAAAATTTGTGTAAAAACAGAGGTTTCCGAGTTTTTTAAAGTTTTTTTTAAGGTTTTAGTGAACATGAGCTTGAAAGGTATCGTTTTCCATGTTTTTTAGGCCGAAAATACTGATTATAAAGTTGATTTTACGAATGAGTGAAGATATTGAGGTTATAACGTAGGTTCACCTCCCGAAATTCATTTGTTATAAGTCATAACCTGGGAAATTGTCTAAAATCGCCATAAATGTCTATAATAACCCAAGAAGCAGTATCAACAGGTGAATCAAGACATTTAAAAGGCACAATCAATGATCAAAAACAATTGGTACAAAAACAGGAGCCTCATTCGTGTTTTGGGGGGCCAAAATTGGTGGATACCATCAAAAATAGCTATTTCAATTATTGCACATGAAAGAAACAATAAATGAACAGCCAAAATTTATGTAGGTAAGTCGAGTGGAATAATAATAAACCCATGTGACAAGGACTTCGCAGCTTTTTTTTCTTGCTTTGGGAGCTGATGGTTGTTCAAATTTGTGGAAAAAACCCTGGACTTTTTTCGAAAACAAGGGAATTTTTCTACGTTAAGGATGTCTACCTTCTGATATATTCTCTCATAAGGTCATGCTGCACAACTGGAACTGTGTCATTGTGAGAAATTTAATATACAGTCGGTTGATGGTTTTTTTTTCATGTCTTTCATGTTAGTACTCTCACGGTGCTAATGCTGTTCGTGAAAAAGTACGAGAAGGTACCTACACTTACCTACCCCAAGTTTTGGTACGACTACGCTTCTTTCAAAAACACTATTGAAGATAATGGCGGCTGTTTGTGCGAATCTAAATCTTCACTGATATAATTTGGGTATTCCTTTTGACCCAGAAATCAAACTTCACCTCGCTGACGTTTCTCAATTTATGTGCCTATTTACCACAATATTTCCCACAGCCGGACGAAAATGCAGAACGTTAAGGTAACATTTTACGTAACAGTAAACTATTAGCTAATATGGAACATCGATGTGGTGATGTCTCACCCGCCAAAATGTTCAGGAGGCTCTAGGGAATATGACAACAAATTCCATGAACGACCAAAATCACCTCCCGAACTAAGAATTTTGAGAACATTTGGTGAAATCTTAAATTTTGCAGGTTTCTCTATGGGGGTTGCCTCATAACTCTCCCATTAATGACAACCAGGTTCTGACGACTATTTACTTTCATATCCGTTTTAAAACAATTAATATAAGGTGAGACTATTCGATAGTGCTAGGAATTCATAATCGAATTTTCTTGAGGCCATCGGTGGGCCACCTAATAACGTACTCGATCTCAGAGAAAATCAAGTTCTGAAAGCGAGTGATGGTAGTAATCAACATTTCGCGACATTCACTGGTAAAAGTCAAGCCATTCGCAGTAAACCTGAAGTACGAACTTGGTATGTTTCCTCCTATTTTCAGATTCCTAGGGAGCCCTTCTCCCAGTGGTCTTGCACTTATCCCTAAAGGGTTAATTAACATGACAGAGGGACGCGTGTCGCGGTGTATTGCACCTGTGGGTTACTCTACACCTTCATTTGCATCAACAAGGAACTCTTCACGCTCGTTCAGCACGTTCCAAACTGTATTCACGGATATTCAAATCATCTCCTTCCTCTCCCTCGCATGTTTTTTCTTAGGGAGGTTTTTAAGGGTTCATCAATTTCCGTAAGCGCACAAGAGATAAACTCGCATAAATGTTTATGCATTGAACGCGGAGCAAATGAATAAGTAGGGCAGACCACGTGCCAAGTATAAGGGCTGACCCTAAATCCTTGAAAGGGTGTTCCTCAACAATATTACGTAAGAGGAAAAGAGGTTACACGTATACTGCCCTCCGAAGCAAAAAAGCCGTAGACTCGAATTTGTCCAATTTAGAGATTGATTTGGTATGGCTGGATTCGTATCTTAAAGACCTATTTTGGTATCTAGTTGTAAAAGTTGGGAAAATTTCCCTAAAAAGAACATTATTATTCAAGAAAAACTTCTACGGTTTTTCGAGTTTTTGATGTCTTTCCAAAGATTAAACGCAGTCCTAGTTCTTCCAGCAAATAAAAACAGTAGATCCCAGACCTGCGGTGTTATTTAATTGGAACAGTGAATTTAATTTAATGGTCATCAGGACAGTACTGTTTTTCTTTGTTGTGCCTCTCTCGTAGTTGTATGAATTCGTCAGGCGGTACCGTTTTTCGATTTTGTGACGAGCGCCAAAAGCTTCGAGCGATCGACCGTAGGTGGCTTCCACAGCGCAGTAAGTCGCATTTTACAAGGAAAAATAAAGGTAGTTTTTCTCTTTGGGAAAGGGGTGATAAAACTCCAGCAACTACAGTGGGAAACAACTGTAGCATGAGCGTCCAACGATGAAAAGCAGTAGCAGACCCCCAACCGTTTTTTGAAGCAATATTTACCTCATCTTCTACAACGGAGAAAAACAGTTGCTTACATAAATTTATGTGTGTTCTTCCAAAATTGATGCGCCCTGCTGCTACAGACGTAGAAAATAAATTTGGATCAATTGCAAAAAAAAAGGAAAATATTGAAGATTTGCCCATTTAACAGCCTAAAAACTTTACCTGCGTTTTTCTCAAAACTAGATTTCCTTGTTCTGCGGCTTGCTTACTTTGGACGGCAGTATAGGTGCACGCTATTCACACTCGTGTTACTAATCAAATTTGATGATGTATTGATACCTTATAACCTCAAAATCGACTCTACCTACCAGTTAAAAATCGCCGATTCACTTCACAACGAATATAACTGAACGGTTTTTCTGAGTGGTCTCATTAGTTCCTTTCCCCACATAACTGCTAACCTTCGTAGACTTTTAAAACATAAAACTTAACCCAGATTATGCAGTTCGAAGCCGGGAAAACAAATAAGTTGGCAGCCATGTGCGAAGTACCTAGCAGGGTGGATGCTGCGAATGCTTGAAGGGTGGGCCTCGTGCAATATTACAATTCGATGAAGAATTAGCACATTTGAGACATAATATTTACGCTGTAACTAATCAAATCGGCGACCTAATTTTGGAACAAGAAGGCAAGTACAAAGCTTCAGTATCTACCGATTTGAACGATAACTTTGGAAGAACAGAAGAACACGGTGAAACCCAATCGATTGTTATTATCTATTCTTAAAAAGTGCTCATCTCCGTAACTATCAGTCCTAGAAACAAAATTCAAAAAGGTTGATTATAGGAAATTTAATTTTCTACAACAATGAGGTGGACTCTTTTGCAGCTAAAATGCACCGAAACGAGGATACAAGCGAAAATCTGAAGAAAGCGCCGATTTTTTCGGTTTTTTCAACATGGCGGCGGGGGCGGAGGGGGGAGGGGGGGGGGGATTGTGCACTTTGCATTTTAAACACTTAATATCCGTCCTAGACAACGTATCAAAAATTTAGAACTACAGGACCGTTTGTAAGGTAACCCCCCTCTTTTTGTCTCTATTTACTGGACTACATTGACTTTCCTGGTTGTTGAAACGTTCCCAGAACTTAAACCAGTGGAAATAACATTCAATTACCTATCTATTGGATATACATGACTGGATGTAGGTATAATGAAGAAATACGTTAGATATTTACACTTGTCTCTCTGAAGCTGAGATTCCTCCATCAACTAGGTAGGTATACTTACCTAATTTTGATCAATAGCCCGAACTTATTGACAATGTGTTGGAACTACAAACTCTGCCTAAATCCAAATGCTTAGAAAACGCAAATGCAATGGGTAAGAATGTTAAGTACCCAAGAGACGAAAAAACTGCTATGAAAATTTCAAATTTGTGCAAAAGGTTTGTTATGGGAAACAAGAAGATGAGTTGAGATGAGCGATTTCCAAAAAGTGGCTCAAAGAGCCGATTTTCTGAGTCAGAAGTCACTCGAATCACCCGGAGTTTTTACGAAATCACCCAAAATGGTGACTACGTCGGGGCGGAAAAGACTATTTCAACAATCAAAAATATTTGTTTTGAAAATCGGATCAAATTGGAGTTTTGGTGGGTCAAAAACCCCAGAAAATCGCCCAAAATTATTCAAAACTACCCAGCACGGTATCCCTGTATCTACGGCATTTGTACAAAATGTTTGTTATGGGAAACAAGAAGACGAGTTCAGACGGGCGATTTCCAAAGTGGCTCAATGAACCGATTTTCGGGGTCAAAAGTCACTCGAACCACCCGGAGTTGTTACGAAACCACCCGAAATGGTGACTACGTCGGAACAGAAAAGACTACCTATTTCAACAGTCAAAAATATTTTGTTCTGAAAATCGGATCAAACTGGAGTTTTGGTGGGTCAAAAACCCCAGAAAATCGCCCGAAATTATTCAAAACTGCCCAGCACGGTATCCCTGTATCTATGGCATTTGTACAAAATGTTTGTTATGGGAAACAAGAAGACGAGTTCAGACGGGTGATTTTCAAAAAGTGGCTCAAAGAACCGATTTTCGGGGTCAAAAGTCACTCGAACCACCCGGAGTTGTTACGAAACCACCCGAAATGGTGACTAAGTCGGAACAGAAAAGACTATTTCAACAGTCAAAAATATTTTGTTCTGAAAGTCTGATCAAATTGGAGTTTTGGTGGGTCAAAAACCCCAGAAAATCGCTCAAAATTATTCAAAACCTGTATCTATCGACACGTTCTTGAGGATGGCTCGTTCAATTTTGCCCCGTTCTTTCATTCGCAACGGGAGAACTCTAATACTTGTTCCAAGAGACGACGATTCCTACAGCGAACTTTTGATGACTTTCGTGATGGCTGGTGGAAAGAACTTGAATATAACCAATCTTGTATTTTTTGTCCCCCACCCTTCCCCCCCTTTGTTGAGCCAATGCGTTTCGCCGTTGTACTTTGAGGAGATGAAGTTAATTACATGTCCCGCCTATTGTTGCATTACTGTAGGAATGTAATTACTGACGACGGAATACGATATGCAAAATACAGCGTTTGTTTTTGATGTCCTTCCCCGGACTCTGCATGCAGCTTGCTGATTGATTTATTCAATTTTTTTAGAGACTGCTTCCATTATTCAGATATCTGAAGAGGATTGAACAAAATAGACGGACGAACTGGACAAAATTGGGACAGAGTTCACCTGAATGTCGGCTAAGCAAAACCAAAGCTATTTGCTTTGTATCAGTATGTATCAACATATATATAATCTTTTTGATGATATATGTTGATACATACTGGTTTTGGTGATTAAACCATTGTTGCAACAAGCAATACTCAACAACAAAATTACCCACGCAATAGTAACTTTTTCTTTAATCTTTAAATTGCCGATCACTTCATAAGGAAATAATTATATTGTGGTAAGTAACTAAGTACAAGTACCAGTTGGTTTATTATTCCGTGGATGTAATCGCTCAGCAAAAATGTTTATAACACTCCTTGAAATTTTTTTTACGTTTCAAGGTGCGTAGATTCCAAAAATGCAATGTCCGTAGGCCGCATCATGGGTACCGGCTTCATTTTCGGTCTAAGAAATTCGTTCGTTTGCACACATGCTCCATTTGGGCCCTAGTTGTGTCCCAAAACTTTGCAGCCCGATCGGAATATACCCAGGGGTGTTATGGGTGAAAACGGATGAAAAATAGGGATTTTCGAGGTTTTCTTGAGGTTTTAGTGACATGAGCTTGCGATTTATCGTTTCCCATGTTTTTTAGGGCGAGAAGACCGAACATGAAGTTGATTTTGACCAAAGAGTGAAGAATTGAGGTTGTAACGAAGGTTAAGCTCCCGAAATTCATTTTTCATGTGTCAAAAACCTGGGCAATTGTCTGAAATCATCATACATTTGTATAATAACACTAGAAGCACTATCAACAGGTGAGTCAAGACAATTAAATGGAACTATGAATGTTCAAATATAATCTGGGGGGAAAAAAATAGGAGCTGCGGTCGTGGTTTTGGGGGGCCAAAATTGGTGGAAATCATCTAAAATAACTGTTTTAATTATTGCGCATGAAACAAACAATATGAACAGCCAACATTTCTGTAGGTGTGTCCGATAGAATAATAAACCCATGTGACAAGGACTTTGCAGCGTTTTTAAATTGGAGTTCCATCAAATAACTTTAACGATCACGTGAATGATTTCTACAATAAAATATTTTGATTTGATTTGTTGAAGTAAACAAGTAAACACACTTAGGTACTTCCCTTGGGGGTAAGTTTCTATTCATTAAGAACGCTACCTACCACCTATGTAGATATTTTTATCATCTGCGCATAGAATCCACAATTTGGCAGAGAGAGTCAGTGAGAAAAATCCCGTATGCTGCATTAGGTAGTTATTTCCTTATACATTATAGTTTCATTTATATGAGTTCAGAGCCACAAATACCTATACGACTGGTTGTGATAGGAACAATCGAATAAGGGCTCTTTGCCTTTTGATGTTAGCTAAGAAGGTAATTTTACTTCATACAAACGTTGATGGTTCACAGATAAATGAGACGGCACTATTATGTCGGTCGTATGCTGCAGAACGTTCTACAAGACAAGAAAACTGTCAACACGTTAATAACCAATTAACTCAACATCAGTAACCTACCACACCCATGTAACACTGCCGTGTGAAGGAAGAACGACTCAACTCAAAAATTGTCGAAAATGGGATTTTTACGTATTCCAACTAATTTCCACCCCACCTCTTTGATGGTCAAATCGAAATTCCAAAATTCGACCCAGAAGGGATTGAAATTGTTAGGGATGAAATCTGGAAATTGCTTAATTTTGAGGAAAAACGTCTCAACTCCGTGTTTTTTTTTTTTTTTTTTTTAGTAAAAACATCTCAACGCCTCGATTGAAACACCCTAACGCGAGTTTTGTTATTTGTTGAGGAAAAACGACTCAACTAGCTGAAAACGCCGTTGAGTCGTTTTTCCTCCAAACCGTTGCTTCAGGATCGGGGTCCAAACCGTTGGACTCAAAGAGGATTTGAGTTGTTTTTACTCCGCAAACGTTTCAAAAATCAACCATGAATAATCGATATTCGACTCAACTGCAATAAATCGATTGAAAAAACGTGTGTTTGGAGTATTTTTTGACAGCTATCGATCAAGATGAACATGATTGGACATTTGGAAAAAAGGGGGTTGCGGGAATGCCCTGTAGTGAACCTATAGCGAGTTTTCGTCAGAAAACTTCGAAGCTGATTTCTGAAAACTCAATAATTTTGAGTTGAGTCGTTCTTCCTTCACACGGCAGAACCTCAAAACGAACCTCAAAAAGCCCAAATTCGGGCAAAAAAAGCAACAACATCGCCGCTGTCATTTCATTTTGACGTACGACGCGGCACCGCTTCCTGGCTACAAAAAAAACTACGTATAGAGGAAAAATAAGCTGTGAGCAAAACCAATTCATGGGGCCCCCAACTATTTTATACATACTCACTTGTGACTTACAGTTAGCAACTCATCTTACCGTGAAAACTCCCTTTCTTCTCCTCTGCTACAGTCTGGCAGCCATCCGCTATTCCATTGTTGAGAGTTGAATACGACGTGCGATTCATACCATATTCAGACAGGTAACGCTCAAGATTTATTGATATTCTCACCTTTTCAGATTTATTGATATTCGAATCTTCCGAATTATTCGGCTTAAATCGGGTGGTGAGAAACAAGAAATATTCTGTACCTAGGTCTGCCAAATAGGTGTAGCACTTACATACAGCACAGTTCGTAGTATTACGGTTCCCACGGAGCATGTTACAGTCCAATTCTAATTAAATTCTACTGAGGCTGCTCGTGTACCTAACCAAATAACCCGTGGGAATTTATTCAAAATCGGTTGATCAGAAGTCAAGTTATCGTATGGTACCTACTGCAAGCATCAGACAAAAAGTATTGCACCTACATCTCAAAAATAATCGAAAATGCAGACCGATTCATTATGGGCGATGGTATCAAATTATTTCCTATTACCAACCAAGCAATACTACAGTATTATTACCATTGTATCAATACAGATTACGAGCACCAAAAACCACTAAAACCACAGGCCCGGTCAAAATTAATTTGGTGTGCAGTGAACCTACCCAAAGCATCTCGCGCAATTCAATTTTTCACTTCAGCCGTTCATATTACCAGATGATTTTAGTTACCGAAACAAATTGATCCAATTATTTAAACTTCATCAATTCAGAAGTCGAAAGTGGAACAATCCAAATGATCCTATAAAATCCATTTAACAATGAAAGTGGAGTTGGATCGAATATCGAATGAATAATTACAGCATCCAACTCATTATCGAGATGGGAAGAATTATACTGTAGAACTGCCTCAGTGATATTACGGACACTAAAAGAATTTAATAGATAAACCTTCATCGCCACTCAATCGAAACACAATTGTTGAAGAGGTGATAATTGAAGTAATTCGAACCAACTAATAATTCTACAGCCAGTCATTCGTGTAACTTTTAATAAATTCAGCGAGCTGAAAACAACAATAAAAAGTATCGCAACTGTATATTTATGTTGATAAACAATTAATTTTCTGCACTCTTCTCTGGTACATAAACAACGAAAATCAATGTTTCTAATATTTGAGAGTTCACATCGGTTAGACCACATCATACGTTATTGTGTTCCGAACTGGTTACATATATCATATCCCCGTAGTTCGACGGTTACGCGTATTTTCATAGCGAGAGTTCAAATCGCACTATTTGAAACATCGATTATATTCACTGTTGGCGTAACTGCACTGGGGTTGTTTGAAAAAGGAGCTTCGTGATGTCAAAAATTTGTATACCTACAAAAGCACAGAGTACCTCGCAGTGAGCATCTCGAAGAGGAAGAAATCTGATGAACTTACAAAAAACAATCGGGACTTGGATATTATTACCAAGAATGTTTGAAAACTGCCTCAGGAAACTGATTGAGGTTTATTATTTGCAATATTTAACCTTTGGAATCGAGCATGGAAAAGAAAAGAAAAACACCCTACCAGGTTAACACAACGGTTCATTATTTACCTGTACAGATGCCCCTTCTGCGTAGATCACTGTTTTCTGTGGTCAGCACCCTCGAGCTCCCCCCCCCCCCCCCCCAGGAAAGCCCTAAATCGAGTATTGGAGCCAGCCCGGGAATTACAATTTCATAAGAATGCGCGGGATTCAATAATTCAATCATTAAATATTTATATTTTGTTACTCACGAAGCATAACGTTTGTTCAAAAGTACCTACCTATCAACAAAATCCAATAAAGCCATCATTATTCAAATGAAACATTACCACGGAGCAAACAATTCTATTTCCTACAGCCATACGTGATTATAATCAGGTGCTCCCTAGCGATGATATTTGTGCCGGATTTATACCGTTTGGTTCACGATCATGTTGACGAAGCTTTTTGTAGCGAACGAATGGCTGGACTCCAGGTGGTCTCAAAAAATATTCTTTAGTTTGAGACCAATTTAAAAACGTTAAAAAAACCATCCCCTTCTATTGAACCTTTTCGAGCTACGGCGTTCTGAAAACTTCAGCCCCTATTTTTCACCCCATGGAGATGACTGACAGTAACGCCGAGCTTCGAGGACCAACTAGACCCCAAATGGGACCGACAAGTCAAATTTCATTAATTTTGGTTCATGCGAAAGGAAAGCGCGAAGTTAGAAAATTTTCATTCCATTTTCAGATGCTACGTACTTATACCTTGAAATAGAAACCATCAAATTTTGATGGGGGTTAAATTTTGTTTTTCTTCATGCTGGATTCCAGAGGTTTATTTATGAAAATAATGAACCAAAAAAAGTCTGTCCGTCCGCCGTCCTTCGCACTTTCCTTAGTTACCATGAACCAAAATTAATGAAATTCGGTTTGTAGGTCCCATTTTGAGTCCAGTTGGTCCGCGAAGCTCAGCGTTTCTGTCATCTCTAGATTGCCAGAACGCCGTAGCTAGAAAACTTCCAGTAGAAGAATATGGTTTTTTTAAACGTTTTTAAATTGATCTTGAACTAAAGAATTATTTGAGAACACCTGGAGCATTGCACAGCCAGCCGTTTTTGCGCCAAAAGCTTCGCCAACATGATTGTGAATGAAACGGTATAAATCCAGCCCAGATAAATATCATTTTTAGGGATAACCTGATTATAATCACGCATGACTGAATGAAACTGAGTTGGTTGTACTGTGATATTATTTCATTTGAAAAGTAAGTAGAAAAGAGTTGAACTCTTTTGTATTTTTGTTGATAGGTACTTTTGTAACCTGAACAACAAACTTCATGAATAACAACAAATAATTAATTATTGAATCCAGTGGATTTTTATGAAATTGTAATTCTCGGGCAGGCTCCAGTACACGATTTAGGGCTTCCGTGGGGGGGAGCTTGAAGGTAGATACTGACACAGAAAACATTCTAAATCTACGCAGATTTAGAATTCTGGAACAAGTTACTGTTCGAGAAAATAACTTACAGATTTTAATGTTCCTGTTTTATTTTCTGAAGAACGTGGATTCGAATACTCAAATTTCAAGAATACCTTGGCAATTTGAAGTTTAAACAAAAATGGAATATTCAAGATAGATACCTACCGTTGAAAATACAAAGACTAAGCTATGATTGAAGGTTGTATTGTAGCGGTCAATGTTACCGCTATATTTAATGTAACCAAGTCCGTCGAGGAAGGAGGTGGGAAACCACCTGTGCCAACCGGGAACTCAGCGGTGGTCGAAATCCAAACCTTGGACCAAACTGGCCAAAACATATTCCCACCTTGAATTTATGAGTGACAGAGGGAGCTCAATAACTTGGTTAAAATGGTTGGTTTTCTTAACATTATGAAATCATGAAGTTATTTCTCCTTCAGAACAAACCTTGCGGGTGAATATTTACTGAATAGGTAGACGGCTGAATTAGTAATAGCGAAAATAGCCCATACGAACGTTTTTAAATATTGGATCGTAATAATTGTGACCGCCCACGGGAAAACGGACTTCCTTATATTCCATGAAATAAAGATGTTGATGTTTTCTGACGGTAGAATTCATGCCGAACACGCTGTTTTCTTTTTCAAAAATTTTCAATTATTTTCCTTTGTAAAGCTTGACTTACGGAAAAGACAGTTTTGAGAAAACGGCGCTCAGTGTTTTTAAATGTTCAAAAGTGAATTATACCTTGTCTAAGAGGAATTGTGAGCAAAAGCTTTGCTTTCCTACTATTCCAGTAACTTCCTACAATTATCATCTGACAATTTTCCTCATAGTTTGGGGTAATATTACCTACTGAAAAAATAGGAAAAATCTGGATTTTTTAATGAAAAACTGCTAAAAGTTTTCATCAACTCAGCTAAAATTTTTGAAAAATCAGAAAAGGGACCTTATCTTAACCACTCCCCGCTCGATGTGAGATACAGAGAGGAGGGGGTGTGGTCCCTTTTTTCTAGGTTCAGATATAGTCTCGATTTCTCGCATTCATCGACGTTTTAATCGTTTAAACAACATAAACGGATTCCAGTACCATGCAGAAGGGTAGATGCTGCAGCAGAATCGAAAAAAAACTCCTGAAAATCGATTATTTTGCAGTTTTTAAATAAATTCCCTCCTGAAAAATTTGCTTTTATAAGTTTAGGTCCCTTTTCCCATGGACTGTTACAATTAGCGGCCAACAGAACATGGTCATAGTATCAGGGGAAAAAATAGTTTATAAAACTTCGACTTGCAGAATTTACGAAAAGTACTTAATACGACTACGAGTACTTGTAACGATCTGGTATACGATTACGATTAACTTTCGAGTCGATTTACAAAACCGTGCCTGTAGTTAAGAGCAGGTAATCAAAAGGGGCAAAGATCTACTTCGATATTACCTACGCAAAAGGAGATATTTATCGTCAAAAATCTTCTAAAGGTCAACTTTTCTGTCACCAAAACAAAGGGAAAGTGATATCGAAAAAAAAAGGGGAAGGTCCAGGAGACAATTTTTTCTTGCAGGGAACTTTATTCTTACTCCAACCCAACACCAGAGGAACATAGGAAATGTGTTGTGAAAATGGAAGGTGCTAAATACGAAAACAATCATGCAAACACATGATAACACAGACTACCATCCACATGCCAGATACACTTGGTGTGACCGATTTGGGTCGAACAAAACAAAATAAATTATAACCATACCTGTTTCCTGGATCGTACGACATCGTCTTCATTACATTTCAGAACTCTTTTCAGCTGTTTTTTTTTCCACCTCTCTATTTTCCATAATTCCGACTCCCCTATTATAAATAATTATAGTCAAATCCTGTCTATATCTTCCTCTAAGCTTGCATTCATAACCTCTCCTTCAGGGGAAAACTATGAAAAGGGTGAAAGGGTAAAAATAAAAATGAATAATTGCAAAAGTTATTTTATTTAATTATCTCGACTCTGACGCGGCTGCAATGCCAATAACAATGAATATAATAAAGCTGGCAGATATATATTATTATTTTTTAAATTACTTTTCCTCTTTATCTACCTTCAAAATTGACCATAATTTACATAGATATACAAAAAACAATATTTGAACAATATTACAATAAAGATATCTGCTTTTTTCTACATATAAACAAAGAGAAACCACTTTTTGTACAATGAGAATTTCGGGGAAACTCAGTACTATAATCTATAGGAACATGATCCAAAGTAATGTACAGTTCTTTTTCATAAATATATCATTATATAAAGTATATAAATCTATGTATACTATGTACATATTTAAAACAGTCGAGGGCTTCGCTACGTACCTAAAAAACAAACAAAAACCGAAAAAGAAAATTAGAAAAACTCAAAAAATAATGTCTTCTCAGAGAAATGATATAAAAATTAATAAATGAAAAAACAATAAGAAACAACAAAAGATAAATAAGTGTACGTGGCATGCGGAGGCCGCAATAAAAGTGAGATTGGGTTGAAATATTAATATCTTTATTTCCGGGGTAGATATTGCTTGGGTCTCAGGGGGTAGTAGCCTTTTACAGGGTTAAGAGCCTGAGGAAGGGATATTTCTAAGGGTCCGGATTGATGAAAAAATACTGCGGGGTGAGGATGTGGAGGGTAGTACCATGAAAGGTGGGGGGTGATATGGGGGGGGGGGGGGTTGAGCTTTTTTTACGACCGTGGGGTTAGTTTTTCCAGGGGTGTGGGGACTTGTATGGGACATTATTAACGTCTGGGGGCCACATCTGGACGTAATGAGTAATGATGTATGTTTCAAGAAACGGAATGAGCTTCCTTTTCGGACTGCCCCCCTCCCCCCCACCAAAATCGATGATTCTGGATAGTGAATTCTAGCAAGACTTATTCGCTATCCAGCGTACCATCTTAAAGATTAAGACCAGCCTATCAAATACTAAAATAACATATACAGGTACTAATATTGTTAAATTGAACGAGCCGATGTACAAATTTACTGGACAAAACTATACAATTCTCCGTTATCTAATTTCCCAAAAAAAATTGCTGCATAATCCGGACCTCCCCGTGTCTCCTCTATAAGTGCCTAGCTAAATATCTTGTTACCTGCAAAATCCTCATAATCAACGTTTCTGTCCGCGGGAACAGAACAAAAAATGTTCTCCGTCGACTGAGACCAAATCGTGCTTTAAAGCTGCGTATGTATGTAACCATTATTTCTAGTGTATTTTCAACTTGATCCGTGTTTTTGAATGAATTGTAAAAATTGATAACTAACAGAAAACATCCAAAATCGCTAAAAGCCTTAATCCAAAGCTAAAAGGTCTTAATCTGCACTCATTCCTCTTTCAATTTGACTGTTTACAATTTTCTTTCTAGGTGCACAGAAGCAATTTTGACTGGCTTCAATGACAAGAAAAAGTGAATTTTTTGAGGTTCCATGGACATAACGCACGCATTGAGTATTTCAGCTATAAGGGCATCTTATAGCCAAATTTTCTGGACAGGGTTCTATTTGCAACAGAACACTATGATTAATTTATTGTGTCGATTTTCAATTTAAAAATCTATAAATTTCGACCATAAAACAGAAGGAACGATCGTGCATAACGAATTTTAATCCCCCCCCCCCCCCCCACCGATAAGCGCTTTGTTGGTGACGCCCCGGTATCTAAAAGAACTGGAAGTTGCAGTACACGTTTTCGGTCACTAAACATACTAGGTACTTGTAACAGTTCCTAATGCATGAGCACGCAGAACTGTTACTCAGGAACGGTGCTACCCGTCCCAACGATAGGAAGGAGGACAATCCATTTCCTGCCTTCAACAAGGTAAGATCACACCTCCCTCATTTTTATTTATATCACTCGATATTTAAACAATTTCATCCTTTTAACAATTCTGCCCGAAAGGTCACCCCTTCAAATTTTCATCCTTCGATAAATATATAAATCCACCCCCCTTGGGTAAATTTAGCTTTCCCTTAATTTACGCCCCGTAAGCAATCTTCTTGGAGCTTTATTCCCTAATTACCCAATTAAAAGGTATCGAGTCAGAACAGAATAGTTGTCAACTTAATATCTTTCCTTCTCCTATAATAGCACCTATTTTAAAAGAAATTATTTATTAGTGCAATTTAGGAGAGATTCCCAATCAGTAAAAATAATATTACCCACTCTGTTACATACTACATTACGTAATTTTTGGACACATCATTCACAAATGTATTGGCCAAAACTACGCGCAACAGCTCGGTGAGAGACGTACCTATCAATTAATTTCAGAATCCTCAACTGTGGTTTTCGTGACAGACTCCAGTTCTTTTTATTGCATCTAAAAACTATTTCCACGGCACTTCAAAAAAACAAAAAAACATGGGAACAGCCAAACAAAATTTCACTACGGTCTAAAGTGCAGACACAATTCACATGGAAGCATCAAGCAACATCTCACATGAAAGAAAAAAACGAATAAAATGAAAGTGAAAAATACTATCTACACATCGAAAAAAAACCATAGGTAACGGTATTTATTTTTAAAAAATGGTGTTGGGTGGGGGCATTTAGGCCCTAAGGTTAACAAAAGGAAGGAGATATAAAACTGGAACTGATTCCAGGGCGATTTTTATGGATTCCGTAGGTGTTTCGGTGATAGGGGGCGATATGACAGGGGAGGGGAAGGGGCATGCAACCAAACAAAAAAAAACACCATAATTCACCCGTACAAGGGGTCCCGGATGAATCATATTGTCTAGGACGAGCTCTTACAGGCTGAGGGAACAAAAAAAAAACCTAATCCCACTGGAAGGACCCGGAGGGGTTGGCACATTCTATCTTAAGTCTTTAATATATAGGAGAACCCTAAAAAAATATGGAAGGGGTGAGAATGGCAGCAAATGGGTAGGACTGAGGGGTTGCAGGGTAGAAAACACCCATCGCGCCGGGGAGTCGGCCTGCCTACTCGTATTCTGGGGGGTTAATTGTCCTTTTTTTTGTCGTATGTACACTTTTCTTTGAGTAATATTTCTTCGAAACGGCGGCTACATGTCAGAATTATGACTACCAAGTAACCCGTAAGAGTTCAATTGAGGTTTTCCACACATGAAAATAAATACGCAATCATTTCCCTTGACATTTCTAATCAAGAATTGGGAATTTCGAAAATCATCAAAGCAGACGATCATCAATCACTAAAATTTGCTCACGGTTCCTCCGAATATATTGACATCAATCATGCAATTTCTAGCCAATTTAGAAATAAAGAAATGAAACTAAATATAACTTGACGTCCAAATATCATCTTTTACAGTATTTCTTTCTTCAAATTGTGGATTGGGAATAAGTTTTCGAAGGGAATGTTACTGTAGAATCGCTTTTCAGAATACGCAGTATAAATCGACGCTAAGTTCCAGTCACTGGAAGGCAATTCTTCAACTACCTACCACACTACTGTTGTGGATTCTTCATGTGCATTGCACCAAATTAAAACCTTTCCCTATTTTTGTTGAATTCAGCAAATCTGTCCCAATTTAGAGCAATTTCCAAGTTTGAAAGACTCCACTTTTTATGATGAAACAATTATCTCTAACTGCCTATTGGAATGATTATTTTCTTCCTATCACAGTCGTGATTTACTTTTTATTGTTATTTTTGTGTGATTTTTATGCAATTTCCGACAATGCGAGTATTCATCGAGTGATTGTAAGAAAGTAGGTTTAGGACATAATTATGACATGAAAACATTGTTATGAAATGAACAATTAACAGTTTTGAGGACTCACCAGTAGCGGAGAGGAGAGCGGGGTGGATGAAGCCCTGTGGGTAGTTCGTGACTCCGTAGAGCTGCTGAAGGAGCGCGAGGTCTTCAGCACTCGGTTGCTGACCCTGCGCATGCGCACTCTCTTTGCCCTCGATCTTCACAGCCATCGCCATCGCCTGCGCCTGAGGAAGCGACAAGCCGGCCATCTGGAGCATCTGCAGCTGAGCCATTTGCTGCTGTTGGGTCGTGTTGTTGTTGTTCTCGCCCGAAGCCCCGGGCACTGGAGGCACAGTGAAATCCCCTTCGGAGTCTTTGGCCAGTGAGCTCTCCAAATAAGTCTTCACCATGTCGATGTGTTTCTTGGTGAAAATGTGATCCTGCACGGAGTACTTGTGCGAGTACTTGAACTGACAGAATTTGCAGTCTTCGGGAGGCCTCTCCGTATCACCAGTACCGCCCATACTCTGAATTGCAGCTTTGTACTTCTTCTCTTTCGCTCTGGCGTTTTGGAACCAAACCTGTATCACCCTTTTCTGCAAACCGATCTCCCTGCCCAACATCTCACACTCCGCCATCGTCGGAGTTTTATAATCATTGAACAAAGTCTTCATCAACTTCACCTGCAGAGTGGACATAGGGGTCCTAAACCTTTTAGTTTTCCCATGCTGATGCTGACTCTGCGTGCTCGAAGCAGGTGATGTTGGGTTCGACTCATCCTCCATATTATCCGTACATTCAGAAAAACTATCGTCATCACAAAGGCTCTTTTCACTGAGATCCGTCAACGGACCTTGGTCCATCATCATGTGCTCCAAGCTAAGCTTCATAGGCCTACTCAGATCTACGGGTTTACTTAAATCCAACGGCGACTCACCTTCACCTTCTTTTTTCACAGTTACATCTGAAGCGTCTTTTCCATTCATTGCCTCAGCCATGTATCTTTTCATAGACTCTTCATAGTACTTTTTTAGTGTTCCATCAACATCGTTGCTGAATTGATTGAACACTGGAGGCATCATACTATTGAATTTGTCCTGCATGTTTGAGCTTGAATTCTCATTTGCATTAGTGTCTTCATCAGGCAGTGCATCAATGTTTATTTCCCCTCTCGAACACTGATCGGCGTGTTTGGTCGTCAAATGGCTCTCCAAAGCTGATTTCACTTTGAACAGCGCAGGGCAAAACGGACAGCGTTTGTTGATCACCTGAGAATGAGCTCTGAACTGACCCTTCCTCTCCCTGGCTCTCGTATTCTGAAACCAAACTTGAACGACGCGCTTCTTTAATCCCACTTCATGTGCTATATTCTCCAACATTTTCCTGGAGGGATTGCTTTCTATTTGATACTTTTGGTACAAATAGTCCAGCTGTTCTGGAAGAATGGTAGTGCGGAGTCTTTTATCCTTTGGTTGTTCACCTTCTTTTTCGTGGTTCTCTTCGAATTCGTCAAATTTTCTCTTGTGCCCAGCAAGCATGGAAATTAAAGGGTGAGGGGTATTTGGATTCATGAGATCGTGGCCCATTTTTTGCTGAGGCGTTTGAGGACTTGGTTGATGTTGCTGTTGACTTTGTTGATGTTGCTGCTGCTGAGCTTGCTGCTGCTGTTGTTGTTGTTGCTGCAGCTGAGCGTGCTGTTGGAGTATACCAAAGGGACTGTCAGGAGGATATGTAGGGAAGAGGTTTGGATTCATGATGTGCACAAGCTGGTGTTCACGCCACAGGTCGAATCTTGGGAAAACAAGGTTGCAGTGATCACACTGAAAGTTGTCTTTTCCATCTGGGGTGGGAGTGGTTGTTGGAGCAGGAGAAGGAGAAAACATGTTCTGTGATGGAGTTGGTGTGACAGGCGCTGCGGGTGTGGATGGATTACTGCTCGTCATCACAGAATGGTTAGGCTGACTCGATTGATCCATGTGAGTACTAGAATTTGAGTCTTCTGATGACAGAACAGCAGCGATTTGAGCAGCAGCAGCCTGCGCTTGGGCTGAACGTTTGGCATCTTCCTCTTTGAAACAGTGAGTTTTTTGATGACGGATAAGTTCGTAATACCTCTGGAACACCAACAAACATTTTTTACACTGATAATTCAGTCCAGGAGTGCGCTGGAACCTTCCAGCACCAGTCTCATCGACGCCCGGAGACAATTCAACAGGCGGTTGATTTTCATAAACTTTCCTCGCCTTTTGACGAGCGTTTTGGAACCACACAACGATGACCCTAGGACTCAGGCTCAGAAGCTTTGAAAGGTATTCCAAATCGTCGTCTTTTGGGTACGCGTTGTTTTCGAAGAACTCTTGGAGTACTTTGATTTGATAGTCTGTGAATCGAGTTCGATTGGCTCGTTTCCCAGTGGTCGAGCTGCCCGTGTTCCCGCCATTGTTGCCCAACATCGCGTGTGAGAAGCAGTCCTGAGCGTTGCTCATTGGCATCTGCTGATGGTTTGGTGTTGTAAAACCAGAAGGCGGGGTCAGCTTGGGCGGCGGTAACATGTTTGGGTGGGGCGAAGACATTGATGTTGGCGTCATATTCGACAATTGAGATGAGATGATCGAAGTCAACGTGAGATTTTCAGGGGAGTTATTTCTCGTAGACAAGAGATTCATCCTATCATTTGGACTCATAGGAGATTGTTGCATTTGATGGTGGTTGAACGGTGGGGCTGGCTTATCAGTATGATGGTGCTGTTCAGTCTCATGCTCCCTAGGTTCAGATTTAATCATGTTGGTGTGACCAAATCCTTGTTGCATCATTTGCTGTTGCATGTGTTGCTGTTGCAACTGCTGTTGTTGCTGTTGCATCTGTTGCTGCTGTTGTAATTGCTGTTGCAACTGCTGGTGATGCTGTTGTTCTTGTTGCTGTTGCTCCTGCTGTTGCTGGAGCACTTGCGGCTGAATATTAGGGGGTTGGGCAGTCGGAATCGGTATAGGCGATGGAGGAACAGGCGAAGGCGATGGTTTATGAGTGGGAGTTTTGGCCTGTTCCCTACTATCATCGGGCACCAACTGCGTCACTTTCGCCTCCCCCGTTTTCTCATACTCTTCAAGATTCAGAGTGGTTGATGGCGGATTGTTGAAATTGTAAGGCGAATCTTTGTTTCGTTGTCGTTCTTTAAATAGCGTATTTCTAAACCAGTGCTTGATAACCTTAGGTGGAAGCCCACTTTGAGCGGCCATATCATTAATCTGTTCTTCCGAAGGGGAATTATTGATATCGAAATGCGCTCTCAGTATTTTTAGTTGATCGTCAGTAATTCTCGTCCTCGCTCGTTTTTGTTGAGATGCACTAGCCTGAAATCAGAGAAACAACACATATAGGTATATAACTAAACCATCCCCACGACATATTTAACTCAACGTATAGATTCGTGAGTTCGAATTGTTCACTATTGATGAATTTTACCTAGCTTTGAGTACTGAACGAACAATATCCTGATGACATACCTAAATGACGACATTGGGTCACGCATTTACAATACTCAAATTCTGATTAATACAATACTCAAATTCCGATTAAATATCATATCAATATGATTATGTTTGTAAATTGAAGACCTAAGTATCATTTGTACGCTGCCTCACTCAAAAGAACTTGCCCCCACCGAACACCCTCTATAGGTCATATTTCAACATTTAAAGCGCCCAAAACTGATTCACAATACCCTTGATACACTTGAATTTCTCAAAGTGACATTCAAATTAAATTTTCAATGGACTGGAAGTGGTCCCTCCCCCCTAATCAAACCCTATCTGCCTAGTTCAGTTTTTGAAACTCAAATGCTTTGTTGTAGGTAAATTATTAACATAACCCACAAAGCTACTATCTTGTTAATATTTGAAAATAAAACCGGAAATTATTATTAGGTAGGTACTATTTTGATCCTAGATAGCAATGTATATAGTATTTTGATTTGCACAGCCCATTGTAATGTAAATGGGGGGGGGGGGGGGGGGGGAGTTCCAGTCACGCAGTATAGCTATAAGAGCAAATTTTCAATGAAACATTTGTGCTATAGTGTAAAAAGATCTATAGCGAGAAACCATACCACTTTTCGTAAAATTATACGATTTTTTCGTTAATTTAGGAATTCTTGACCCTTAGAAAGTCAAATTTGATCCACTCTTTTTTTAAGAACAATATTTTTATCGTCAAAATAGTTTCTGTTGCGAATCAGCATCCCCACACAACGTCAGGTGAACTAATATTTTAGTCCCTAATAGATACCAATTTTTGGCCTCCAAAAATCCACATTCTGTAAGAAAAACAAATGAAATATTATTGTTTTGTCTTTATTCGTCCTTCGACTTTACACCACTTCTAGTGGTTTTTGTATCTATTATTTGCAATTTCAGCCGTTCTACCCATTTTCGACCCCTAAAAACTCAAATTTGACACCCTCACAATTTTTGAAAATCGCTCATCTTCGAACTCATCCATCGTTTTGTTTGGTAATACGAACATTTTAGCAAAATCTGGCATTTTTATCAGTACCCAAGGTCAGATACCGTCTGAATGACACATAAACAAATATACACACATATATTATATACCAAAATATGTATAAATTGTGGTTAAAATCTAGAGATTAATTCAGGATGCTCTGAAACGGATTTGCCTAATAAAAAAATGCAAAAATTCATGTTCTGAAAATTTTGGACCCACTGCAATAGCTTCCTTTTCTTTGAAAATTCGATAAAACGCTGCAAATGATTACAAACGGGTGGTCATTTCCCTTTATGGACAGGTACCTACCCCTTCCGCGTAGATAGCTATTCAAGTTGCAAAAGCCTATCAAGAGGTTCCAAAATAACCATGTTTCTTCAAAATAAATATCTGGAACAACCAACTAGATTTCATAAAGCCATGCGTGATTATAATCAGCTGTTCCTCTAGCAATGATAATATCTGGGCCAGACATGTGTAACGTATGATTCACACTCGTGTGGGTGAAGCATTTCGTTACTCACATCAGGGCCTTACTGTGAACGAATGGCAGTTCCGGGTGTTCTCAAAAAATTCTCAAGTTCTGGAATCAATTCGAAATTGTCGGATTCTAGGTACCTTGAAATGCAAATCATCAACAAATTGTGAGGGGGGGGGGGGGGGGATTAAAATTTTGTTTTTCAAAAAATAATGAAAAAAATTGAAAACGCAAAATAACTGCATTGAAACGGAAATGCTACAGTCGGATATTTCAATTTCCACTGCCCTCAACTTCCCAACCCCATCCACAAACCAACATTGAACTTGAGCAGTCAATTTCACCTGTTTTCTTTTATATTCTTAAGTAAAAGGTCTCGGCGAGCGCTTTTCGAAAAGGTGCTATATGAGGGGTACCAGATGATCGAAAATGGGAGATAGGCCAGTGGAAACAAAGCGAAATGACGTCATAGGTGAAGGCCCTCACCCCCGCGTCCGCCTGGGGGGAACCCTCAGCGCAATCCACTTATGACGTCATTTCGTTTTCTAGGGTGATATATCTGATTCCGAGATTTAAAAAAACGAATTCCTACACACGGAATCGCCCATTGTGGATAATATCCATGATGACCCACTTATATATACATATCCTGTCTACTATGTTTGATCATTTCTATAAACATAATCTCGATGTATTAAATTTATCTAGATGTTCTATTTCGATTTATTATATTATAGGGAATTATTATTTAGGGTATTTTATCCGATCACCTTAACAGCCATAGATAGGCACAAAGGTGACATGTCGATAACTGTCGATAGCTAGTAAAATTTATAGGGGAAAGTATGCGTTACCACCAATTCTGGGTAAGTAGGCACAGGAAATCCAGAAACTTCATCAATGTTAATTGAATATAATACCTACGAGATACTATAATTGAATATAGTATTTAGATATAAATACAAGATAGTTTTAGGCATAGTTATATTTGTGTTAGTTCAATCAATATGAGATGGGGATTCAGAATTTTTTCAAGACGAAATACGAAGGATGCTGATGATCTGACAATGATTTGATTGTTAGAGTAATTTTGGAACCAAACTATCTAGAGCCTCTTCAAGTGTACCTACCTAATGTTATCAAAACGTTTCAGGAGTAGTTGTGTTCGGAATTTCAATTTTATTATAAGATGTATGGGATACAGAAAAATACGTGCTTTTTGTTAGTTCACTCACCACTTGCTGCTGTTGTTGAATGAGTGCTTGCTGCTTGGCAAGCATGGCAGCTGGGTCCATCCCCTGGGGGTTGAACAGGTTCGACTGGTTCTGGCCCATTCCAACCATCGAGTCAAACGACGGAGGCGGCATCATCATAGGGACGAGGGGCGGCTGGAGATTCATAGCGGCGAGAGCAGGCATATTCAGACCCAAAGGGAGCCCCATCCCGAGCCCGGCCATCCCCATCATCATAGGGTTGAACTGCTGGAGCTGCTGCTGAATCTGTGAGGCGGCCATCACGTTCAGAGCCGCCTGCATTTCATTCATCTGCTGAGCTAAGGCCATGTTGGCGGCGTTTCCACTCATACCGGCCACCGCAGCAGCCAGCGAATGACTCAAAGTTGCAGGCAAAGAATCGGTGGAGGAAGCAGGAGTAGATGACGCAGTTGGAGTTGATGGCGCGGTAACATTTTCAGCATTAGGCGGAGTTTGTTGTTGTTGCTGCTGCTGCTGCTGCTGTAAAGCGATTTTGGCCTGAATTGCCTCCTTATTGTCTTCCTCCTTTTCAGGAGTCGTCTCAGTACCAGTTGTTGAAGAGACCACAGGCGAAGGCACAACTTTCTTTTCAATTTCACATTTAATTTGCTGAGCGTATTTCTCTAAGAAATCAAGTGGTACCAAGTCTTTGTGAACTTCCTCACAATGGGCTTTCAGCACCCACACACTTGAAAACTCCTTATTACAATGTTGACACGTAGATTTTGCAACTTCGGGAAGATCTACGAGTTCCTCTTCTACTTTAACTTCCACCTTTTCTTTTTCTTCTTCAACTGGAGGGATAGCTTCCTCAACCGGTTGTGTTGTGGATGAGATTTCTGACAGCAACTTTTCAGCTTCTTCCTTTTCTTTTCTCTGTCTCCGTTGGTGGTTTTCATTGAATTGCATGACAAGATCGAAACCAAAGCTTTCCAGAAGAGTTTTATACATTTGAGATGATTTCTTCGTAGGAAGAGAGATTCTTGGGAATGATTCGTCATTACCAGGTGTCAGAGGAGTTAGAGGGATGGGAGGCGGAGTTTTACTGCTATTCGGCTGCGGGGACGAGAGATTGGCGGACGAGGAAGGAGGAGTAGGCAAAGGCGGGAACATGGACATGGGGTTGCTAAACAAACAGTAAAGTTGTTGATGCGTTGTCAGCTGTTCTTGATTGACAAAAAGTGCATTGCACCGTCCACAGGTCAACATCCCTGCGCTGGCTGTTGTATTTATCACAGAGTTCGATGTGTTAGTTAAGCTAGTAGGAACTGAAGTTGCCGAGTTAGGAGTAGACGCCGCAGGTGGCGGACCAGACGAGCTCGGCGAGGACCCGGTGAGCTGAGAGCTACCAGAGGACGGTGGCGATGAAAGCAACTGTTTCGGGGAACTGCCCAAAATGTCTTGAATCAACTTTTTATGTTGGTCCTGAGCTTTTTGCGGCTCAGGCTGTTCAATTAAAGGCTTGCTCAGGTCGATTTGACCGGTAATTGCAAGGTCTTGTAGTTTAGACGCTCTTGTTTGATGTAAAACAGAGCGCATGTGTATGTCCAAAGTTGAGCCTTGAGTATAAGCCACTTTGCAAATATTGCATTTGTAAGGTTTCTTATCATCTTCTTCTTGAGACTGTTTCAAAGGCGTTGGCATACCCAGCTGAGCTGCAAGCGCTGCAGCAGCAGCGACTTGAGGGGAGAGAGCGTTGTTGTTATTATTATTCTGCTGTAGCTGTTGTTGCTCTTGCATCGCTCGTTTCAATTTATGCAAATGACTCACGGAGTTGTAATGAACCAATAAGATGTTCTTTTGGGTGAACGACTCCTTGCACACGTCGCACTTGTAAGGTCGATTAGGGTCCAAGTACTTCTCCATAGGGTAGGACAATTTCTCGCCCTTTCTGTGCAACAGAGTTTTATTGTGACTTGTCAGATAAGACTGACGAGTGAAAGCCACTTTACATCTATGGCATTTGTACTTCCTAGCGGGGTCGTTGTACGAATCTTCAGCGATGGCTTGGCTATTCAAATAGTCTTCCAAAAACTGTTGCTCTTTATACACAATCGAATCATCACTGTTGTCACCTTCTTGGGGCGCAATGGACTCATCAGTTTCCTTGGTTTCCTCTGCTTCCGACTCTTCGTCCATCTTCATGGACTCCCTTTTGAGCAATTCGTTAGTCGATGAGTCAAGCACTTGACCACTGAATCCCGCGATCAGCAAAGGATTGTTCAGCAAACTCTGCTTATAGGCGTTCATTTCGTCCTCTGACAAGTCGGTGTGAGCAGTTTCTACGTGCTTATGGAGTGCAAGGACCGACCTGAAGCTCCTCCCACATAAAACACACTTGGTCGCATCCCTGATAACATGGTACTGAGAATGTAGTTGGAGTTTCTCCATAGTTTTGAACGCAAGACTGCACTGGTTGCAGCGGTATTTGTACACATGTTTCTCCGACACTGCCATGTTTTGGCTAGCGCCACGAGCATGAATTTCACGAAAGTGCATTTGCAGGGCGTGGGCAGTTTGAAAGTACTGATTACAACCCTTTTTCCAGCAGAGGTACCCTGGACCGCTGGGAGTCTGTTTCAGCTCTAAATGACCAGTTTCATTCTGATGAGAGCAGAGATCGTCAATAGTTTTGAAGCTCCTGTTGCACGTCTGACACTTTTCATCGTCAGTCTCTTCAACTTCGTCTTTGTCCTCCTCAGATTTGTCCTTATTTTCGGACGAACTCGCTGGCTTACTCTGGTTGAGCCAATGAGACTGATTCACCAACAACAACAACCTCTGCAAACCCTCAGAGTTCACTGAGTGAATTTGCATAACGTGGCTCTCCAGTGACGGCCTATCAATGAAACTATCTTGGCACAATGGGCATTGGACCTCAGCAGCTTGCTCAGCTTGGTGAGAACTCTGTACGTGCTCCTGCAGCTTGTTATCACTCACAGCAGTAAAATTGCACTGACTGCAAGGAAATTCGGATTTAACTTCCTCGAGAGGAGGAGCATGTTGGGCCTGCTCTGTTTGCTGTGATGACATTTGCAAGGATGGGGATGGGCTACCTTTCTTTTCCATAACGACGTCCTTACTCTCAGACTTTTCACTTCCCGCATCTGTAACAAAAACAAAATAGAAAAAACTTTGAAATTTGTATAAATTACAATATCAATGTTCAAAATTCTTATTAGGTAATTTAAATTAATTTATAGTGCTGCAGAGGATTTTGCCCAATTCTAGTTCCCAAAGAATTACAATTTAATGTACCTTAAAACCATAATACCTAAGTCGATTCTACATTACGTAGATCTCAAATGTAATTCTTGCGATCAGAAAGTGTTTACTTTGGACAGATTAGGATTCCACGCAGAAATTCATTAAAAAATGACCCACCGTTCTATTTTTTCGAGTGCGCACAGGGCATACGATTTTGCACATTGTTCATCGCTCATTATCGTACTACGCAATTGCAGATGGTTATCATTCAAAAATATTCATGAACCTTCCCCCCTTCCTCGAAGGGAGTTAGGTGGATTCATAGCTGGATACTATAAAGGGTGGAGGAACAAAATTTCTTAGCGGGTACCCATTGAAACAATGAGTATCTACTTACTGAACAGTAATGAAAAGCGACTGTAAGAAACCTAATTTGTTCACGAATTCGGTACCTGCGACGTTTTTATTTCAATACAGTTTTCCACGAGTATTTCTTAATGAATACTTGAGTGGGCACCTCGAGAGGTTTGATATTGTTTGGAATTCACAATTTATAAGCGACAATCGGTTAACAATAGAAGTTTCTTTTGATAACGCCAAATTTGATTTTCGTCGAACCAATAGTTTTTTTACATCTCAATCGAGGTTAGACATTTCAACGGGGTTGATCCCTCGGGTTTTTACTGCGGATTGGAAACCGATCAACTGAAACGAATCGAGCAAGATTTCATAACCCCTGCAATTGAATTCGATTGTCGTCAGATCACCTCAGTAAATTAGGTAGTGGAAGGCGCAGAAAAGGCAACGATTAAATCAACCGTGTTAATTATATAGCGAAAACAGACGACCTCCCACGGAGAGGGAACACTTACAACTTACAGCAATCATATGTTATATCAAAGGGAACCAGTTTGAAAAATGATTATTTCAACGAACGATTTTTTTTTTTTGTATAGAGCTGTAATTTTTACCGGATTTGAAAATTAATAGTTTTTATTTCTTAGGGAGGCTGTAAGAAGGCCTTGGTGAGTATAGTAATTATGATAGGAACCGGGGGGGGGGGGGGGGGGGGGGCATGACAATGAATAGATGGTGACGGGGTGGAGAGAGGGAAGCGCTGGTCACGCCCCGACCAATCAGAGCTGAGACTAAGGTGAGAGAAGGGATAGGCCCCGCTCGGCCAGCGCCCCACGAAGAAGGAATCGGTTTTCTCGAGGACCCACATGAAGAACGTATTGAACAAGCTGATCTGTGAGAGATGTTATGGAAGTAATTCGGCAACTCGGACGCCCGGTCTTTTCAATCGAAATCAGGACTATCCTGGCCGTGTCGAGAGTCGACGTGACGGGAGGGAAGGCCTGGGATCAGGGTTGCCAAATTTCCGAAAACTAAAATGCAGACTCTGGTATTTGGTACATAAATCCTCCAGCAGCCACAATTTTGATCAAGGAGCAGGGGGAAACAACACACGCCCTATCTATAAAATAACACACATAAATAACGAGAGTTCGAGATTCTACAATTTAACTGGACGCCTTCAAACCAAAAGTTCGAAACGAACACGCGTAAATTTCATGATTATGTACAGAGGAGCGTAGGTACCTACTGAATCATCACACGTCGGCACATACCAGAATGTACCTCAGAAAAGCGGGCCAAGAATCTTGTGTAAACACAGTCCCAATCCAATTTAGAAATGTAAAACAGAAAGCTATGGTAACACCCTAAACCATGAGATAAGATTTTGGTTTATTATTCTCTGAATAATACACCTATGTAATCGCTCAGAAAAAAAATTTTATAACCCACCCCTCAAACTTTTGGTTTATTATTCTGTGAATAATACACCTATGTATTCGCTCAGCAAAAAATTTTTATAACACCCCCTCAAACTTTTTCTTTTCCGTTTCAAGGTGCGTAGATTCCAAAAACGCTGCAAAGTCCTTGTCACATGGGTTTATTATTCTATTGGAGTTCTAGAGATTTTGGTTGGCTGTTAAATGTATTGTTTCTTTCATGTGGAATGATTGAAATAGCTATTTCTGATTTCCACCAATTTTGGCCCCCAAAACATGAAATAGGTACGCTTTTTTTTCTTTTTTTTAAGATCATCTTTGATCATTGGTAGTGGCATTTAATGGTCTTGATTCACCTGTTTACACTTTTTCCAATGTTATTGTAAACATTGATGGTGATTTCAGACAGTTTTCCAGGTTTTTGACTCATAAAAAACCAATTTTGGGAGCTGAACCTTTGGTAAAACCTCAATTTCCGCGTCTTTGGTCAAAAAATACTTCATATTCGGTCTTCTCGTCCTCAAAAACATGGAAAAAGATACCTCAAAAGCTCATGTTACTAACATGTTGTTAAAACGCAAAAAGTACCTATTTTTATACACATTTTCACTCATAACACCCCAGGGTATATTCCGATCGGGCTGAAGTTTCGGGACACAACTAGGGCCCAAATGGAGCATGTGTGCGAAGGAACGACTTTTTTAGACCGAAAATGAAGCCTGTACACGTGATACGGCGTACGGCGGACGGCGTACGGCGGACGGACATTGCATTTTTGGAATCTACGCACCTTGAAACGGAAAAGAAAAAATTTTGAGGGGGTGTTATAAAAATTTTTTGCTGAGCGAATACATAGGTGTATTATTCACAGAATAATAAACCAAAATGCAATGTCCGTCCGCCGTCCGCCGTACGCCGTATCACGTGTACAGGCTTCATTTTAGATCTAAAAAAGTCGTTCTTTCGCACACATGCTCCATTTGGGCCCTAGTTGTGTCCCGAAACTTTTCAGCCCGATCGGAACATACCCAGGGGTGTTATGAGTGAAAATGTGTGTAAAAATAGGTACTTTTTGCGTTTTAGCAACATGTTAGTAAAATGAGCTTTTGAGGTATCGTTTTCCATGTTTTTGGGGACGAGAATACCGAACATGAAGTCGATTTTGACCAAAGACGCGGAAATTGAGGTTTTACCATTGGTTCAGCTCCCAAAATTGTTTTTTTTTTTTAGTCAAAAACCTGGAAAACTGTCTGAAATCACCATCAATGTGTATACTAACATTAGAAAAAGTGTAAACAGCTGAATCAAGACCATTAAATCGCACTACCAATGATCAACGATGATCTGGGGGGAAAAAAGTGTACCTATTTCATGTTTTGGGGGCCAAAATTGGTGGAAATCATCAGGAATAGCTATTTCAATCATTCCACATGAGAGAAACTATAAATTTAACTGCCAACAAGAATCTCTAGAACTCCAATAGAATGATAAACCCATGTGACAAGGACATTGCAGCGTTTTGGTTTATTATTCTGTGAATAATACACCTATGTATTCGCTCAGCAAAAAATTTTTATAACACCCCCTCAAACTTTTTTCTTTTACGTTTCAAGGTGCGTAGATTCCAAAAATGCAATGTCCGTCCGCCGTACGCCGTCCGCCGTACGCCGTATCACGTGTACAGGCTTCATTTTCGGTCTAAAAAAATCGTTCTTTCGCACACATGCTCCATTTGGGCCCTAGTTGTGTCCCGAAACTTTTCAGCCCGATCGGAATATACCCAGGGGTGTTATGAGTGAAAATGTGTGTAAAAATAGGTACTTTTTACGTTTTAGCAACATATTGGTAACATGAGCTTCTGAGATATCGTTTTCTATGTTTTTGGGGACGAGAAGACCGAATATGAAGTCGATTTTGACCAAAGAGTGGAAAATTGAGTTCTACCAAATGTTCAGCTCCCAGAATTGATTTTTTATGATTAAAAAACCTGGGAAATCGTCTGAAATCACCATCAGTTTGTATAATAACACTGGAAAAAGTGTCAAGACGTGGTTCAGGACGATTAAATGGCGCTACCAATGATCAAAGATAGTTTAAAAAAAAAAAAAAAAAAAGAGCGTACCTAATTTGTGTTTTGGGGGCCAAAATTAATGGAAACCATCAGAAGAAGCTATTTCGATTATTACGCATGAAAGAAACAATAAATGAACAGCCAACATTTCTGTAGGTATGTCCAATAGAATAATAAACCCATGTGACAAGGACTTTGCAGCGTTTTTTCTTTTCCGTTTCAAGATGCGTAGATTCAAAAAATGCAATGTCCGTCCGCCGTCCGCCCTGCGCCGTATCACGTGTACATGCTTCATTTTCGGTCTAAAAAAGTCGTTCTTTCGCACACATGCTCCATTTGGGCCCTAGTTGTGTCCCGGAACTTTTCAGCCCGATCGGAATATACCCAGGGGTGTTGTGAGTGAAAATGTGTGTAAAAATATGTACTTTTTGCGTTTTAGCAACATGTTGGTAACATGAGCTTTTGAGGTATCGTTTTCCATGTTTTTGGGGACGAGAAGATCGAATGTGAGGTCGATTTTGGCCAGGGAGTGGAAAATTGAGGTTGTACCAGATGTTCAGCTCCCAAAATTGATTTTGTATGAGTCAAAAACCTGCGAAATCGTCTGAAATCACCATCAATTTGTAGAATAACACTAGAAAAAGTGTCAACACGAGGATCAAGACGATTAAATGGCACTACCAATGATCAAAGTTAATTTGAAAAAAAAAAAAGCGTACCTACCTAATTTGTGTTTTGGGGGCCAAAATTGGTGGAAACCATCAGAAATAGCTATTTCAGTTATTTCACATGAAACAAACAATAAATGTACAGCCAACATTTCTGTAGAATAATAAACCCCATGTGACAAGGACTTTGCAGCGTTTTTAGTATGGCTTTCTTAGATATTCGGTACGTTAATCAAAGCACGCAGGTCAACAGGGCTTGGAATTTATACTAATCATTTCGGCATGACTCGAATTTTATTGAATGATTTTATAATATTAATTAAGCAATCGTTAAAAAATCACAATAATCGAAATGCGAAGTCCCTCGAACAGCACAATATTGGCACAGGTTGCCTCTAATTTTATCATAGCTTCCAGCAAATCGCAAATGCACATGAGTTGAAAAGTATTCTGTCCCTAGGGATGGCAACAAAATATCGATATATCGGAAATATCGATATTTAGTTTCCGATATATCGGTATCGGTTTTCGATCTTCGATGCTATCGGGAATATCGATATTTTTGAACCGAGATATCGGCCTAGTAGATGTCGTCAGTGATGTACAAAAACTCGCACATTCCACATCCGCTCGACTCTAAAAAGTGGGCTTTCGTGGTTGTTTCTGTTTGCGTCGGTAACATTGATTATTTGCTCCCTCCTCGTCCATCCCCGCCCTTCAAGTTTTTTTTTCTATGCTATGCTTGTTGCTTCTCAATAGGTACCTAGGTAATACTTATTGCACAGTATTTCTATCACACTGATTCAACACTTAGTTTTGACTTATGATCTGATTGGCGTATAGGTACCGATATTTTACTAACTTTATTATGACTAACTTTCATTCATTTTTATTTTATTTTACAGTTATTGTATCTTGAGTAGGCCTACAGTCAGTTTGCACTATCATGTTGTACTAGTGTAACATAAGTAAGAAATTTAAAAATGTAATACGGTTATTTTGTTACTTTTACTAAATATATATGTGCTATTGAATGTATTATGTTTATTGCAAGATATTTCTATCACTCATTTAACCCTCAGTTTTGACTTACATTTAGCGATATATCGAAATTCCGATATGTCGTATACATCGACATTTTTCATCCGAAATGTTTGTACCATCGATATGTTGCTTGCGCTAACTCGGAAAACAGATCTAGCGATTTACTTAAAAATTCTGCCGCCCCTATCTGTCCCTGTACTTGCCGGGCGTTTCAAAGCCCCAATCCATGAAGCGCTCTGCGTAGTTAACTTGTAGAACACGAGTGAGGAAGCCACAACCAGGTGTTGGGCTAACGGGACGCGTTAATACGACACACCTGGTCATAGCAGTTACGGACTTGAACGGGTACTCGATCCAAGGGATACGACCAGGTATCATGATTGTTATTATACGAAGCAGAAATTCGACACCAGCCCTCAGCGAAGGTTCTCCAACTACGCCTTATTATTCGACATACTTAAATACCGATCCCATCGACGCAATAATTATTACTGAATTATATCTTATTGTCTGAATTATAATTATATGTTATCTGAAGTACTAATCCCTGGCTAATTACTACTACTTCAGATATATTTGCGGTAGGTACCTGCCTAAAGTCTGTACAGAGGCGAAGCAGGACCGGGCTGCACAGGCGCGAGACAAGCGGGTGAATAGAATTGTTGAAGAGTCCCTGAATGAGTACTACGTAGGCACTCATAAATCGCAAATGATAGCAAATCTTATAACCAAAAGTTAAGCAAATAAATATCCAAGACTGAATATTTCCCATCAGAATGGAAGGACTTCTTGTCAGCCGAACAGTCAACAAACATCTTCAGATTCGTGATAGAAAGTCACGTCCTCTGGAACATTACTCACCGCCCAAATATTTACGACGACACGGGTACCTTTCCACCCTTTTTACTTTTCCCTGACATCCAACAGTCAACAGAGAATTATTTAGACAAATCTGCTCTAAAAACTGGGGCCTGGAGGTATTCGAGAGCGACGACTCAGATTTGGAAGTCAAAATGCAAAAATGTATCCTCATTCATCGCTCGTTCTTGTTAAATATAAATAAATAAATAAATTGATAATAATAAAATAAAACCACTGCAAATCGATACACAACGGTTTATATTTTCATGTACGGATAAACCCTTCTGCGTACGTCACCGTTTTTTGAGATCAAGACTAAGCCTCGCGCTTCCCCCAGGAGAGCCCTAAACAGACTAATGCCACAAAGATAATCAGAGCAATTCATAGGCGGACAATCTAGAAGCTGAACTGCTCAAGTAGGTACGTACCGAATTTGAACAAAATCGGGCTATTTGCACATCCAGATCCAGAATTGTTCGTGCGATGAGATTGAACGGCATATTGAGTATATACGTGTGACAAGCTTGAAAAAATTGTGTGTTTTTATATAAATAATACTACGTACTTCCCGAAGACAAAATAAAATTGGTACCTATTGGTAAGTATTGGTACCTGTATGTCAAATATCGGGAACAGGGTCAAACTGAAAGTTCAACCTCTACCGCCCAGCTTGGGTCGATCAGTGCAACCTATTGCATGCTTTGATGAGTACGACAGTATGGAATTACAGCTTGGGGGCCTATTCCTTCCATACTAAACAAACTACAGCAAGTAATATAAAATTCTACATCAAAACCAAACACAGACAGAGCGAAATTGGGCCATCAATTCGCAATGAATTTAAACACGGTGGATTCACGTTTGCGCAAGCGCAGTGGCCGTAATAATGATTTGACCGCTCTGTAACTCATAGGGGGCCACCTGGGGCCCAATCCGCACAATCTGTGAAAATTTCAGCAAAATTGGATTCGAATTGCGGAAGCTATGCGGGTAGCAACGATTTGCGGACACAGACGGACAGACACCGAACCTGCAAAAGTCGGTATCTAATAATTATCAACAAAATCCAAAATAAGCGTCTATCTCCAGATGATACCAATCGCGGAACAACAAACTCGAGCTCATATAGCCATTCGTGATTATAATCACCTGCTGCCTAGCAATGATATGTGGGCTGGACGTACGTATACCGTATGATTCATACTCATGACGAAGCTTTTCGGTTCAAACTTTCAGGGCCTCACGGTAAACGAACGACTGGGCGTACAGTGTTCCGGGTTGTCTAAAAAAAACCTCAAGTTCTGAATCAATTTAAAAACGCACCCTTCTCTTGAGTTTTTGAGCCACGGCGTTCTGAAAATGTCTACCCCTATGTTTCACCCCTTACAAATGGCTGATAGTAACGCCGAGCTTAGCTGACCAACTAGACGCTGAATGGGACCTACAAATCAAAATTTCATTAATTTTGGTTCGTGCTAATAATACGGAAAGTGCCAAGTATGGCGCACGGATAGAAATTATTGGTTTATACCGAATCCTTAAATTGAATTAAAAATTTTTGCTCTTCGGGGAACTAAACTTCCCATGGATGAATGGCCCAATTCTGCTCAAATTTGGTGAGTGGTTGTGGGTCGCATTTCAAGAATTGAATTTCGAAACGCTCTGGCGATTTGTTGGACCACAGCGCATGCGGAAACTTGAAACCTGAGGCACTTCGCATAAATCCATGGTAAAATTTTGATGAAACTTTCAGGGACTTTTCTTCGAACTACGCGAAGGAATTTTCTTTCTAAACCATCAAACTTCGGGGGTACAATTTTTTCTGTGCTAGAGGGAGTTCAAAGGTTTATTACAGAAAATAACAAATGAAACCTCTTCCCTAGAACACACAATACCATATCAAAATGCAAGACATGTTTCTTGTCAGACGAACAGTCAACAAACACAGACTTCATATTCATGACAGAAAGTCAAATTCAAGGTGTTCTCTTTCTCTTGTCGTCCAGTGGACCAACATCCCAAATAGTTATGACGACCCATGTAACTTTCCACCCGTTTTTGTGTGCCTAATATAAAGATAATTATTTGGTGAAATAATATATTATGTTCCAAAAATTGGGGCCTAGAGGGTTTCAGGGGTGCTCCGATTTGGAGGTCGAAATGCACAATGCATCCTCATTCAAAGCGCGTCCTAGTTCAAAACGCTGCAAAGTCCTTGTCACATGGGTTTATTATTCTATTGAACATTACTAAGAAATGTTGCTGCTCATATATTGTTTATTTCATGCGCAGTAATTTAAATAGCTACTTTAGATGGTTTCCATAAATTTTGGCCCCAATCCACGACCTCGGCTCCCTTTTTTTGGTTTATCCTTCTGTGAATAATACACCTATGTATTCGGTCAGCAAAAAATTGTTATAACACCCCCTCAAAATTTTTTCTTTTCCGTTTCAAGGTGCGTAGATTCCAAAAATGCAATGTCCGTCCGCTGTCCGCCTTATCACGTGTACCGGCTTCATTTTCGGTCTAAAAAATTCGTTCTTTCGCACACATGCTCCATATGGGCCCTAGTTGTGTCCCGAAACTTTGCAGCCCGATCGGAATATACCCAGGGGTGTTATGAGTGAAAATGTGGATAAAAATAGGTACTTTTTGTGTTTTAGTAACATGAGCTTTTGAGGTATCTTTTTCCATGTTTTTGGGTACGAGAAGACCGAATATGAAGTCGATTTTGACGAGTGTGGAAAATTGAGGTTCCACCAAAGATTCAGCTGCCAAAATTGATTTTTTATGAGGCAAAAACCTGAAAAATCGTCTGAAATCACCACCAATTTGTATAATAACACTGGAAAAAGTGTCAACACGTGGATAAAGACCATGTCACTACCAATAATCAAAGATAATTTGAAAAAAAAAAACAATAACAAAAAAACACAAAGAGCGTGCCTACCTAATTTGTGTTTTAGGGGCCAAAATTGGTGGAAACCATCAGAAATAGCTATTTAAATTATTTCACATGGAAGTAACAATAAATGAACAGCCAACATTTCTGTAGGTATGTCCAATAGAATAATAAACCCATGTGACAAGGGACTTTGCAGCGTTTTTTACAGACTATCTTTGATTATTCATAGTGCCATTTAACTGTCTTGATTCACCTGTTGACACTATTTCTACTGACATTACACAAATTGATGGAGATTTCAGAATATTTCCCAGGTTTTTGACTAACAAAAAATAAATTTCGGGAGCTTAACCTTTGTTACAACCTCAATGATTCACTCTTCGGTCAAAATCAACCTAATATTCGGTCTTAACGCCCTAAAAAACACGGAAAAAGATACTTCACAAGCTCGTGTTCACTAACCTCAAAAACCCCTATTTGTACACCCATTTTTCTCCCATAACGCCCCTGGGTGTATTCCGATCGGGCTGCAGAACTTTGGAGCACAACCAGGACCCAAATGTGTTCCCAAATGGGGAATCAAACTGTGTGCGGAAGAACGACGATTATAGAACAAAATTTAACGTAAATTTAAGGCTGAAACTCGTTAGAATCTCAATTTGCCACTCATTGGCCAAAATCGACTTCATATTCGGTCTTCTCGTCCTAAAAAAAACACGGAAAACTACCTCAAAAGCTCATGTTACTAAAACACAAAAACTACCTATTTGTATACACATTTTCACACCCCTGGGCATTTCCGATCGGGCGGCAAAGTTTCGGAGCACAACTAGGGCCCAAATGGAGCATGTGTGCGAAAGAACGGCTTTTTTTACCAAAATTGAAGCCGGTATGCGTGATACGGCGGACGGACACTGCATTTTCTGAATCTACGTACCTTGAAACGTAAAATTAATAATTTTGAGGGGGTGTTATCAAAATGTTTTGCTGAGCAAATACATAGGTGTTTATTAACAGAATAATAAACCAAAACGACGTGGTCTGCACAACTTACCCGTTGACTATGTCCTATGCTAAAACATCTTATTGATATGCTCGAGCATACTGCGTGGACATAACAATGATTTGGCGACTAGTTACATGTATTGCGTAGCTCGTTGAAGTCGAATACCAGTTGATGTTAATCGAAATTCCCGAGCAATCTACTTCAGTTAGCGACTACCATGTGGTAGGTAACACCTAAAGCACTAAAGAAACTACGTGAAAAATGTCTGTTTGCGCGTATTTCAAGAAATTCTTATGCTAATAAGCAAAGTTGTAATCGCATCAAGCGGGTAAATATCAATGTCCGGACCGTTCCAGGATGTTGGTATGAACGTACGAAGCGGACCACCTTAGTGAAGAATAAATACATTTTTACTTATTTATACGTTATTTATTTAAGAAGAGTTCGGTTTCGACAATAAAAGTCCTTCTTTCTTCTTTCATCAAATCCTTCAATGAGGCGGTTTCAACAGCCCTCTGGCTGTCATTGTCAACTCTAAAACCAGCAACAACAAGCAACCATTGGACAAACGAGAGAACGTTATGAAGTTATAAAAATACACTGATGACGAATTGAAAGAAAGTACTAAATTCTAAAGGAAAGTACCAAAAAAAGTACAACTTACCAACTTCTCTTTTTATAACTTCATAACGTTCTCTGGTTTGTCTAATGGTTGCTTGTTGTTGCTGGTTTTAGAGTTGACAATGACAGTCAGAGGGCTATTGCAAGCTCTTCATTAAAGGATTTGATGAAAGAAGGACTTTTATTGTCGAAAACGAAATAAGTCCACCCAAAGAGAACAAGTTATTTATTTATTTTACGCCACTGATTTGCAACTTCATGACGCTGGGATCCCGACGAGGCTGTGGATATGGGATTTTCTTATTTCAAAGCACCAAGGTACTCAACAGTCGAGTACCTACATCCGCCTAGGGACCTACAATTAATAATTTATTTGTAGTACCTAGTTAGGAAGTTCGTTGATGACACGAAGTAACTTCTAATTCCGCCGAAAAATTACTTTTTGACGGAGAAAGTTAATTTTTTATGAGGCAAAAATCTGGAAAATCGTCTGAAATCACCATCAATTTGTAATAACACTAGAAAAAGTGTCAACACGTGGATAAAGACGATTAAATGGCACTACCAATGATCAAAGATGATTTGAAAAAAAAAAAAGAGCGTACTACCTAATTTGTGTTTTGGGGGCCAAAATTGGTGGAAACCATCAGAAATAGCTATTTCAATAAATTATTTCACATGAAAGAAACAATGAATGAACAGCCAAAATTTCAGTAGTATGTCCAATAGAATAATAAACCCATGTGACAAGGACTTTGCAGCGTTTTTCTTTTACGTTTCAAGGTGCGTAGATTCAGAAAATGCGATGTCCGTCCGCCGTATCACGTATACCGGCTTCATTTTTGGTCTAAAAAAATTCGCTCTATCGCACACATGCTCCACTTTGGCTCTAGTTGTGTCCCGAAACTTTGCAGCTCGATCGGAATATACCCAGGGGTGTTATGAGTGAAAATGTGTACTTTTTGTGTTTTAGTAACATGAGCTTTTGAGGTATCGTTTTCCATGTTTTTGGGATGAGAAACCGAATATGAAGTCGATTTTGATCAAAGAGTGGAAAATCGAGGTTCTAACGAAGTATCAGCCTTAAATTTACGTTAAATTTTGGTATAAAATCTTCGTTTTTCTGCACAAGTTTGGGTCCCCATTTGGGTCCTAGTTGTGCTCCGAAACTCGACAGCCCGACCGGCCTACACCCAGGGGCGTTATGGGAGAAAATTGGTGTACAAATATGGGGTTTCGATGGCTTTTTGAGGTTTTAGTGAACATGAGCTTGTCAGGTATCGTTTTCCATGTTTCTAAGGGTGAGAAGACCGAATAATAGGTTGATTTTGACCGAAGAGTGATGAATTGAGGTTGTAACGAAGGTCTTCTCCCAAAATTCATTTTTTATGAGTCAAAAACATGGGAAATTGTCTGAAATCACTATCAATTTGTATAATATTGTTATGTTTTTGGGGGCCAAAATTGGTGGAAACTATCAAAAGTAGCCATTTCAATAATTGCACATGAATGAAACAATAAGAGAACAGCCAAAATTTCTGCAGGTATGTCCAGTACAATAATAAACCCATGTGACAAGGACTTTGCAGCGTTTTTGTGAGAGTTCAAATACACTAGCTTGTGGCTGCAATATCAAGATTGGGTACTCACATGTGGAGACAGTAATTCGATATTGACTTTTCACGACACGACACAGGGAAACACGAGGTATATTGACACAAACACTCCTTTGGCAGCGCAAATAGGACTGAATTCAATTGGGATAGGTGAAATGGTTATATGGGTGGCCACGGCTCACAGGTAGCTAAGCCAGCTAGGGACAACGGACTAACGGGTAGGGGATTGAGGGTTAGTGAACCAGTACGCAGTACAATACCCTTCAGTATTTACAGGTAAAAGTAAAATAACGCGAGAGCAGGGTATAATTGACAGTTTACTATTGTCACGTTCCATACCCTTGAACCTAATTACTTCCACATGAAAGTGCTTGATTTTCAGGTCAAAAATCTTGGGTTTATCACAAAGGACGGCAATTTAGTAAGAATAATTTAGGCATTGAGGTTCCTTGGCCAGCTCGACGTGGAACCAGGGATCAAGGGTTGGAGGAGCTCGTTATCGTTCGTAATTTGATCAATTTTCGCTCATGCCGCACTGTGACAAAAATGTCATTATAAACATTTGGTCTGGTCTAAACTACGGGTGGCTTTAGGCTGGGTCTGGAATAACCTATCGACAGGTATTGTAAGAAAAGCTCATACCAAACACTACAGCCTCTTCAATTTTGCGGTAAGCCATCTTGCAATGTGGAATAAACAACAACAAAAACGCTGCAAAGTCCTTGTCACATGGGTTTATTATTCTACTGGACATACGTACAGAAATTTCGGCTGTTAATTTTCTTTCATGTGCAATTATTGAAATGGCTATTTTTGATGGTTTCCACAAATTTTGGCCCCCAAAAACACGAATAGGCTCGGCTTTTTTAAACAATTATTTTTGATAATTGATAGTACCATTTGTCTTGCTTCACCCGTTGATACTTCTTCTAGTGTTTATTATACACTAGATGGTGGTTTCAGACAATTTCCCATGTTTTTGACTAATAAAAAATTAATTTTTGGAGCTGAATCTTCGTTACAACCTCAGTTTTTCACTCGACGGTCAAAATCAACCTAATATTCGGTCTTCTAGCCCTAAAAAACATGGACAACGATACCTCACAAGCTTGTGTTCACTAAAACCTCAAAAATCCCTCGAAAACCCCTATTTTTACCCCGTTATTCTCCCATAACACCCCTGGGTGTATGCCGATCGGGCTGCCGTCAAACTGTGTGCGGAAGAACAACGATTTTAAACCAAAATCTATACATATAATAAAACAGTGTCTGTTTGTTTGTTTGTTTGTCTCGGCATCAATTGAGAACGGCTGAACGTAGAAAGTTGCGGCTGGTACCATTTGACGCAGAATTTATCTGGGAAGGTTTATGAAAAATCCGCATTTGAATCTGTCCATCCGTTGAAACGCTATGAATGAAATACTACTAAAAAACGTGTTATAATCACTTCTATGAGGACGTTTATGCTTATAATAACTTTGAACGGTTGGACGTAAATCCGATTGTAATTAGGTTCTGGATTCAGCTCGACGAGTACATTCAAGTGGTACTTCAATCAGGATGTTAGTGGGAGGGGGGTACAAGTTATGAGAGGGGGGGGGGGGTCTACAGAAATTACAAAACTACTTGACCAATTGGAGTGCAACTTTGGGAATTTGTTGTGTGAACATTGAGGAATGTTTCTAACCAGGTAGGGAGGGTTCATAGGATACGGGGGGGTTAAAGGCAGTTAGGGTTGGCATTGGGGAAGGTTTCTGATCAGTTGTGGAGGGGGGGATACAGGCATATTAAAATACATGACCGTTGGCTCCATTTATTTAAATCGCAGCAACACGCGTCGGTTCAAATAGTATAATATATCATAAAACTGTTATGAGTGGGGCCTCTCCTAAAGGGGGTGTCTATTCTACCGTTGCGAAGCGCGGGTACACAGCTAGTTTAACGTAAATTTAAGGCTCAAACTTCGTTAGAACCTCAATTTTCCACTCATTGGTCAAAATCGACTTCTTATTCGGTCTTCTCGTCCCAAAAACATGGAAAACGATACCTCAAAAGCTCATGTTACTAAAACAAAAAAAGTAAATATTTTTACACCAATTTTCACTCATAACACCCCTGGGTATATTCCGATCAGGCTGCAAACTTTCGGGACACAACTAGGGCCCAAATGGGGCCTGTGTGCAAAAGATCAAATTTTTTAGACCGAAAATGAAGCCGGTATACGTGATACGGCGGACGGACATTGCATTTTTGTAATCTACGCACCTTGAAACTAGAAAGAAAAACATTTGTGGGGATGTTATAAAGTTTTTTGCTGAGCGTTACATAGACGTATTATTCACAGAATAATAAGCCAAAATAAACCATCAGCTTACCACCAATTTATTTAAAACAAAGCTTTTCGCTCAAATTCAGAGCATCATCAGGTGCTCACATAATGTGAGTTAGTTAGTCACATTATGTGGGTACCTGATGATGCTCACAATTTGAGCGAAAAGCTTTGTTTTAAATAAACTGGAGGTAAGCTGAAGGTTTATTTGTTTATTTCACGCAACAGCCTCTACACGAGGAGAGGATACGGTCAGATTACAACCATATTTTGATAAAGTTATATTATGAGATTACCTGTTCAACGAATACCCTCAACATTTTAGCTTCAAGGTCTCAACGAACGCGCTTGCGCATGGACGGAAGTTACAGTCCGAATATGATGAACTCCAGACAGAATGAGCGTTTTAAAGCACATTTGCGCACGTGCAGACGGAAATTACCTAAAAACCCTCCGAATTACAGCCTTTTTCGACAGTCGGAATTTGATAAAATTGGCAAATTCTATATGGACGCCAACCCCTCCCCCCCTTTCTACCCTCAAACATACTGAAGCACTTGAAAGTTTTGGAAAAATTTTGTAACAATCAAACCATGACGTTTTGTATTCAAACTACATTAGTTACGAAATGTGCTGAAGCAGCACAAATATCAGCAACCACACCCAATCAAGCTTGTCGGAAATCGCTATCGAAAACCATTAAAACAGCGGAAAATCAACAAGGCAAAAGTGGAGGACTACGAAAGAAGTTTTTACATTTCTTTACTCTAAGTTTACTCTTTCCCACTACGTTTTCAGGAGGGTAGAGCCCAATAAAAATCATGTTTTGACTGGAGTCAGAGCGACATTAGAGTAATGAAGCTGTATCCCAAGTCATGTGGCGAAGGCATCGGCTTTTTCTTTTCTTTTTTTCATCATCCAAAGTCATAAAAATCCGTATTTTCCACAAAGAGGCAGAAGAAGAATAAAAGTGGAGGAATTGATGTGACACTTAACGAAGTATATTTTGTCTGGGTATGAGGCGTCCAATAGTTTTGTGGCCCTTAAGAATTTTAGAGATTGTTTGAGCAAACAAACTGAAGGAAGTTACGCGTTTCGTCTCACCTTCTTTCATATAACAGTTACGACAGATCGGAACGAGCCAATTTTACTGGAGGATTTGAACGGCGTAACAATTCCGGACAACTGCTGCCACTTATTTCGTATTTCAAGGCATCGTGCCAGCAGCGGGTACACCACACACTGATTTCCGAGTCCTACAGATGCAATAGGTCTCTGAATAAGAGAACCTGAAGGTAGAAACAGAAGGGTACCAATCACGCAGCATGGCCCAATGAGCGAGTTTTCGAGGTAACGTACCAAAATTGACGCTACCAGTACTACAACATTGTATACGTTTACGACTTTCGAACGTAGATTCCATCCGGACCGGATTTTGGTAAAATTTTGGCGGGATGTTGATGAAATTTATAAGGGATCATAGGTACTCAAATTAGGAGGATTAGGCAGTCAGATGAAACTCTACATATGTAGAGACAGACATACCGATAAACCAAATTTGTTCCTTGATATCTGAGGGAACATTTTAATGTCGGAGGAAATTTCACAGCATTCTGAATCAAACCCAAGATTTGAAAAATCACGCTCTCTCTACGGTATCTTTTGGTTTATTATTTTTAATAATAAACCTTTGGAGCATGAAACAAAATTACCCCCCCCCCCCTTCAAAATTTAATGGTTTACGTTTCAAGGTACGTAGAATCCGAAAATGCAATTAAAAAAATTACTGTCCAACCGCCGTACACAGCATTTTTCTTAGTTACCATGAACCGAAATTGATGAAATTTGGTTTGTAGGTCCCATTTGGAGTCTAGTTGGTCCTCGAAGCTCGGCGTTACTGTCAGTCATCTCTAAGGGATGAAAAATAGGGGTTGAAATTTTCAGGACGCCGTAGTTCGAAAACTTTCAATAAAAGGGTATGGGTTTTTTACGTTTTTAAATTGATCTTGAACTAAAGAATTTTTTGAGAACATCCGGAGCGCTGTACGACCAGCCGTTCGTTTGCACCGAAAAGCTTCGTCAACATGATCGTGAATCAAACGGTATAAATCCGGCCCAGGTATCACCGCTAGGGAGCACCTGATTATAATCAAGGATGGCTGTAGGAAGTAGTTGGTTGTTCTGTGATATTATTCCATTTGAAAAACACTCCAAGTTATTACACAACGGTTTATTATTTGCCTGTATAGATGCCCCTTCAGCGTAGATCACTGTTTTCTGTGGTCAATACCCTCGAGCTCCCCCCAGGAAAGCCCTAAATCGAGTACTGGAGCCGGCCCGGGAATTAAAGTTTCATAGCAACGCGCGGGATTCAATAATTAAATCATTAATTATTTGCAGTTAATCATGGAGCATAAGGTAAATAATAAACCGTTGTGTAATAATTTACCTGCATAGATGCCCCCTCTCCGTAGATTATTATAATAAACCTTTGTGTAATAATTTACTGCTGTGTAATAATTTACCGTTGTGTAATAATTTACCCAATAATAGGTACTCCAACGTTTGTTCAAGTTGCAAAAGTACCAAATCAACAAAATCCAAAAGATGCATCATTTTTCAAACGAAATAATATCACAGAACAACTAACTCGATTTCATACAACCATCCGCGATTATAATCTGGTGCTCCCTAGCGATGATATCTGGGCCGGATTTATACTGTTTAATTCACGATCATGTTGACGAAGCCTGTCGGTGCAAAATTCTAGGCCTTACTGTGAAAGAACGGCTGGACGTACAGTGCTCCGGGTGGTCTCAAAAAACTACCAAGTCCAAGAACTATTTAGAAACGTTAAAAAAATCGAGGTAACGGCGTCCTATTTTTCACCCCTTAGAGATGACTGAAATTAACGCCGAACTCCGCGGACCAACTACAAACCCCCAAATGGGACCTACAAACCAAATTTCATCAAACTTCGGTTCATGGTAACTAAGAAAAGTGTGAAGTGCGGCGGTGTGTGTGTGTGCGGCGTACGGCGGACAGACAGAAATTTTTTAATTGAATTTCGGATTCCACTTACCTTGAAACGGAAACCATCAAAGTTAGAGAGGGGGGGGGGGGGGGGGTACAATTTTTTTTCATGCTCGATTCCAAAGGTTCATCATTGAAAATAGTAAACTAAAATTATGGATCTTTTGGATTTTGTTGATAGGCACTTGTTCAACTTGAAGAGTTGAAGTATTATTGGGTAAATTATTACAAAACGGTAAATTATTACAGAACGGTTTATTATTTATCATATGCTTCATGAATAACTACAAATAATTGGTGATCGACTTATTGAATCCCGCGCGTAATAATAATTTGCAGCGTTTATTGAATCAATACTGTTGATGTTAAATCTGTTCTTCAATCAGTACATTTGAGCGATTTCTCGCTTCCACAATTTCAGGTCCATTGTTGGTGGGGGAACACAACCGATCTCTTCCATCTTCGGTGCCCACGCCTTGTCATGTAGATCGAGTCCAGAAAAGGTGGAGATGAGGCACACGTGTCTGTGTGCCCGTGTGCTCGAGTGTCCGTGAACACAAACTATACCAGACCCCAGTATCTCGAGGCCCCCGATAAAAATCTTCTACATTAACACAACTATGAGACCCCATCACAAACACGCATTAAAATAAAACAGAGCCTCACTATTTAAAACAGATAACCCACGGAAATGAATGTTTTCGATGCCATCGTCAACTTTTTCTTCCAAGTTCACGTCTACCGTAGACCTTGTTTTTCTTCGTTCCTGTTTTCTATTATACCTCATCTCCTTCAGGTGACAAATGGGCCTCTCTCAGTCGAAAGGGAATGGACTGTTCGTCCCCATAAATTATCTACGGATAATACGATCTAATCTCATTCAATGGGTAACAACCATTTTCAATAATACAAACGTCACAGTAAGAATAGTAAACACGAAACAACAAATCAAGTTAAATAACAACTAAGTTCAGGACTGCAATGTGACAATATTTATGATAAATAATAACGACCCATAAATTCAAAAGCACTCTCAACCGACTTTGTTTTGCTCTTAGCCACAGTCAGTGATCGAATTCAGTGAGCTTATGTCACGTTGTGAACAGTTCATTCAACTACATCGAGCTATGTTACTAGAATTACTTTATCGAGGTTGATATTATTATTAAACGAAATCGAAACTAGCGCAGGAGAAAAGGCCGTGTGAACCGCGGAAGTCGCTAGCAAGTGTTTGTGTTTACAGTCCCGCTCGGGAAAATGATAATTTTATTGAACTCGGCTATCAATGAGATAAATGGGTGGAGAACGTTTGAAAAAAAAAGAAGAAAAAAAAAAAACAAGAGCGAAAACATTGTAAATCCGGATGAAAGTGTCGGAGAATAATTCGTAGATATTTTAAATTGTGAAGAACGGTATTTAACTAGCGATATCGTTCCTTTTCGCGCCCCTCATACACCCAATAAATATTTCGTTATAGAACTAGACAGTAACAGCCTTCATAGTTTTATTATTACTTACTTCTGTTGGTTTATTATTTTCAATAATGGACATTTGTAATCGAGCATGGGAAAAAATAAAAAATTAGCCCCTTCCCCCCCTCAAAATTTGATGGTTTCCGTTTCTAGGTATGTAGAATCCGAAAGTGGATTTAAAAAAAAGTCTGTCCGTCCGCCAGAATCTGGCCCAGGTATCATCTCTAGGGAACACCTGATTATAACCACGGATGGCTGTATGAAGCCGAATTGGTTGTTCTGTAATATTATTTCATCTGAAAAATGATGGATCTTTTGAATTGTGTTGGTAGGCACTTTTGCAACTTGAACAAAATTTATGCTTCATGAATAAAAACAAATAATTATTAATGACTGAATTATTGAATCCCACGCATTAGTATCAAACGGCAATTCCCCGGCCAACTCCAATACTCGACTTCGGACTTTCCTGACCACACAAAACAGTGACCTATGCAGAAGGAGCATCTATACAGGTAAATAATAAACCGTTGTGTAATAATTTGCAGCGTTTTTTCTACTTATAACCCTTGATTCATCCTCATTAGGTATATCCCTGGGGAACTATTTTTAGTTGAACGCTAAGACACTAATTTGTTATTCCCTGTAGGTTTCACGTGATTCTGTCTGAGGTGAAGAGCTGATCGCTGGGCGCGTAAGCTACAAGAAGCTTGCAGGGGGACATTAAATCCGGACGCTCTAGCCCGCATGGAAACCCCAGCCCTTTTTATTGATTTTATTATTAAACTTATTAAATTGCATTATTATTATAAAATTAATTTTATTATTAATTTTATTATTGGTAAATCCTTTTATTGCCAAATGTCAGTGAGGCTCTTATGGGTCGTATTCACTTGTATCAAATCGACGTATCGTAACAACTTACGATACGAGCAAACCAACCCTCCGCAATTCATCGCGAATCACTCATCAGCAGAGATGTCAAAATTTCATACTTGATTATGCCATATGATTTTGTCATAAAATAGCCGTTTCGGGGGTAAACATCATAAAATGGGCGTTTTTCGTTATTTTGTCATAATATTATTTTTATTCTGTCATGAAATCGACGTTTTTGACAGTTCAGAGCCAGTTGAGTCTCAGGCCAAGGTAAGGCACTTCGAACCAAAAAAATCAGTCATGCAGCATGACTTAATGAGCGAATTTTCAAAGAAATATTCGAATTAATGGCTATGGTTTTGAATAAAGGAAAACTTCGGTCTAAAATTTGGTTTTCTATGTATATTCTCTTCGTATTTATTTTAATTTGTACGTTTTGTCCATCCTGATTCTACCGTTTGTTTATTACGTAATTGTACTAAGTGCTTATTTATTTGATCGCTGTGGGTAAATTCAAGGAGTTGTACTAATCGTTTGCCTCCCCCTTTTTTGCTTCGAACTCTCGTCTTCAATTAATACTTCTCACATTTTTCAATCTGACCACTCTAAGGGGGTGGGGGTAAGAGTTTAAAGATTATCCTAGTTTTGGGTAATTTTTGCGCACTTTAAATGCTCTAATTTAAGAACGGATTTAGATATCTAAAATCCGATTTCACTATCGTGTTCAGCGTGCAAAAACCTTTAAAATGAGGGGTCACTTGTTAGAAAATAACATTTTGGGGATTTTTGGGTAATTTTTGCGCACTTTAAATGCTCTAATTTGAGAACGGATCAAGATATCTAAAATCCGATTCCACCATCGTGTTCAGCGTGCAAAAACCTTTAAAATGAGGGGTCACTTGTTGGAAAATAACATTTTGGGGATTTTTGGGTAATTTTTGCGCACTTTAAATGCTCTAATTTGAGAACGGATCAAGATATCTAAAATCCGATTCCACCATCGTGTTCAGCGTGCAAAAACCTTTAAAATGAGGGGTCACTTGTTAGAAAATAACATTTTGGGGATTTTTAGGTAATTTTTGCGCACTTTAAATGCTCTAATTTGAGAACGGATCAAGATATCTAAAATCCGATTCCACCATCGTGTTCAGCGTGCAAAAACCTTTAAAATGAGGGGTCACTTGTTGGAAAATAACATTTTGGGGATTTTTGGGTAATTTTTGCGCACTTTAAATGCGCCAAAACCCTCCTTAGAGTAGGCCAATTTCGCCCATCTTCGAACTTAGCCTTTCGATTGCCAAGATAGATTTTTTGTGCAAATTTGAGCTGTTTATCTCAATTCTATCGAGAGTTATCGTCTGGAGTGACACATATATAAATAAATATATATATATATATACATATAAAAAAGTGTTAAATTTCAGGAATCGTTTTAGAATGGTCTGAAACGGATTTCTATGAAGAAAATTTCCAAAAATTTATATTATTTAAATTTCGAAGCCATTGCAATAGCTTCATTTTCTTTGAAAATTCGCTAAAATATGGCTGGGGCGAAAATGAGGTTTCATGCATGAAATTCGCTCCTAACTCTTCAGCTGACGTCGAGCGCTCGTTTTCGCTATATAAAACGCTCCTGACTGACAAGCGTACGAACTTGACAATCGGGAACATCGAACAACATTTAATTGTATTTTATAATGATAATATTGATAATTTTGAAGATTGAATAACGTAACTATGTAATGTAAATGTTGTAAATAATAAATAATAAATGTTGTGAATATGTACTGAATAGTTGTACAATATTAATATATCATCCTTCTTCGATCAAAAATGATTAGACGATAATGTCATACTTTTTTTTAACATCATAAAATGGCCAATTTTTGAAAATAAACGTCATGAAATGAGAAAATAAACATCACAAATGTCATAGAATAAATGCCATGAAATGAAAAAAATAACATCATAAAGTTGACGTCTCTGCTCATCAGTTACGTTGCATCTGCCCCACTGATGAGCGTAGCATCCGCTGATACTGCTTCACCTCAAACTTAAGTCTTCGCACAGTGAAAATGACTGCGGCACTTGCTGCAGCTGCCTGCGTTTTTATTTAATTCCTCGATTTCAAGGAAGAAGAAAACAAACGCGACGCTGGTGGACATGTTCGTGACACGCATGCGAAGTGTGAACTTTAATGTAAGTAAGAACGGTGAGATATCTTGGGGTTTACATCGATTATAAGCTTAAATGGGACGACCACGTTAGGTTTATCATGAACAAACTAAGGAAAATAGCTTTTGTTATGAATAAGCTTAAATTCTTAAAGGATAATACAAACAAAAACTGTATACTATGCCATGGCACAGTCATCTTTACAATTTGCTATTCCAATATGGGGAGGAACATTTAAGTGCGTACTTGAACCACTATTTGTTTCGCAGAAGAAAGTTCTGAAAATAGGTTTCATTAAAAATCAAAGGTACCCAACATACGACTTATTCAAAGGACTGTGTATTTTAAGTGTTCAGCAGCTCTACACTTTTAGTTTGTGTAAATATATTTTGAAGAATAAAAATTAATTTGGGTATAATTTTAGATATATAAGAGGAAAGCCTTATAGGATGGAATTACCTAAAATAAGGAATACGTTTTGGGGGCGCAGTCCGAAATACAGAATGATAGTTGTATTCAACTTTTTATTCGAAATAATGCGAACGACAACCGTTACTCTATGAACAAATTAATCGATATTTTGAAGAAACATATTATAACAAGGGACGAATTGATCACAGACTGTAATAAGACTCGATATCCTACATAATGTACTAGTCTAAGTAAATTATAGAGACTTTCAAGATATTAATGGATTGGTTGAAGTTAATGTTCTATATCTAGAGTATAATTTGTAATGAAAGATATTGTAACTATTATTATAAGGATAAGGTTTAGATCCCAAAGAGAAATTCGGCAGTATACTTGGACTATATAGATTTCATGGGGTGTACCCATATCATCAGTTCACCCTTACGGAAGACTCTTAACTTTATTTCACTGTAAGATTATTGCTCTAACGATAGGAGAATTTAAATTAAAGAAAAAAAAGTACACTTAAGTAAATCTTGGCAATTAAGCTTAAATATGAGAACAAGTGAGGAAGAGTAATGACTCATGTAAGCCAGCACAAGCTATGCTTATATAGGCTTACATTTTCCTTCGATGTAAACTAGAACTACATAGGAGACTTTAGGTATCTGAAGACACTAATATGATTTTGGTATTACTATTGTATAATGTAAACGCATCTACTTCTAATGTAAAGAAGGAGGAAATAAAATTCGAAATTCAAATTCAAAATTCAAAATGTGACAGCAGTTTGTTGGCAGATTTGCGGTTCTAACAAGTCAGCGGAATATACAAAAATTTCTCTCGGATGCATCCGACAGACTTCGAGTCATTTTTGCAGTTGGGTGGGCCAAAAATGTCAAAAACTGATAGGTACCACAATGAGGAAAGCCGTTCCTGCTCATGACAGCTAACTTTGCGGTTTTGGTTTATTATTATGTGACTAACACCTACATAAATATTATGTATTCGCTCAGTAAAAAAAACTATATAACACCCCCTCAAAAAATTTTCTATTACGTTTCAAGGTGCGCAGATTCCAAAACTGCAATGCCCGTCTGCCGTACGCCGTATCATCTACATCTACCTCATTTTCGGTCTAAAAAAATTCGTTCTTTCGCTCACAGGCTCCATTTGGGCCCTAGTTGTGTCCCGAAACTTTGCAGCCCTATCGGAATATACCCAGGGGTGTTATGGGTGAAAAATGGGTGTAAAAATAGGGGGTTTTGGAGTTTGTTAACATCAGCTTTTAAGGCATTGTTTTCCATGTTTTTTTAGGACGATGAGACAGAATGTGAAGTCGATTTTGACCAAAGAGTGGAAAACTGAGGTTGAGCTCCGAATAGTCATTTTTTATGAGTCAAAAACCTGTGAAATTATCTTCTGAAATCACCATACATTTGTATAATAACACTAGAAGTATTATCAACAGGTAAATCAGGACAATTAAATGGCCTATCACTGATCAAAGATAATTTGTTTTGAAAAAAATTAAACAATTTAAAAAATAGCAGCATAATTCGTGTTTTTGAGAAACAGTAAATGAACAGCCAACATTTCTGTAGGTGAGTCCAGTAGAATAATAAAACCATGTTACCAAGGAAAAAGAAAAACGGAGTTATTGAAAAAATGGTCTATTTCCACTAATACACGAAAAACGCAAAAAATACTGTTATACCGGTTTCGGTGATCAAACCATCGTGTTTGTTACTGACGATGGTTTGATCACCGAAACCGGTATAACAGTGTTGTTTGCGTTTTTCGTGTATTAGTGGAAATAGACTATTTTTTAAATAACTCCGTTTTTCTTTGAAATGGGTTTCCACGATTTCTTCGCGAGTGATTTAGTTCGTACCATGTTCCCAAGGACTTTGCAGCGTTTTTGGCTACCGGCGATTCATATCGGAGTTTTTGAACTTGGTAACTACGAACTACATCTCCTGTACTGCAGCTCTCCCCGTATCATTCCTTTGATGTGACGGGGCCTTTCGAGCGATCAGACCCGTTGCGTATCATTTTCTCATATTTGCTACGGGGCGTTGCCAATTATGACGCCACAACTGCCACGCAACGGTGTTACAATACGGCGATTTGATACAAGTACGTACGAGCCTTTACTTAGGAGGGTGGATAAATAGCATTATTTACAAAATAATTTAAACCCTTTAGGTACAAAATAATTTCAATCTTTTTACAAATTTATTTAAACCTTTTACAAATGTATTACAACCATTTATAAAATTATTCAAACCCTTAACAAATTTATTTAGACCTCTATTCTTAAACGTAGGTACTCATTAGAACGAAAACGTCTACAGGTTATGCGCGTAAGACAAACCGTAGTAATGGCCACGAGAAGGGGGCTGAGTTCTACGTACGAGTAGGTTCCTGGTATTCCTTCTGAATGTTGAGACCACTCTCCAATAATTTCTCCCACGTACCTTATGACGGTGAGCTTCTAACCATTCTGATTAGAGCCTCCATATTCTCCTATGCTGAACACTGGAAAAGGCGTTCTCAAAAATAAATACGAAACCAAGATAAGCAGTTAAGCTGCCAAGGTAAGCACCAGCTTCCAGAAGTTATTCAGCAAAGTTTGCTTTCAATCACAACTCAATATTGTGTGAATTATGTAATGGGCATGATTTTATTATTGCCCGACGCAGCAGCAGGCCATCCACTTCATTAGTCCGTTGGAACTACCTTCATATTAAAGCACATCCTTCAAATGTTCAGAATTCAATAATTAAATTTTATTTTTATTCCTTATTGCAAATACTGCCGTATTTTTTGAACGAGTTTAAATAAATCTGTAAAAGTTTTAATTAATTATGTAAAGCGTTGTAATAACTTTGTAACAGGTTTAATTAAATTTGTAAAAGGTTTAAATAAATTTGTAAACGGTTTAAATAATTATGTGAAAGGTTTAATTAATTACGTAAAGGGTTGTAATAATTTTGTAAAAGGTTTAAATAAATTTGTAAAAAGGTGGAAATTATTTTGAAAAGGGTTTAAATTATTTTATAAAGGGTTTAAATAAATTTGTAAATTTTATATATATATATCGAAAAGTGACCCTTGAAACCGTCGTAAAAATCTGGAAGTTTGAAAATATACTCCTCGGGCCCCCAGAATTCGTTGTATAGTAAGTTTTTGGTGTCTTGACGTTCCAAGTGGCGCCACAAGAGAACAAAACACCGGTAATAGTGGGATCTTGTGACCTCAAATTTTCAGGAGATACTGTCACGTAGGTATCGCTATATAGGTTTTGGTACGAAGATGAAAACAGGTAGTGGCGTCAAAAAATCCAAAAACAGCTACTTTGCCGTAGGTATGCGTTGTATTCGTTTTACTAGAGATGTACGTGAGGCTACTGGACAGCGGACCCACTAGTTAAGCTTTGAATATTAGGAATAACTCATATTTTTTGCCGAAAGTCAGTGAGGCTCTTACTTAGAGTCAAGCGGGTGACATTTGCAGGTGACTATCTTTACATATTATATAATTATATATACATAAATATAATTATATGTGTGTAAGTCTGTACCGCTCTAAAAGCCTTAATTTTAGGTATTTTGACTTGAAATTTAGACAGTATACTCCTTAGGCCTCCAGAATTTTTTGCAGGAAACGGTGCCACGTTGGCACCGGTGTTGCCACCTGTCAGAAAATTGTGTTTGGTATAGTTTTTCATGTTTTCCAGCACGCTGACTCGAATGGAACAACTTTCAAAGCTCTATCAATCATCCTTAGAGCGACTGATGAATATTTAGCCATAAAACGTTAAGAAAAGTAGCCATTATCGAGCGTGGTGCCTACCAGGCAGAATTTGAGCCTATTTTCAAAACTGCGTGCGGCACCTGGCCATTCATCATTGTTCCAAGGCACACCTACGTGGGGGTGTTGCTAACAGATAGTACTAGAAACTAACCAAAGTCAATCCAAGGTGCCGGTTACGTTTATCCAAAAACTGTCTACAAAGAGAACAACTTAGTATGGGGGGCGCGTGTTTGGGGTTTGGAAGGGAGAGCTCCGCTAAAACAACGTTCTGGAAGGAAACGGATATAATAAATCCACTCAACAAGGCTCAACAGGCCCCTTCGACGATTAAACACATGATTTCACCAGCTTTTAAGAGGGACACCGAAAGCTTATTCATTCCGTTGATTCAGTGAAAAAAATAATTAGCAATAGAGCTATTCCGATTAGGGTTATTTTGCAGGTATAATAATTATTATAATTATTCAAGCGGTATGCAATGACCATGCTATGACTCTATCACGATAATAAATTATGGATATTGCCCATAACGGCTTCGTTAGCTTGTTGACAAGATCAGCTACAATCGAACTAGTAATCTTCCCGATTGAAAGCCCCATTGCTTTAATTGACCAAAACGTCGAGATCCTAACGAGTACTTAACATTATTTAGTACCTGTTTACCCGAAGTACTGGTTTACTCGAAGTACTTGTTTACTCGAAGTATCTGTTTATTCAATCTTGAAAATACGTTAGATGCATGTTTGTTAGGTATAACGGATTTGGTGGGGATAATGGTATTTTTAAACGTACATTTATATTTAAACATTACACGGATACAATTTCGAAAGAAAACAAAATCATAAGAAATTAGTCCCTAATATGGGTAAGGCCCGTGTTAAGGGGAAGTCAACATACAGAGTACCTATTATTATTATTGTTCGTTATTTATTGGTAGGGAATGGCTGGAATTTGCATAGTTTGCATAGGTATGTGTTTTTTATCGTGTATATCGTTCTACTTTTCCGTTTTGAGGGTATCTGAAGCGTTTAGCGTGTGTTAAATTGAAATTTAAATAGCATAATTATTTCGCTCGATTTAGGAGATTTTTGCATATTTTGACCGTTTTGTGCATATTTCTGCATTTTAAATCAAAATTGGGGAATTTCCCAATTTTTCGACATTCCAATCGCCAAATCCTCCGAGACACCTATGTGTTTCTGAATAGGGGTCACGGATAAATTCTTAGGCCATTCGCCGTTTAATCCGTGAACCTGGTAGGGCTTAGGCGCGCCCTTACCATTTATCCCTGAATGGGATTGCCTTTCACTTTCGGGCTATAAATACGTCACAATTGACAATTTGGAAAAATTAATTGTGACCCAGTGCTATAATATTGAGATAGCGAGTGATTTTTTGGTATAAATTTTGTATAAAAAAATAATTTTGTATAAATGAAATAATTTAAAATCAAATAAATTTTGTCAAATTAAATAATAGATATTTTGTAAATATTGTATAGGCGAGAAAAAACGTGTGTACATTTTCATTCCATTTTCTTCCTTGATCCTTTTCTGTAATTTTTTAAGGACGCGATAATAACTGGAACATAATTGATAGACTACCTGAACCTACGTCTCACAGCAAAATTTAGTTAATTTTAGAAATGGTTTTAATTTTTTTTAAAGTAATTTTGCTTGGGGTGCATATTTTGTCCATTTTGAGTGCACATTTTGGCCAAATTTTGTGCATATAATTCTAGTGTCTATTTATTAGATGTATTGTTCATAGGAGTGCCTGTTAATAACAGATACTTCCAAGCGCATCACAGCAATTTCACAGCTGAAAAGGAACGCGTTTTAAACTATTAAAAAAAAAAAAAAAAAAAAAAAAAAAATCAGAACCATCGACTAGTAAGGTTTTGACAAATTCTTCCTACTTCGTACTTAACCCATGTTGAATAGAAGTAGGTCAAATACAAAGAATTCACATAGACAGGTAAAGGTAAACCCTACGGTCAGTTTTAAGGAGTCCAGGTAGGACCAGAGAGGTACGGTACAGGGTAATGGAAAAACCTTCACATCTTAGCTATCCACAAATGTGTGATGTGTTGTTCAACGCTTTCAATCTACGAAATACTCTGTGGGAGGATTTTCTACGTTGAACAGTAATAATTGTGACCAGATACCATCCATAAAACCCCGAAATTTGAGGAGCTGATTAAAATACTAAGGCGTATTTTTTATAATCCGCCTTGCGCCTATTATAACGCAATTTGCTTTGCGGCGACAATCTACTGATGTATGCAATCCATCGAGTCCTACATCGGCCTTACACCTAAAAGTATGTGAAACACCAAAATAAGGGAGTGAAATCCCATAGAAGTCATACAAACAACCAAAATCGAAGGAAATACAAACCCGTTGCATTCGTCTTGTACTGAAAGGTTACAATACAGAAAAAACGCTGCAAAGTCCTTGTCACATGGGTTTTTCTTTCATGTAAGATAATTGAAATACCTAGCTATTTCTGATGTTTTCCACCAATTTTGGCCCCTAAAATACGAATTAGGTAGGCTTCTTTTTTTTTTTCAAATTATCTTTGATTATTGATAGTGCCAATTGATCCACGTGCTAACACTTTTTCTAGTATTATTATACAAATTGATGGTGATTTCAGACGATTTCCCAGGTTTTTTACTCATAAAAAATCAATTTTGGGAGCTGAACATTTGGTAGAACCTCAATTTTCTACTCGTTGGTCAAAACCGACTTCATATTCGGTCTTCTCGCCCCCAAAAACTTGGAAAACTATACCTCAAAAGCTCATGTTACTACCATGTTACTAAAGCACAAAAAGTACCCATTTGTATACACATTTTCACTCATAACACCCTTGGACATATTCCGATCGGGCTGCAAAGTTTCGGGACACAACTAGGGCCCAAATGGAGCATGTGTGCGAAAGAACGACTTTTTTAGACCTAAAATGAAGCCGGTACACGTGATACGGCGGACGGACATTGCATTTTTGGAATCTACGCACCTTGAAACGGAAAAGAAAAAATTTTTGAGGGGGTGTTATAAAATTTTTTTGCTGAGCGAATACATAGGTGTATTATTCACAGAATAATAAACGAAAATAACGAAATGTAACCGCCTGTTGGTTTCAAATCACTACTGAAGTAGGTGGAAGATTAAACTGCAGAAATGAACATGGAATTACCTGTCGAAGGGAAATCAACAAAGAAATCACCACAGAAGTCCAACAGAACAAAGATTACCTGTAATAAAATCACTACGAGAGACCTGTCAGAGTGAATTCAAGCAAGTACCACAGAAACCACGATATACATCATATTTCTCAAACACAATCAAGGAGGAGCTAAGATTACTACAAATTAACCCGAGAAAATTGACCTTGTATTGCACGCTCCACAGTTTTTCTAAGAAAAAAAATTCGAAACTACCGAGAAACAAACAACGTAATAATCCAACCTACTCATTTTGACATAATAATGACGTCATTAAACTATGATTATATGCTCCCATTTATGTGAAAAAATAGGTGTAAAATACCACGATCGGGTGCCGCACATAAAACGTTTTCTCGTAGCTTGTTAGACAATGAAAGGGGACAAGAGCAAAAATACCATTCATTACCCGAAAAACAATTACCAGGCTGCAATCAACTGTTTTAACTGCTTGGAATCTGAGGAGCTGCAAGCTAATTGAAGCAAAGAAACGTCTCGAGTCGCCCTCCGCGATTTTTCCACCGGATAATTATTATTCTCATTTCAAAATACGTAGTTTCTGACTGTTCGAATAATAAACGGAGTTGTAACGTTTTCTTAATCATAACGAGTTGTCGGAGCTCGAACGAAGTCGTAATGTTTCGCTGCATGTGGAATGCGGGGAGATACGACTATTGAAGACAGCCAGATTGCGACATTTGGAAGGTGTACATTACAAAAAAAGACTTCTTAATTGACGTTATCGTTTACAACGATTTCACACATTTCCATATAATAACGATGTTACTTCATGACGTAATTCATCCTTTAGACAGCGCACTGCCTTATTTTATATTGAGGAGGGACAATATGACGTATTTACATAGTAAAATGCCAAGCTATTACTAACCGAAGATGAAAAGGTATCGGATGGATGTTCGGTACGAGGTGCCTACTCAATTTCATGAGATGTCTATGACTGAATCAGCTTTTACGTAACCATCAATGTATTTATATTCACGAGAAACTAGAAATAAGAATCGGGTGAGAGTGTGTACATTATGAAGACTCAAGAAGGACGTTTGGGTGTACACGGATCCAGCATTCACCAGTAAGGTTTGCCCTGAAATGTGCACGAATAATGAGGATCCAAGGAGTTGTACTGTACGTACGGTGACCGGAGGTGACTACTTTTCCCTCTCATGGTCCTTTGAGACCCTCGAAAGGCCCTAAAATGTACTACTTTAGGTTCCTAGGTGCCTACGTAAGTATTCGATTGAAAAAGAGAAAAAACGTCGGCCAATTCGAGTAGGCAGTACAGCTTGCTCACTTGAATCACATGAACGTATAGAATAGTTGGGAAGGTTCGTTTTGATACGGGACCATCTGCGATCAAACCCGCGTGTACCCTCAAAATTTCAGCTCTCTACGACTATTTTTCGCGTACTTAGAAGCGTTACAAGGAAATGGTCAACATGTCATGTTCGCGCAAGCGCAGACGAAATTTACATTACGATTCCAATGAAATTCATATGAAACGATCAAAGTATTATTCCTGATCGGCCCTCCAAGTCTGAACACATTTCAACGACATTTAAGGTAGTTATGGGAGTTTCAATTATTTCACGTTTGCGCATGCGCAGACGAAAGTTACAGTACTTTTTCAATGATTTTGATATGGGACCATCTTTGACCCAACCCGCACCTACCCTCCAAAATTCAGCCCATTTCGACCATTACTTCGGGTAGTTATGGGCGTTACAAGGAATTACCACAGACAGACAGACAAGCACGGAACCAAAAATGTTCCTGGATGTTTAAAACGCAAAATGGTAGTGAAAATTTTAATTTTGGAGGACATAATTTGTTTTGTTTACTCAATCACGAATCCAAGGCTTCCCCAGCTTGGATAGTGAGGAAGCAAAATGTACTTTGAATGTTACCTAATCTGGTAGGCATACCTAACATGGACCCCTCGGAGCACTGGGTCGAGCTTTTTAAACACTGCGACTCGATACAGGTTCATCTCAATAACATGAAAAAAGTTAGTGGGTTTGTTATTGTTTGCCTACCAGCATCAAGCGCAGCAACCGGGAGACTTTTTACACAGAATGTGTTTTAGCCATGGACTAACTAGCCAAAAAAGGTAACGAAATCTGGGACGCTGTTATGAAAAATTTCTAATGATTTTCACGTAAGTACAACCGATTCGTTGCTACGGAACTTTAACTTCGCCAGTTATCATCGTATTTTCATTACCAACAACTACAGGAGCGAAGAAAAAATAGCTCAAGATAGACACGTTGACAGAATCGATGAAAGCTGTTTTCTTCTTTGGCTGAACGCGAAGATTTACTTGAACTACAGCAGTGTTAAATATCTACTTAATTTTGGTTTATTATTCTGTGAATAATACACCTATGTATTCGCTCAGCAAAAAATTTTTATAACACCCCCTCAAAATTTTTTCTTTTCCGTTTCAAGGTGCGTAGATTCAAAAAATGCAATGTCCGTCCGAAGTACGCCGTCCGCCGTCCGCCGTATCACGTGTACAGGCTTCATTTTTGGTCTAAAAAATTCGTTCTTTCGCACACATGCTCCATTTGGGCCCTAGTTGTGTCCCGAAACTTTTCAGCCCGATCGGAATATACCCAGGGGTGTTATGAGTGAAAATGTGTGTAAAAATAGGTACTTTTTGCGTTTTAGCAACATGTTAGTAAAATGAGCTTTTGAGGTATCGTTTTTCATGTTTTTGGGGACGAGAAGACCGAATATGAAGTCGATTTTGACCAAAGAGTGGAAAATTGAGGTTGTACCAGATGTTCAGCTCCCAACATTGATTTTTTATAAGTCAAAAACCTGGAAAATCGTCTGAAATCACCATCAATTTGTAGAACAACACTAGAAAAAGTATCAACAGGTGGATCAAGACGATTAAATGGTACTATCAATGATCAAAGATAAATAAAGATAATCAAAGATAAGAGCCTACCTACCTAATTCCTGTTTTGGGGGCCAAAATTGGTGGAAACCACCAGAAATAGCTATTTAAATTATTTTATATGAAAGAAACAATAAATAAACAGCCAACGTTTCTGTAGGTGTGTCCAATAGAATAATAAACCCATGTGAAAAGGACTTTGCAGCGTTTTTTTATTGGTCTAATATGAAGCAAAGGTAAATGAGATTTTGTTTTAAGGAACTGAAATATTTTTTGCGAAAATATTTTCGAAGTTTAAAGTCTACTCGATGTTTTCCAGTTTCGAAAGTTTACAATTCGTTTCCATGTAAGGTATCCACCCTCGTGTGTTAAAATTAAGTACGTTAATTATTTAAATAATTATGCAGTACCCACCCGCTTGCTTCTTCTACAACTTATTGATTTTGAACCTGCATTAAAATTTATATTCTTAAATATTATATTTTCATTACATTCTTCGTTGCAGTAATGTTTCTCAAAAATAATCTTGTTTTATTTCAAAAGAATGATTTACCTATATAATGTATGATTAATTTGATTCAACAGTTTTTCTAGTTAATATTGTATATATTATGTAATTTTATATATTTATTATGTAATTTTTGCAGTTGTAACGATCATGTGAATGATTTCTACAAATAAAATAATTTGATTTGATTTAAAATAGTTTTCGCGAGACGTCCTAGTCTCCTCAATTCCTCCTCTATTTATATACCTGCCTATTGATAATGTTCAGTTTTTGCTGATAGTACTAGGTCCTTCTTTCTACTACGAAAACCTGGTCACCGTAGATATGAACACGAACAGCCGCAAAAGCGTCACAACTATCAATATCAAAATTTTAATTTGTACCTATAAATGCCTGTTTGAATATATATATATATATATATATAGACAAGTACCTAATTTGGCGCGCTGTCTCAGGTTAATCAAGCAAAATTTCACGTAAATGCAGTACTTTCTAAAGAATTTTGACTACAACTTATTCTCAACATTTTACTTCAGATGGTGGAATCTGTGGATGTTAAAGCTACGTTAAACTTAGAATTAGAAAGTTAAGTTTGAGATTTTTACCTGGTTCAGTTTCTTGCGGTTGAGGTATGATTTGGAAGACCTCGTTGATGTCAGCTTGGAGGTCCTTGCCCTCAGAGCGCCTTTGGAGCTGGTGAAGCTGCTCCATTTGGAGATGTTTCATTGAGCGAACGTGCTGCAGCAGCGGTAGTCGTGCCCGAGCCGAGAACCCGCACAGGACACAATGATACACTTTGGGCACACCGTCCGCATCTGAATCCCGCAGGTGCCGAAAAAGAAGTTGAGAAGCTTCGTGCCTTTGGCCAGCAGCGTGGAGCTGAAGCTTGTGAGCAGAATTGGTGTAGTAGTCGCATGCGTGACATCTAACTTGGACGCCGCCGGGAGAAGAAACGTATTTCAACTTCCACTCATTCCTCGGGCCGCCTTCTTTGACGTGGTTCACATGCTGAAGCCTTTGCAAGTGTTTGTCAGTCTTGCAGTGGAGTTGAAAGTTTGCTTTGAGATTCGTTTTGTATGTGCACAACTTACACACGTAGTGTCCAGCAACAAGCGCCAATATTTCCTGCTCTCGGATTTTGGTCCTGTCAGCAGCCAGGTGGTGGGAGAGTGCTTCCAAGGAGTCCGACGAAAACACGTTGCAGACGCAACAGTGGAACAGATGGTCGGGATTGGGATCCGCTGGTTCTGGAGGAGGTTCCATAGTTTCAGGATTGAGCCCCATGTCCATATGAGGTGCCAGTTCGGGAGGTATGTGAGGTGGCATTTGACCCCCAGTCATCATCTGGATCAGAAGAGCTTGATTGTAGGCCATATCAGCTAGAGCTGCCTCCGTGTGAGGCGGTGGCTTGTCGCCGGGGAGAGTCAACCCAGGGTGGAAATGCAGCAACGCCTCGAAATTCAGTTGTTGTTGATGCGACTGCTGCAGGGCCGAAAAGGTCTGCATCTGTTTGACGTTCTGCTGCAGCACCATCATGTTATGGGTGTGCTTTTCAGACGTCATATGAATCCTCAAATTACGGGCAACGTTTGTTTCGTAGTTACACACATCACACCTGAATGTTGGTTTGGGTTTTTGGTTTTGAGCAATGGGCGAGTGGTGTGCTGGACTAGGCATACCACTAGGCTTATGCTGAGGTGGAGGCGTTGGTTGTTGCATGTCTGGCTGAACTCCACCATTCTGAAGCTCTTGCATGTTATTCAGATGCTTGTCGGACTGCATATGTATACTCAGATTACCTTTCGTTGTCGTGGAATAATTACAAACTTCACACCTATACGGTTTGTACCCACAAGTGTAGGTCTCACCTCTTGCCAACCGTGGGTGCGGCTGCCCGGCTATACAATAAATACAAGATGTTTCAGTCTCAGGGTGTTTCTCTTTCATATGGATCTCCAGCGTTTCTTGGTACTTGTAATGCCAATTGCATTTGGGGCATTTCAGGGTTTTGCAGGAATTTCTCGAATGCATTCCCGCCAGAGGCCCACCGACTCCCAGTCTCGAGGAAGTGAGGATGAGTTCGCATTTAGGACATTCGACCCCTGAAGGCCGACCACCCATATGGTCAGGACACACACCTATCGTTGTCCCAGTTAGGAAGTTGGGTGGGTGTTGCGAATACATACTCATCAGAGGACTCATGTTCGAACTTGGAGAAGGACTAGCGCCTGGGGACATATCATTGGCAGGAGATTTCCTTGTAAGATCCATACCACAGTTCATTCTTTGTGAATTTTGAGACTCTGCAAATTTTTGAGGTGAGATTCTCGATGGTGCTAGATCTTCGGCTTTTTCTTCGATCGGTTCCCTCCGCCTGAGATCCGAGACTGGCCTCACAGGACTCACAGGCTCTAAAAAAGAAACCAAAGGTTCTTTCTCCTTGCCCACACACTGGATAATTGCTGAAGCATTTTTATGGCCGAGGATGTCTTTTTCTTCTTCTTGCAGAACTAAATTGTGGTCACCCAGAGCGTGAGCCACAAAAGACTTGGAATATCCGAAAGACAACTTGCAAATAAAACACATGAGTATGGGCTTTACCGGCACTGAGGAACAGTCTTTCCCTGTATTATTAGTCTGGGTGGTGTTGAGTGTAGTCTTTTCTCGAACTGTGAAAACACGGTAACTGTGCATCACGGGTACTTCAGGCATTAGTTTTTTCTCTTGTATCATTTTGGGGTACAACTGGCCGAAAAGGGACGTGTTTCTCGAAACGTAAAAAGCGTTGGCGATTTGAGGGAATACTTGGTACTGAGAGTCGACCCCCCGACCATCAACGATGCAGCCATCACCGATCAGCTGAGGCAGCTCGTGGTCCTCTTCGCTCATTTCGGAGTCCTCAATGATGTAGGCCGAACCATCGGGGTTGTAGACGATTTTGCCGTCGAATTTCTCGACGTCGCTCGTGGTACCCCAGGAGTCGTCGCAAGGTTTGTCGTTTTGATCGACAAACTTGGATCCGGAAGGAGGCGACGACATCCTGGGCTCCTCAGGCTCCCGGCTGCTGCCTGGGATGGCGCCTGCTGTTGGGGAAGCGGACGTTTCTTCTTCGGGACTCATGGTCTTGGGCACCTGCTGTGTGTTAGATGCTGGCGGTGTTGGTGGGTGAGGTTCGGCCCCGTCCGCTATAGACTGGGGCGTTGTTGACATGTCTGCTCAGCGTACCACATCACATGTCTCCATTCGCCTGCTGCAAGCGTTACACCTGCAACAACAAGAAAAAACAACATCAAAATTAGATATTACTACATAGGTACTGATACTGTAACAGATCAATCAACAACTCCAGTATAACTGTGTTACAAAGCAACAACCCTTACACAAACATTGTTTGGATAAGAAAAACGTTTGAAGGACAGTAAATTGTTCAGCTGTTGATTATATGGTAAAAACTGTAGATGATGTTCAATAATACAGAAAGTTCTGATGGGGTATGCATTAAGGGGAAATGCATTACACCGAGACTCCGCTCAAAGGGAATTAAGCTCCATGACTGGAATTTCTCTGTTATTAGAAAAAGAAAAGATTCATAATACTACATTAAAATGAATTGCGTTCTTCCTGTACACCAATATTGGCTTCAGCCTGTTGCTGCGTTTGTACTTTGTTGTGTTGGCAATAATTGTTATTTGCCTCCAAAACTGTATCATATTATCAGATCAAAGTAAAATCAGTATTGTTAAACTTTTTATGTACGTAAGTAGCTACATAACTGCTCTTCAGAAGTATCAGATGAACTGAATTAATTTATTCCAATTGAATCTATTAATTTCAAGATGGAGTCATGCGAGGTTCTCTCTGTAGTTTCAAATTTTTCCACAATAAAGTTGTATTCAAATAAACCACCGAAGCATCTTTGGAATAGATAAGATAGCCTTTGGATCATTAGTAGCAGATGTAATATTGTTGAAACAACGGAAGACACGGGATTAGATCAATCCTCCTCAAATTAAGACTACCTAAGAAATGAGAAGGAAAAATCAATCTTTTTATACAAAGATGAACAAATAAAAGTTCTCATTGACTTATTTCGATTAATTATGTGGAGAAGACGAGTTCTTATCATGGATTATAGCCGGAAATGTTTCGATCCAATACTTCGATACTAACGTTGTTGTATTGAAGCTTATCCGAAAATTAGGGTTTATGATTTTCCATTACAGAAGAAGGCCCTTTCTCAGAGGAGGTCACCAAAAGAGACAAAAAAAGAAATAAAATATATATTATACATATTAATTATTATTATTCTTCATATAATACGGTTTCGCAGATTTACTATCGATATGTAGGTACCTACGTTCCTTTACACGATCGTTAGTTTGAATGAACATAAGAGGTTATGTTTCAATTATAAAACAATGGAATCATTAGGTAATAATTGTGAACACACGCGAGCATGAAAAAATGTTGACAGGACCATCACGTAAAACACGTCCGGTGAAAAGCACATTAAAAATGTTATTGCATACGTCGAATAAGCTTTTACACGCGTTCGAGCTTTTAATTTTTAGTTTCATTTCGTTTTTGTTCAGCCTTCCGTCGAAATGTATGTTTTTTAATAACAATGAGATAATAACGGCTATCGGAATGTTTGTGGGTGGGGGAGGGGGGGCTTACAGACAAACTCCGGAGAACCCGCTAATAAACTCTTTGAAGATAAGGAGACCTTCCGCTTTGATCAACCGATTAACGGAATATCTCACCAACCGATGATTGTTTTCGTACAGAAACGCAGCGTGAGAGCTAATCGGACAAAGAACTCTTCACGATAACGTGTCAGAACTTGTTAGTTTTTTGTTTGTTTTATGTTCTCAAGAGGTTCCCCACTGGATGACACGAGCAATTATCGAAATACAGCGAGATATTGGGATAACGAAGGAGGGAATTAGTGAAAAGATACCGTAAATATTAGACTTAAAGCTTCCTTGAATACGAATGTAGATATCGAAGATTTGATGAAGCAACGCGTTGTCCTCTGATACCAAAACGCACGCGTAGAGGTTTCAGGATCGATGAACAAAAAATATGGTTCAGTCTCTGTCCGCCTGTGCACAACTCAATTTAACCACCATAGTTTACCGAAGGAAGAATCCAAATGAGGTTGAATTTCGGCTGTCCCACGTAAAGTCCATCAAAATCCGGCAGTACTTTCATCCGCGCATGCGCAACCGTGAAATTCTTGATTTGAAATTCTAAACACCGGTGCTATTATTTGACAGATAAGGGAACCATGTAGGTTGCTTCCTGAAAATGCATATCCTCCACAATCAAAATATTAATCGACCCCATTTCGCCAGAACAAATTTTGGTTACCTATGCGTCTGCCAATCTACGAAATACTTGTGAGCAACATTTCATATCGGCAGGACAATCTAAACGGTCGGAAATCCGGATGGGGTGGGTTGGTCCCAAGTGAACTTCATCAAAATCCACCGTAAATTTCGTCTGCGCATGCGCAAACAGAACTCCTAGTATTAAATATAAAGGGATATTTTCCGCTAGTGTAAAAAGTAATCTTACAATACCTTCCGGAGGAGTCCGTTGTCACTGCCCCCCAGTACTCAGTACACAACCAGCTAGTGACGACGGACTCCTCCAGAAGGTACAGAATTCCTAGCTTCACTTCCGCTTTATTGGTTTTGGTGTAGTTGCCGAGAAAATTTACTAAAATCAACATCATTTCGGGTACATTAACTAAACAGTTTGTAGCTCGCTACAAACTGTTTGTAGCTACACAGTTTGTTTCGAATGTACGTAGTACTCTTATGGTTACTACGTACATCCTAAATCTTGGATCGTAATCCGCTAGTTCGAAACGTAAGAAACCGTTGATAACAAGTCTGTTCAGATAGGATTCCGGTAGGTGAAAGAAGATGAACATAAAAATTGGACAACTATCGAAGCCCCCGAGAAACGGCCCTTCTAATAGCGTAGGGCCGGAGATATCAACCCCATTTTAACAGGTTTTCAACCCTTACGGCCCTAATGACCAACAAAGACAAGACATTCCCTCATGGGAACTGTCGCCAAAGGGCAGCTAAGGGTCAGAACCGGTTCGGGGGGGGGGGGGGGTCTCATCTTCGCTTTGTCTGTGGAGAAAACACATTTTCTAATTTTAACTGACCCTTCGTCTTACAAGCTGTGGGAATACCGCAGGATTTTCACACAGCAACGGACTACTCATTGTTTCAAGGAAGTTTCATTATGAGGTTCCTTCTGCAACATCTCCTCCTGGGAAGAGTTCGTTCCTAAACCGGATTTTAAAAATATTCATCAGGATCAGAGGACAGTATCAGTTCAAAAATCGCAGGGATGGACCGTTAACAGAGGGTAAATTATGGACGTAACGTGGATGACCTGCAGTAAATACAAAAATTTCAGCAACGAATAGTTCTGTATGCTCAACAAGCCTGTTCAGGTGAAATAGAAGGTGCCCCAGTTCCTTCTGGAGAAACTCAGGGAATCGATTCTACTCTTCATTTTGAACAAAAAATGCTCAGTAGAAATTTGTCGAAAAGTTCTTCGTTTTAAAGATATCCGACAATCTGTGTTTTTCCAACTTATCATTACCTTACCACATAAAAACGCTGATAAATTCGAAAATGTTGAGACTACAACAAATCCAGCTACACCGTTTGAAAGAACATTAAATTTCCTGTAAGATTCTTCTATTTTCAATGGTCAGAGTTACTCAAAATGTTGGCCAATATCAGTTGGAACATTTGAAAATTTCAAAATTGAAAATTGTGAAAAAGATTTTACGTTCTACTGAGGTTACAAAAAAATACCTATAACTTGTCAAATTTCACAAAAACTTCTTCATCCAATAGGCTTTACATTGATATACCCCAAATTCACCTCTGCTCATGTTTTCAAACGTTAATTAACATTTTCTAACTCTACTACAACGTTACTTTTAAATCTAAGAATATCAATGTAAAGCCGATTAGATGAAGAAGCTTTTGTGAATTTTTACAAGTTGTAGGTATTTTTGTTTGTAACCTCAGTAGAACGTACAATCTTTTTCACAATTTTAAAATTTTCGAACTGACATTGGCCAACATTTTAAGTAACTCTGACAATTGAAAACAGAAGAATCTTACAGGAAATTTAACGTTATTTCAAACGGTGCATTTGGATTTGGTGTAGTCTCAATATTTTTGAATTTATTATTGTTTTATGTGATAAGGTAATGAAAAATGGTCGGATAAGTATCTTTAAAACGAAGAACTTGTCGAAAAATCTCTACTGAGTATTTTTTGTGCCAAATGAAGAGTAGAATCGATTCCCTGAGTTTTTCCAGAAGGAACTGGGACACCCAGTATTATATCACTAGTTTACTGTAACCGAATTTCCTGTTAGACTTCAATTGACTGTATTCAAGGAACAATTAAAATATTCAACATCGCATTAAGTGCATGAAAACGAGCCTTTTTTAAAAAAGTATTTCAATTTTGGGAGGGCAAAGTTTGAACAGGAAACAGTGATTTCGATGGTCTGCAGGCTACTGCCTATAGTGAAACACTTCCAAACAACAACAAAGCGACATGCGCCAATATTGCTGTCATGTTGATATCAATCAAAATATTGTTGAACTAAGTTCCTCAAACCGAATTCCTCGGGCTGAGAACATAATTCAGTCTTCTTCAGCGACTATGAAAGAGTAAGATGTGATTTTCAACTGAGCTATTCGTCGTACGGCTGAATTCAACTGTTTAAATGAGAATTATGAGGATTATAAAAGAAGATAACTAAAATATTTTTGGTGCCTAATTCCAAATTGTTTAAGCAATAATTATTCATTAGTCAACAGGTACGAAGTATCCAAATTCAAGTTGAAGCCTACAGTTAGCTATTTGTATTGTCTTAATGAGGCAGGTGCAGAAGGGAGAGGTGAGTAAAAAGAGTCTGCCAAGTGGGTTGGCAGTATTGGATTTTCGAGGAAAATAGCTGAAAAGTGAAATTGGATCAAAATTATTGGTGCAAGCAGCTTTGAATTTTTTTTCGATGCAAATCCGTTGCATTTGATTTATGTTTGTAGATGGTTATTTATTGGAGAGACTTTCTACCTCCCTCTATTCTATTACATCGGGAAAAATCGCTTATGGCGCCGGGTGAAACAACAAAGAGGGTGACAGATGTGCACGTAAATACGCACCACCGGGTTGGTAATTACAACCCATTAGCCCGAATGTACAATGAGAAAAACACGTTCAACTCCATAATGTATCGCCAAGGCGTGTAATTAGTCCGGTGGTAATGTCCACTTCATGTGTCAGTTATTTTCGCCCCCTGACAACGATAAGTAGGAAGTTGTGCAACTGGACTGGGTGTTACCTATTTTATACCGGTTCAACTTGGAGAATAATGGCGAGCTCGTTCAATAGAAGTAGGCTGAGCGGCTCGGACGGGATAGAAAGTTTTAACAGATGTATAATAATAATGTGAGTTGTAATTACGTAACAATGTCACTCACGTCAGTGGGTTTAATATCTGTAGGAAATGGAGCGAATTTAACTATACATACACAATCACTGGTTCAGAAATGAACTGTTCCTCATAAAAATGTTTGAATCATAACAGAACAGATGAGTTTGACGATGGAGTGACATGGGAGTGTAAGTATGTAGGAATATGATGGTTATTGTTATTATTATTATTATTACTATTAAATCAAAAGCAAAACGCTCCACTTATCTACTGGACCGGTGAACGTAAAATAAACTACAAACGCTGCAATTATTACACAACTGTGGATGCCCCTTCTGCGTAGATCACTGTTTTCTGTTGCCAATACCCACCCTCCTGAGGAGCAAAATCAGTAATCCCCAGTCCAAAATCAAGTAATCGAATCGGCCAGGGAATGACAGTTACATAAATATTCGGTGGATTCAACAATTCTATCATTGACATTTTTGTTATTCATGAAGCATAAAGTGCTTTCAAGTTACAAAAGTACGCAATCAACAAAATCCAAAAGAGCCATCATTTTTCAAATGAAATAACATCACGGAACAACCAACTCGACTTCATACAGCCATCCCTGATTGTAATCAGGTGCTCCCTAGCAATGATTATCTGGGCCGGATTTATACCGTTTGATTCACGATCGTGTTGATGAAGATTTTTCGGTGCAAACGAACAGCTGGACGAACAAAGCTCCGGGTGGCCTCAAAAATTCTTTAGTTCGTGATCAATTTGACACCATTAAAAAAATCATAACCTTCTATTGAAAGTTTTCGAGCTACGGCGTTCTGAAAATTTCAACTTTTATTTGTTACCCCTTAGAGATGACAGTAACGCCGAGCTTCGTGGACCAACTAGACCCCAAATGGGACGTACAAACCAAATTTCTTTAATTTTGGTTCATGGTAACTAAGAAAGTTAAAAGTACGGCGGACGGACAGCATTTTTTTTTTAAATTCCATTCTCGGATTCTAAATACCTTGTAAAAATTGGTAACATTTGTGATTCGTGCGTCAAATATCGCTAAAAATCATCAAAATCACCATCGATTTCCCTAATGTGGTACGAAGATTCCCCTTTTATCGTTAGTTCTTTGTACTGTTCATTATCACACCTACGTAAAACATATTATAGCTGAGAGGTGAAACGTCAGTGATTTTGTTCCAGGATATAGTAATAGAATGAAAAGATAATAGAGGAGGTAGTGTGCGATAATGAAATGTACAGAAGGTCGAGGGCTATGTACACATTTACAGCTAGGCGTATAATAATGTACATAGCTCTAGAAATTATTTCTGAGGGGGGGGGGGGGGGGGGGGGTGTTCCGGGTGCGAAAAATAACCAGGTAGTCTGCTATTGTCAACGGTCGATCCTGGGACCCCCTCGATGTTTCGGCAACGCGATCTTCGCTGCTAATAATAAGTGTTGGAGGACAGAAAAGAATACAGGAGAATACGAGGGATAAAACAGGGACTGAAGAATGTTATTCAGGAGACGAGAGAATATAATGAAATATCACGAAGGAAAAGAGGGAGAAAAAAATTGTCTAGATGGAGAAAAAGGATGAGCAGAGGTGTAACAAAAGAGCCGATGAAAGACTGTGCGTCAGTGTGTGGCGCAGTGTGTGTGTGCGCCAGGTGGGTGTGCGTACTACCTGGAGGACTTAACGAGGGCTACTGCCCCAGCTGCGAGGGAGTCAAAGCAACAGATAGGAAGGATATGACAGGAGGGTCGGTGAGGGGGGTAGTAATAGCACAAAAAACTGAAATATATATTTAAAAAAAGGGGCATGTTAAAGAAATAGGATGTTGTTGGAAGGTGGCGAGAATTGGTCGCAAGAAGTCTAATTTGTACTGGGAAAAATTGTGTTCGCTGATGTTGAAATTGCAACGGGCGAAGTTATTGTTAGGTACATGAAATGACTGTGAAGGAGTCCAGATCGCGACTTTAGCTGCAGCTATCGCAGTTTTATTTACAGTTACGAATCAGTGTTTTCTTTCATCTTCAGCCAAACTGATGGATGATGCCAACTCACCAAAAAATGTTTTTACGGTCGCTCATACTACATTAATTTATGGAGTAATTCCTACTACACACTGATTAAATCAGAACCAATTCCATCGAATTTTTGGAGAAAACAAGTCAGATTTTACCGTAATTATGAAGTTCTTGAAAGCTTAGAGGATTAAAAATCGTTCACTTTTTATGGTTATATGGAAGTGTTCGATAATTTACAGCTCGAAGTTGGTATTTTACAAAAATCCGCTCACTAAGTTATGCTGCATCGGTTCATAAACATTCTGGAAACCCTGCAGGCCCAGCGCCGCTCACCTAAGGCGACCGATCCGCTAAAACATTTTTCCGGAGCCGGAAAAAACACGAATTTTGCACTGGGGGACCCGAAACTGCGGATAATTACCAGGCGATTAAAATGACGACAGCTAGATTTTCTGAAAACTATCGGAGCATCCACTCCAACTAACCTACGAATTAAAAGAATAAAAAACTAGACGAACCACAAAGGCGCCGGCACGGCGCCGTTTTTTCGTCATCCGCAGCAGAAGGCGGAAAGCCAAAAATTTTTTTTAACAATCTTCCTCATTCTTTCGTGGGTACCTGAGGGGGTGATCTAACTACCCCTTAATTTTTCAAGTAGAAAAAAAATGGACCACTCGCAATAATTGGTCCAAAGCCCCTTCCAAAAAGGGCAAAACAGCGTTTAGGGCTTTCCGTGCCATTATTCGTGTTCCGAAATTAGTTGTAATTGCGTGGTTTGAAAAAAAAAAAAATAATAATGCGCAATTTACATAATCTTTCGCGTTGTGGTTCGCGTGTGCTATGTGGTCAGCATGTTCTACATCTGTTAGTCCCTTGGTGTGGCATCATCGTCGGAATGATATACTCGAAACGGCACAAACCAGAGGCGTGAATGTAAAGGCGTCGGGCACCGAAATGTTTCGGGACCTACGCCCAGAATTTTGGAGCAGGCGGCCAATAGGAATGGAGAAGGCTGTGTCGCCATTTGCATTAGGGCGACGTTACTTTCGCCTACAAAACTTGGAATATCTACTCCCTGGGAAGCGCAGCGCTCTTGATTCCTACTGGCTATCTACTCTGGAGGTTCAGGTTCAGGTTTCGTCACGAACAGAACTTCTTATCGTAAAACCACTGAAAAAATGTAAAACCATGTAAAACCTATGTAAAATCACTGGAATGTAAAAACCACTGGACTGTAAAAACCACTGGAATGTAGAACCACTGGAATGTAAAACCTATGTAAAACCACTGGAAAAATTTAAAACCATGTAAAACCACTGAAAAAAGGTAAAAACCATGTAAAATCACTGGAATGTAAAAACCACTGGACTGTAAAAACCACTAGAATGTAGAACCACAGGAATGTAAAACCTATGTAAAACCACTGGAAAAATTTAAACCCATGTAAAACCACTGAAAAAAGGTAAAAACCATGTAAAATCACTGTAATGTAAAAACCACTGGAATGTAAAACCATGTAAAAACCACAAAAAAGTAAAACCATGTAAAATCCACTAAAAAAAAGGTAAAACCATGTAAAACCACTTGAATGTAAAAACCACTGGAATGTAAAAACCACTAGAATGTAAAACCAGTGGAATGTCAAACCACTGAAATGTAAAAAACCACTGGAATGTAGAACCACTGGAATGTAAAACCACTGGAATGTAGAAACATATGTAAAACCACTGGCAAATTTTAAAACCATGTAAAACCACTGGAATGTAAAAACCATGTAGGTAAAACCACTGGAAAAATGTAAAACCTACGTAAAACCACTGGAAAAATGTAAACCCATGTAAAACCGCTGGAAATCGGTGTTAAACCAGATGAACGATTCTAGTAACGTAGCTCAAAAAAAGGTTTAAGATAGACGTAGAAAAACCTTTACAGGTGAACAAGTGCGCAGTGTATTTTGAGGTGTACAGATAAACTAGTGTACTGCTTATCGTGTGGAGAAGAACAGGTGCGCTGTACAACCACTGAAAACCAAGGGTAAATCTTTTAGATATTTCTGGCAAGCGAGAAAAATGGGCCAAACATGAACTGTATGTGCTACGTACTGCACGCTCGACCGTTCGCCTCTGTTTCTGCTGATGAGGCCGCGCATGCGCAGTATGAATCCTCTAACCTTAGTTTTACTACGAAAGGTTGCGTTCCCCACGGTAACACAGACGCCCAGGACAACCTTTATTGTGGCACGGAATAGTAAATTCCTTTACAGAGTTGAATTGATCGATGACGTACCTACATATCACTCGAAGACCATGGAATTTACATGAAATATTTAGGCACGTATGGTCGATTTGTTAGTCCCCCTCGTCGAAATTAAATATTCACCTTTTGCCGAACAGACAATTTGCCCGACACGCGCCATCGGGAGGGGAAGCTCCCTCAATCCATACGCCGACTATCTAATTATTTTTCCATCTTGAGGGACACGAGAAGTCCTTTGATTCATCTGACGTCGACGCCGAAGGGCAACCTCCATCAACGTACAGCCGATCTGACTCTTTGGGGTATTCAAATTTACCAGGTGAAGTAACATAAATACATACTCAACACGACGCAGAAAATACATTCACTACCCCAAGACGCACGCGCGTAAAACTCGTAACGCCCTTCCTCCTTATATCAGAAATTTGCATCATAATTACAATATAAATTACGTGCACCTATCGAGTGTATTCACAGTGAAACGTGCGACACGTCGTGATTAGTAATCAGTTTCATACGAGTCACCAAGGTAAATTCACCCCAATCCAAGCACCCTCCGCCTAAAAAGTCTGCATCCTGTACACACTTTAAATAACCACCTTTCACTCCACAGTCAACATTGTGATTTCAAATACCTACGAAATTCTAACATCGAGAAGTAGCTTATGATGAACGTAGGTACATACAGGATTACTAGGATTTCGTAAGTTGAACACCAGTAAAAATACTAATTAAAAAACCAAACCAAGTTTTATGTACGAGTATTGATTGATGGTAAAACGGTAGCACTAGACAACATTTGGACATTATATTGAAAATATCTTCAGAAAACATTATTTAATGCCGATAACCCTAGAGTTTTTGCGACAATATTCCAAATGATGCGCAACGCGCACTAATGTTGTTGTCATTGTTTAAATTTTTATTCGTTATTTTTCATAAAATAATGAAGGATTTTCGTAACAGACGTGGGTTCTACAAGACGTTTTCCGTCGTTAAAGTTTTTCGCTGCGCACAACTCGAGTCTTTTCTGGGCGATTTTGGTTGTTGCTCAAAAAATCTACCTTTCGGATCTTCGAACGCCGAATCCCCAGGTGAAGTTTTCAATTTTCTACCGTAAGCTCATTTCGAAATCCAGAAAACTATTAGAAACTCAAAAAATAATCTGCTACACCTACCTCACGACCTCCAAATTGGGGACATAAGCTGCCTAATCGACTACCAAGCAGAATTTATGGAGTATTTTGAATTCTGGAAGAATAGTTAGCAACGACCAGTTGCAAATGGACATTTAGATATACAGCGAAATCTCTCTATAATGGACACCCACGGGGGTCTACTGTCCACTGCGAGGGGTTCAGGATGAAGAAATGGATGTCCACGTTCAGTATAGAGGGTGTCCACTATACAGGGGTTCAAATACACTGAATCTCCTATCTCTACACTGGGACCATGGCCAAGCCGTCCACTAAGAGGGGTGTCCACTATACAGGGGTTCAAATACATTGAATCTCCTATCTCTACGCCGGGACCATGGCCAAGCCGCCCATTAAGAGGGTGTCCACTATACAGGGGTTCAAATACATTGAATCTCCTATCTCTACGCCGGGACCATGGCCAAGCCGCCCATTAAGAGGGTGTCCACTATACAGGGGTTCAAATACATTGAATCTCCTATCTCTATGCCGTGACCATGGTCAAACCGCACATTAAGAGGGGGTTTCCACTATACAGGGGTTCAAATACATTGAATCTCCTATCTCTACGCCGGGACCATGGCCAAACTGCCCATTAAGAGGAGTGTCCACTATAAAGAGGTTCAAATACATTGAATCTCTTATCTCTACGCTGGGACCATGGCCAAGCCGCCCATTAAGAGGGGTGTCCACTATACAGGGGTTCAAATACATTGAATCTCCTATCTCTACACCGGGACCATGGCCAAACCGCCCATTAAGAGGGGTGTCCACTATACAGGGGTGTCCACTAAGAGGGGTTTCACTGTATCATCAATTAAAAAACTGGAAAAGTTACAAAGCAATCAGGGAAACTCAATTCCACATTAAAAATTCTGTAGACAGTAACAGGGAAATTCACGTAGGCACAACCGAATGGAGTACCGTTTGTCCACCAGTGACTTCAGCTCGATGGATGATGGAGGACCCAGGACGGGGATTTAATTCGTTTTGATAACGAGATGTTTACACTGGAGAAGGCGGGCGATCCATCAAAACATCGCGTCCCACGCCGTTTATGTAAATTCAATTGAAACAATATTTCAAGTTCCCTTCGAACGGGTATTTCGCGGGTAGCGGGGGTATCCGAGGGATAAAATTTCTCAGGAGATTAATGAGGGTTACAGCGTTGAGGAACGAGTCAGTGGGCACGGCCTAATGGATAAAATTACACCTGGGTCATTGGAAATGAGGATTGAGAGTGTATGGGAGGAATAACAATCAACCGACGGGCATCCACTCATTTTAAGAAAGAATATTCGTCAGGCATAGAAAAACCGCTGAATAACATCCTTAGTGATAAACCAACGTTGCAACTTGCAACTCAGTAAATTCTTACAGAGCAGCGCCTATTCTAGCGAATTTTTGCAGGACAACAAGCTCTTCTGCTAATGTGTTCAAATTTCAGTATGTACGGTTTTTGACAAATTGCGTACGTAGACACTAAACATTACAATGAAACAAACCCTAAAATATGAACTAAATCACTGGTGATTTACAGAGGCACATTTCTAATTACAAAACCTTAATCAATTTCCACTAAAAACTAAATACGCTGTTAAAATACAGTTCCGGCGATCGAACCATCGTCAGTAACAAACAATAACTGAAGGTACATTGGAGAAGGGATTCAGAAGTGAAAGGAGGTTGATGTTGACTGGTTGTTGAAGTGAAAAGAGCCAATGGGTGGTACAAACCGCGTGCTTTGTTCTTCGGTTTATTAATTTTTAGCGAATTTTCAAAGAAAACGAAGCTACTGCAATGGGTCCAAATTATTCAGAACACGAATTTTGCAAATAATTTTATAGGAAACACCGTTTCAGAGAATCCTGAATTCATCCATAGATTTAAAAAAAGTATATGCATATTATATTACATAATATATAGAATATTAGGGTGTTTAAAAAATAATTACGCACGCTCTTCTCCTGGGACTGTATTCAGAATGCTATTTGAAGCCCAAAATTTCCGCTCCCAATTTTCTTTCTAGTTCAAGGAGCTCGTCATTTTTGGGCTGAAAACGACTTTTCAGAAAACTAATAAATACTTCAAGTTTATTGTACTATGTAAATTAACACTGTAAGGACGTTTTTGGACGAAAAGGACGTTCAATTTCCTTTCTCCCTGATACCGAATCAATTTCTACGAAGCGGACTTGATGAAAGAGTTAATTTTCTACAAATTCCGGCATTGCTAGCTTCTGTCACCTCTACGTCCAGGAAATCAGAAAAGGAAAAACCGCGTTCCTGAGTGGGAAATCTTTCTTAGAATCTCAGCTTTCCAAAGGTGTAGTGTTTCAGCAAATTTTCGACGAAAATGACGCTACTGCAAAGGGTACAAAATTGGGAAAACATCAATTTTTGAAATTTTTCAATAAGCAAATCCGTTTCAGATCACCCTAAATTCATCCTTAGATTTTAACAAAAAAAATGTATATGTATATATTTATTTGTTTATGAGTCACTCCAGATATCTGACCTTGGGTACATTATAAAAATTGTCAAAATTTTCGTATTCCCAAACGAAAGGATGCGTTCGAAGAAGAGCAATTTTCAAAAATTCTAGGGGAGTCAAATTTGAGCTTTTAGAGGTCAAAAATCGGTAAGAACGGCTAAAATCACGAACAATTATTGATATAAAATCAATGAAGATAAGGAAGGGTGAGTAAAGGCAGAAAAATACCATTTCAGATTTTTCTCATAAAGAATAGGGGTCAAATTGGGATTTTTGGGGGGTAAAACTTGGTATTAAGGGCTAAAATCAATATTAATTCGCCTGACGTTTTGTAGGATGGTGATTCACGACAGAAAAAGGGAATATCTCGATTATAAAAATATTTTTATCAAAACGGGTCAAATTTGATTTTATAAGGGTTAAAAAAAAGGAAAAACGTTTCAGTCATGCAGCACGGCTATAACAGCGAATTTTCACTATTCGTTCTACTGTGTGAAAAGATTATATAGCGAGAAACCGTACCACTTTTCGTAAAATAATATAATTAGGGATTTTTGGATTATTGACCTCCCAATTGGGGGGGGGGGGGGGGTTCAAGGCTGTCTCATCCAGGCAACTTCGATGACGACACTTTTTAGTGTGGTGGAGGAAGAAGCGCGGTGAAAGTGCCAAAAATACACCACCAACTCAACGAGCGCTTGATAAGCGTTATCGGGGTCGCAAGTGGCAACACTTACCCGACGGATTTCCGAGTAGGTAAAGAAAATAGGCAACCACCTATCTAAAAAGCCGGAGAAAAAAAAACACTAAGAAGAAGAAGAAGAAAAACAACGGATTAGTTGAGATGGATCTTGGACGTCGGGCGAGACCACTTAACACGGGCTTATTTACATATCAGGGGCGTTGATGTTTCCTGCCCTTTCAAGAACTACGAAATCCCGGTATGATGTTGAGTAGGTAACTCCCTACAAAGGAGAACGAAAAAAATTTAGGTTTAAAGGAGCGCGTGTCGAAGGCCCTGACAGAGCGAGGGTAACCGTACTGAGGGTTACGGTTGACAATGTCATTCATCTCGCAGGACAATCTGCGAAATTCTTCATTCACATATAGCATTTCCAAGTCAAATTCAACCTTTTCCAAACCAAATTCAACCCTCTCCAACCAAATTCAACTTTTGGTTTATTCTGCCATGTGAAGGAAGAACGACTCAACTCAAAATTATTGAGTTTTCAGAAATCAGCTTCGAAGTTTTCTGACGAAAACTCGCTATAGGTTCACTACAGGGCATTCCCGCAACCCCCTTTTTTCCAAATGTCCAATCATGTTCATCTTGATCGATAGCTGTCAAAAAATACTCCAAACACACGTTTTTTCAATCGATTATTGCAGTTGAGTCGAATATCAATTATTCATGGTTGATTTTTGAAATGTTTGCGGAGTAAAAACAACTCAAATCCTCTTTGAGTCCAACGGTTTGGACCCCGATCCTGAAGCCAACGGTTTGGAGGAAAAACGACTGAACGGCGTTTTCAGCTAGTTGAGTCGTTTTTCCTCAACAAATAAATAACAAAACTCGCAAGTTAGGGTGTTTCAATCGAGGCGTTGAGATGTTTTTACTAAAAAAAACAAAAAAAAAAACAAGGAGTTGAGACGTTTTTCCTCAAAATTAAGCAATTTCCAGATTTCATCCCTAACAATTTCAAACCCTTCTGGGTCGAATTTTGGAATTTCGATTTGACCATCAAAAAGGTGGGGTTGAAATTAGGGGGGATACGTGAAAATCCCATTTTCGACTATTTTTGAGTTGAGTCGTTCTTCCTTCACAGGGCAGTATTAGTCTGTGAATAATACACCTATGTATTCGCAAGCAAATATTTTCTTTAACAACCCCTCAAAATTTTTTCTTTTAAGTTTCCAGGAGCGTGGATTCAGAAAATGCAATGTCCGTCCGCCGTCCGCCGTATCACGCATACCAGCTTCATTTTCGGTCTAAAAAATTCGTTCTTTCCCACACATGCTCCATTTGGGCCCTAGTTGTGTCCCGAAAGTTTGCAGCCTGATCGGAATATACCCAGGGGTGTTAAGAGCGAAAAATGGGTATAAAAGTAGGTATTTTTCGTGTTATTTGTGTTTAACATGAGCTTTTGAGGTATCGCTTTCCATATTTTTTGAGGACGAGAAGACCGAATACGAAGTCATTTTGACCTAAGAGTGGAAAACTGAGGTTCTGACGAAGTTTCAGATTTTGGTCTAAAATCGTCGTTCTTCCGCGCACAGTTTGGGTCACCATTTGGGAACACATTTGGTTCCTAGTTGTGCTCCGAAACTCGGCAGCCCGATCGGTACACAGACAGGGGTGATATGGGAGAAAAATGGGTGTAAAAATAGGGGGTTTGCGAGGATTTTTTGAGGTTTTAGTGAACATGAGCTTGTGATGTATAGTTTTTCATGTTTTTTTAGGGCGAGAAGATCGAAAATAAGTTGATATTAACCAAGGAGTGAAGCTCCCGAAAATCATTTTTTATGAGTCAAAAACCTGGTAAATTGTCTCAAATCGCCATTAATTTGTATAATAACACTAGAAGTAGTATTAGCAGGCGTATCAAGACCATTAAATGGCACTATCGATGATCAAAGGTAATCAGATCTGTAAAAAAAAACAGCCGAAGTATGTTTTTGAGGACCAAATAGGTGGAAACCACCTAAAATAACTACTTATTTCAATTACTGCATATGAAAGAAACAATAAATTAACTACAACAATTAATTCAAATTGCGTATAGTTTAATTCAAGTTGCGAAAGGTTTAATTCAAATTGTGAAAGGTTTAATTCAATTTGCGTGAAGTTTAATTCATTTGGCGAAAAGTTTAATTCCATGCGCGAAAGCTGAATAAACGTTTAATAGTATATTAATAAAAGTTTAATTCCATTCTAATCCGAAGCGCGAATGCTGCATTATAATCAGAGCCCTTCAAATGCCATATTGCCATGGCACCATAGAAAAATGCCATATTCAGCAGATTTGTTTGTAAAATGCCATATTCTGCAGATTTTTGGGAAAATGCCATGTTTGTGCCATGTTTTGCCTTTTTTCGCCAAACCCCTTAAAAAAAATTAAAAAAATAAATAAATTTGAAGTGAAAATGTCTGAATGACATGAGGTTTCTCGAACCCTGAGGCCATTATGTAGAGGGATTACTACTAATGCCTCTAACCATTTTGGAATGGGGTGCAGAGCCACCCTGTCTGGTGAGGAAGCCACTCTGAAGGAAGGCTGGGAACTTGCTGATGCCCTCTCTATGAAATACGCCCGGGCAACATCAGCTGATGTGGAGAGGACTTTCTCAAAAATGAAATACCTTCTGAGTGATCGACGGCTGGGATTTTCAATGGAAAGCGTTGCAGCAGCACACCTGTTGTTGTTATTTAATAATAATAATAATAATAATAATAATAATAATAATAATAATAATTAATAATAATAATAAGTAATATTAATTAATTATTTGTATAAAGCTTTGTAAATAAAATAAATCATTTGGTATAAATAACTTGCATGTTGTGATATTATCCTCTCAGAATAGCTGGGTGGTCGGAGAGGGTTGAAAAATAAGTGCCATATTGAGACAAATAAGTGCCATATTTGGGCCAAAATAAGTGCCATATTGCCATATTTTTAGGGCCCTATTTCACAAAAATAAGTGCCATATTGTGAAGGGCTCTGATTATAATATACAGTAGTTAATTGAGACTTATCCTAGACATTCTGATCCTGAACAAGAGGTAGCCATACAGGGGTGTACGGGTGACGTTACCTTTTATCTCACAAGAAAAACTCGGAAATTCGGCATTCAGTAGTATAATTATAATTCATGAAACTAATCTTAGACGTTGCTGTATAGTCTTGGCGCCACCAAGGTGCCATGGAACGGCCTGGAAATCGCTCTGGACTTCGAACTGTCGCTTCCTGGAGAATGGCCCAAATCGTCCTGGACTTTATGAATGAAGAATTTTCACGTTTAAAAAAGACGCTGCAAATCCCTACACAACGGTTTATCATTTTGTATAGAACACACTTCTGCTACAGGTCACAGCTCTTTGTATAGACAAACCTTCTATGTAGATCACAAACCCTCCGTCCTCCCTACCGTACCTAACCCCTACGTTACTTCGTAGCTACCTAAATCACATGTTAAATGTTGCTAAAATGATTCTATCAATAACAAACAGTAGCTAAAATGGCAAAGGGTAAGTAGTATGGAGTTGTGAAGGGAAACTGTTGATGTGGAGTGAAAAAATAATCGGTTCCGGAAGAGTTTCGATTTCAGGATCACGCGTTACAATCAGTCACGCACACCACTGCGCTACAGTGTCAACCTGGCCAGTGATCTGCACTCCCAACTACTCAGCTTGATACCTGCATACACCCCGCTCTTTACGGCCAATTGTACAGCAAATTGTATGGCAACATCGTAGAATGCTCCGGATGGTCTCAGCAATTCAGGAAAAAATCGAACTACTTAGAAAATGCGAGAAAACCCACAACTCAAAATAAAATATTTCCAAGATAGGGATACTCTGGATGATTCAACCCCTATTTTTCACCGCTTAGAGTTGAGTGACAGTAACGCCGAACTTCGAGGGCCAACTAGAGCCCAAACGGGACCCATATATCGTCGGTTGGGTGGAAAAATTGGTCAAGTACATTTTTTTCCGAAATCGAGTTTTTGGTACCGTCGGGTTCGGCAAGAACTCACCTACTCGACAGAATAGTTTTCCCCTCAATTAGGGCACTTTTAAGGGACTACAAGATGGGTGGAATCCTGAAAAACTCGTGAATTTAGGGATTTCTTTCTATTTCCCGGTAAAAGTGATTAAGTACCACCTGATCACATTTACCAGTAAACCAACTGGCGTCGTAATGATCAAGCCTACCACAAACATGATCACTTTTGCCTTTCCAACTTTTTGAATTCAAGTGTCGCTTCTTACTCTCGATAGTGTTCAACTCCATTTTTACTAGAATATTATAGCGTACCATTCCTTTCCATTAGCTCAGGCGTCGTTGGTATGTGTAAGGCATCATGCCAGCCGTTTTCAGTTTTCTCGGCTCTGGATTCTCGAATGCTTCCACTGTTTACCTCTACCAGTATTTTTATTGTGAATTTTTCATATGAATGTTTTCATTTTCCTGCTATCGACGTACCTGTGCCTGATGCAGTGCTTCGGGGGGAGTTATTAGTGGCTAAAGCTCTGCTAAACGCGACCAAAGGTGGGTACTTCATCGATTCAGTTCATTCTTCTTCATCGATTCGCACACCTGCTTTTAGGTTTAACCTATATCCTCACAAACAGAAGGCGAGACAAGTTTCTTCTGTCTGTTGGTGTTTTTCCATTTTTGTTCGGACTGGTGTATGTGGCTGGTGATTTCTAACGTGTGATTACGGAATGAAAAATTAGCTTCAGGTCAATTCGATTATCGAATTACACTTGAGATTCTCGTTTTTTCCCCGTTTTTTTTTTCTTGAAGTAGTTACCTAATTAACGGATGTGACTAAGATGAGGTGCAGGATGGAATGATCCCTCGGACTTTCTCGAAATGTTTTTCTTTTTTTCGAAAAGAATTGTCATCAGCCGCAATAGTAGAATAAACAAAATGGAATACATTTTAAAAGATGGAATTTCGGCTATTCAACTCCACGGTTTTCCCTTGGGCTTGATACTAAATTTTTCTCACTGGAATTTGAGCTGCTCGAACAAATCCTTCCTGGAAAAATTGATCAACTCCGTTTTTCTGTCACTTTTCGGGACTTGATCACTTTTTACAGCCGGAGCGGTTTTTGGCAGTTTGGGCAACTTGAAAACGCTCTGGTGTAAAATTCAGTTTTTTGTGACGATCACTTTTCCCCACTAAACCGACGATTATATCACATTTCGTGAATTTAGGTTCATGGGAGCTAAGGAAAAAGCCGCGGACGGCGTAAAACGGCGGACGGACGGAAATATCTGTATTCGATATTTGTATTCTACGTCCCTTGAAATGTAAACCGTGAAATTTTGAGGGAGGGGTCAACAATAAAATTTTTTTAATTGTCGATTTTTAAGGATTATTATTGGAAATAATAAACCAAATATGTATCCGACGTACTTTTGAGCTAAATGTGCAACGCTTAGGCCACAGTACGGGGGTAGGCACGCGGGTGAATGATGGTGATAATGGGGGGGGGGGGGGGCAGCGGCAGACAACGTGGCTCGGGTAGGTGGCGCATCCAAGCGGCGAAACTCGAAAGCTCAGGCAGCACCCGCGCTTGGGGTCACCGGACCCGTCCAGAGTCAAATCCCCTCACTGAGACTGCCACTTGGGTCACTGAGCATTTTTCCTAGCAGCAAATTGTAGAAAATACCTGCCTACTCGTTAAAGCTTCATTTCAAAATTCATCAGAAAGTCAAAATCGGGACGTGTCGAGCACAATTCCGAGTTCTTGATGGCAGGACTTTCCCAGGACGCTGTTATTTTTCGTTCGCAATCAGGGCGTTTGAAACCGCCGGCCTCCGACGAGTACTGCGATCCCTCGAGATGCGCCTTTACGCAAGCGAAGATGACGACACAGGTGTTTCAGCTCCGAAGCCCTCTTCAGTTCTGATCGAGAAGCCGAGAAAATACGTGGTTATGATCCAACAACTACCAAGCCAGGAGCCAGAAGAATACCCAGAAAAACTATACTAATACCAGCAGCGGTGCGTGGGGTCTGAAAACTGTGGGGCACCGGACCTGAACACAAAACCAACAGATTTGTCTACAACATACCCCAAGGCAACAACACCCTTCACTTATTTACTGATAGCAGTGATATTCAGCAAAGCTTATCTCTTTTAATCAACACCCTACCGTCGTACGAAAACCTCAAGCCAAAATACCCCAAGCCAACAGATCTTTCTACAAAATACCCCAAGGCAACAACACCCTTCACATATTTACTGACTGATATTCAGCATAGCTTATCTCTTTTAATCAACACTCTATCGTCGTACAAAACGTCGACAATTTCTACTGCAAATTAGCCACCAAATTCATGTGTTATAAAAATATAGTAAACTAAAATACAACAAAACAATAACCCGTCAGCTGGTACCTACTCGAATGGAGAAGCTATTGACTAGAAGCTGGGTAGATATCTGTGTGCTGATTCCGATCAATTCACAAACAGCAAACAGGACAAAACACACATAGGTACCACAAATACAAATCTGTCATAGGAACCGGACCGAACGCAAAACGCGAAAAATTTGACGTTAAAAACTGAAAACTGACAGAGAAAGCCATTTTGTTGTCAGAGACAACAAAAAACAAATCAGAAGAAGAAGAAGCATCTCGTATCCAGATCAAATTGAATCGAAGGGATCGAATTGATTGTGAAATGAACGATTTTGGGGTTGAAATCAGATTTTGGAGTCGGGGCCCAAAGTAGGCGTGGCAAACAACATTTTTATTCGACTGAGCATGCGCGGACGGGCCACTTTTCTCGGTTGCCATGGCGACACTAGGTCCCAGGACCCAGAACCTGCAGTCTAGTTTCAGCAGTCTAGGTTTCGATTTCGATTGCAGGACATCGATTACTGTCGCTTCATCCCGATAACATGCTTGGTCTATGGAGCCCACCATGGATGCTCTACTAGAAACTCTGCTCTGTTGAAACTGTAAAAAATGCTAAGTAGGTACAGTGTACGAAGGGAAATTCAGACGCCAACTGAAAAATGGTTGGTCTTTTTTTACTGCTTATGTTTTTGGGTGCAGGGGCAGTGGCCCAAGTGGCCTTATGGACGCAACGCCCCTGACCAATACGTATTTTTATTGGCGAACCTCCGAACAATTTTGAGTTTATTTTGAGTTGTACACAGGCTTCACTCTTCCGATTTCAAGGAATAAAACAATAAAACCCAGTGGTATCAGGTTTTCATTGTACCACCCGGCGGCACCGTTGTCAGCACTTTAACGCCAATACCGGCGGGGAATTCAGCAGGGATCGATTCTGATTTCTCGACAGCCTTTTTCAGGATACCTACAGGGCGATTCTTCAGACATCAGGACTGTCCCAGACGAATCAGGACGCCCACGAACCCTAGCGAGCACCCACGATAATCAACGTACAGTGTTTGTAAGTCACAACTTTATATTAATGCGCAAAACACAACTGCATAACCACATTTTTCTTCTAAAATACAAAAACTACCGAACGAAAATTTGTACGACTCATTGTAATAATTGGGTTTTTTTTACATTCCTGCACGATAGGAATAAACGTATTACTGTTATTCTTTTCGATTCACCCAGGATGTCCTCGAATTATGCGACGATTTCGCTTCGAGGTTTAATTTCCATTGTCCACTTGCTTTGCCCCATTTTCGAAGTAATTATCTTCGTCAACCGAAAGTAATTACTCTCATACTTTATTGTTCGAAGTATCGAACAAAAAAACCCGGCCGAAATTATCGTTCCGTGAGTTGAGACTCGGCTTCCTATTGTTTAACAAAAAAATTATCGTCGTGTCGCATTAGTTCGTGTTTTTACTGAGGGAACCCCGTCGAAAATAATATCGACTGAAAGAAGGAAAATAATAGGTAATAATAACCTTCTGTTGTTCATGGAATGAACGGAAAAGGGAACTAAGTAATTAAATCATAAGCGTGATTTCCTGCTTTGCGGGATCTTTGACGGTTCGTGCTCGATACGGAACATGACGAGGGCTGAGCTGTAGATGTCGACAATGTACACGAAATTTGAGTGTTTAAATGAGAAAATTGCGCATGCGCAAATCTACCGCTGCTCCATTTGCCAATTCGTAGGTGATAGATCCAGCCAACCATACCTTACAGAGTCTGCTTCGAATAGATTAATATGAAATTCGCATGGGGCAGTTTCTTGGGCGGATCCCTACGTACCAGCGAAATTTCTCCCCGTTAGTCATTCTTTCGGTAAGAAAAAAAAATATAGCATTAGGCACTCCTTATAAATAGGTACGAACCATCAGCTAATGAGAATTCGAAGATAAGCTGTCAATTTAAACTGAGTTACTAAGTTAATTTACAAGCAAAAACAAATACATAGTTACAGGGCGAAAACGTGGGTTACAATTACTGTTCATTTGTATTTTATTAGATTATACATATACGGGCAGATGTCCATAATAAATTATATAATAATCAGACAAATTATTGGTAACGATTAAGTAAATGGATACAGATGAACACTGAACTAAATGCGATGCAAGATACGAAAAACGCGAGTAGGCAGAAATTTCGATTTTGGAAGACATTAAAAATTCGCTTCTTGCACAGGCAATTATTGTAAATTTCAAATCGACTCAACATCACCACTAAGTCAAATAAAGAATCAAGGTGAAAACTTTGATTCACAACTACGAGTGTTCACAACTTTGATTGTTAGGAAGGTAAAATAGCGTGTCTCTGCAATGGTATTTTCATGGTTTCCCTGCAATGGTTTAGTCTTTATATGTTTGGATTTAAGCCCCAGTAAATTTCTATGCCGCAAAATATTTTTACCGTGTGAAAATGATGAATGGATGACTGGTTGATGATTTTACGAAACCAAAATTTATTTATATTATTGAACAAAAAAAGGAACAGAATGTCCATTTTTGTCAAATTCAAACCTGTTTTGTTCTTCTTTATAGTTTTGTCTACTTTTATCCAATTTTACATTTCCCATACTTTCATAATAAATTATATTAATTCGTAATAAATTTTCTTCAACATTATTTCTTCATGCCTAAACAGAGGCTAAAAAAAAAAAAATTGCTGTTGTCTATCCCAAGAGGAAAAGATCTAAATCCAACTGGAAAAGTCCTAAATCTAAGTGGAAAATGTCTAAATCATAGTGAAAAAATTCTACTCTATTCATACCTATTCGTACTTTAAAGTAGGAAGTGCTATCTGCCTGCTTTTGTGAGCGTCTTTCAAGCTCGAACTGCTAGGTATACCGAATTTGGTACAAATTTTTGCGGAACGATAGCAAACTCCTTGTCGAAAGACATAAACATGAGGTTCTGAAACCTTTCGCGAAGAAACTCGTGTAAATACGTCGGTTTTTAAAAATTAGTTGAGTAATATTTTTGCATTATTAATTTATTGCATTATGTAGTCAAATGTAGTCAAATTCCTTGAGAACGGCACAAACAAATTTCATTGAACGTACAAACGAAGTGTTCTCGGTCGAACCTGAAGTTTTGTCGGTTCACCAGATTTCTCAAAGATTGAGTCATTCGGGAAGTTTCGATTTCAACTGGGCCGCCCGCCAAAACATCTGATCGAGCCTGCTTAAATGAGAGTTGGGAAAGAAAGACAGCTCCGAGTGGGATACAGTCAGGTGTCGGTTTTATCAACGCAGAAACGTTTGGCAATTTAACTAAAAACCGCTGTTTTTTGCAACGTGTCACACTAAAGCCTTCCCGGATCAAGGGAAAAATTCTGTGACCTCAGAAATCACGAAGTCTAGTTGAATTTATTGGTTTTGGCGAATGTCAGGAGAAAATACTACAGGGGTTGCAATGGTTCCAAAATACTGAACAATGACCACAAATTTCCTTCAAATTCGACATATAAATGGTAAATGATGGTAGCTTTAGACAGTAAAAGGCTATTTCAATAATCAAAAATATCTCAGATCTTCAAAAATACCTCATATCCATACGGGTAGGTACTTATATCAAAAATGAGTTTGCAGAAATTTCGGTACATTCTTAAAAGTGGGGAATACAGGGAAAGGTGGTCTTCTTGTAAGATTTGTTGTGACAATTATTTGAGCATTAAAAAAGTTTGCAGTACAATAAACTAAAATTGGGAGTTCTCGTAGTTGCATTTTGCTCTCATGATGGTACTTCGTGGATTCTAATTCCTAGACACTTGGCGTATTATAATAATTATATTCACGTATTTTAGCATATTTACGTATTACCGTTAGATACTGACAACATCCAGAGGTAGCCTGAACTCACCAGGCCGACACAGGTAAAGTTCCAAATTGGTTCATCAGAACGAGGAAAATCAGTAGGTGATAAAAAGGCATACGAAAAATAAATAAATTTAAAAAAAAACAGGCATCATTACCGTGTGTAACTATCTGCCGAGTAAATAGGCAATAGGAGAGATAACGTTGTTGGAGGCTGAGATCCTAAAATAAACACGGGGGCCATGGGAAAGCATACACAATGAGTAAACGTTTAGGTTTCTGAGTTTCGGGTTTTATAGACAGAAAAATCACGTCACGACCGATAGCGCGATGATAGGGGTATGACGGTTATTTAATTTATATATGTAAAGGCAAAAAAGGGACGAAAGGTAAGACAGAGTCAAAGTTGGAGTAAGTTTCGTCGACAGTCGGTGGGCTAATTACATCAAATTAAAACTATTTTAAACTGCTTGAACAAATTTTTTAAATTCGATGGCTAGGTGTTAGTAGGTCACGAGAAGATATATAAACACTGAGAATTGCGGAATCCAAAATTATCGCAAACTTTCAGGTCTTACGGGGAGAGTTGTATGGTGTTGATATTTTCAACTAATTTTTAAAGTTGCACTAACGATAATAATCACTCGAGACCAAATCACGGCTGTAGGTTTATTGATCCATTTCGCACCCTCAACAACATAAAACTACCTGTTGACCTGGTCAGAAATCTATACGGAAATCATCTACACATGGCCCTTGTGCCAGGATCCACAGGAGTTATCTGTAGAGTAGCCTGGGGTGGTTCAGCTGTAGGTTTATCCATTTTGCACCTTCGACAACATAAAACTACCTGTTGATCTAGTCAGAAATCTATACGGAAATCATCTACACATGGCCCTTGTGTAAGGATTCACAGGAGTTATCTATAGAGTAGCCAGGGGTGGTTCAGCTGTAGGTTTATTGGTCCATCTTGCACCCTCGACAACATAAAACTACCTGTTGATCTAGTCAGAAATCTATACGGAAATCATCAACACATGGCCCTTGTGTAAGGATCTACAGGAGTTATCTATAAAGTAGCCTGGGGTGGTTCAGCTGTAGGTATTGGTCCATCTTGCACCCTCGACAGCATAAAACTACCTGTTGATCTGGTCAGAAATCTATAAGGGAACCATTTACACATGACCCTTGTGCCAGGATGTACAGGAGTTATCTATAGAGTAGCCAGGGGTGGTTCAGCTGTAGGTTTATTGGTCCATCTTGCACCCTCGACAACATAAAACTACCTGTTGATCTAGTCAGAAATCTATACGGAAATCATCTACACATGGCCCTTGTGTAAGGATCCACTGGAGTTTCCTAGTCAGTGGCCTGCGGTAGTTGAGTCGTATTTGCCCAAATCTCCTCGGCCGCCCCTTTCACTCGCTTAGCTGCAACCCCAGGAGGTTCGATGTTATCGGATTCGCCGTTATTTCCCGTTACTTCCGTTTCTCGAATTAGCTCCCAACGACGCGCCTGCATGATTCGCAGCTCTAAAGAAAACGAGTTTTCAATCAACGCAAACGACGGACTTTTCTCAACCCACGACACGACACCGACTCCGCCGAGTTAAAGTTCCCACTTGTTAGTGCTCGGAAAAACTTCGCAAAGTACACTGTTCAGAATATACAAGTCCCAGTCGTTCAGAATGAACATAATTATGAGCAAATTTCGAAGCAATGCCTTTTTGATTTGGGTCATGTAGGGATTTTTACCGTTTTCTGACCAACAGAAACTCAAATTTGATCGCCAAATACTGAAATCTGACCCATTTTTTGTACAACAACGTTTCTAACTACTGAAACAGTGTTTCCTGTCTCGTCACCACCCTCACTTTTGTTAATATTATATAAATTTTATTAATTTTAGACATTAGGTACAACTATTTTTGAACCACAAAACTCACATTTGACCCTCCCAAATATCCTGAAGAATCTGACCCAATTTTTGTTGAAATAATATTGTTGACAGCGGAAATAGTATTTTCCGCCTCGCCGTCATCCTGTAACACCAACTAATTTTTTTGTGATTATATATAAATTTTTCTTCGTTTAAGACAATGTTACTGATTTTTGAAGCACAAAAACTTAAATTCGACCTTCAAAAGTACTGAAGAATCTGAGCTAATTTTTGTAGAAGATTATACTTGAATACGGAAATATAGTCTTTTCGGTCTCAAGTCAACATCTTTTGTGATTTGAGCCAATTTTTGCAGATTTTGGTTTATTATTATCAATACCAATGAACCATTGGAATCGAGCATGAAAAAAAAAATTCTTACCCCCCCTCAAAATTTGATGGTTTACGTTTCAAGGTATGTAGCATCCAAAACTGCAATAAAAATATTCCTGTCTGTCCGCCGTACGCCGTACGCCCTACGGGCCACTTTTCTTAGTTACCATGAAAAAAAATTGATGAAATTCGGGTTATAGGTTCCGTTCGGCGTCTAGTTGGTCCTCGAAGCTCGACGTTACTGTGAGTCATCTCTAAGGGGTTCCAAATAGGGGTTGAAATGTTCAAAACGCCTATACCATTTTTTTACGTAAATATTTTTACGGTTTTAAATAGTTCTTGAACTTGCGAGTTTTTTAAGACCATCCGGAGCATCGTACGTCCAGCCGTTCGTTCACAGTAAGGCCCCGAAGTTTGCACCGACAGGCATTTTCGACTCCAGTGTGAATGAAATTGTATACAATTCAAACCAAATCTCGTAACCAGAGACGCGCCCACAATAGGAAATTTGGCGGAGATAAAATCATTGCTAGGGATCACCTGATTATATTGGCGGAGTATGAAGTCGAGTTGGTTGTTCTGTGATATTATTTCATTTGAAAAATGATGGCTCTTTTGGAGTTTGTTGGTAGGTAGTGAAACTTGAACAAACGTTGAAGTATTATTGATGGGTAAATTATTACTAAGGTAAATCATTATTCTACGGTAAATTATTACACAAAGGTTCATTATACCATCTACGTAGAAGGGGCTAGAGTTTGTTGGTAGGTACTTTTGCAACTTTTTTCACTCCTCATCAACAATTTCTTTTCAGAACTTCATTATGTGTGTTTCTTTTTGTTAGGTACTGTTTGTCATCGGCAGAATTATTTTAGCAACATTTAACTCGTGATTTAGGTAGGTACCTAGTAACGAGTACGGGGTTAGGTACTAACCTACGGAGGGTCTGCGATCTACATAATATGTATAGAATAGTACATATCATAAATTATATAGACGGGTTATCTAAACAGAGAGCTGTGATCTGTAACAGAAGGGTATTCTATACAAAATAATAAACCGTTGTGCAGGGATTTGCAGCGTTTTTCAGCTATTATGATCCAATATCGATTTCCTAACTCATCCCTCCGTTTGGTAATAATAACCTTTCCTTCGTATCCGAAGGTCAGGCACCTATCGTCTGAAATGTCACATAGACATGAATAAATAATTATGTAAATATTTATGCGTAAATAATGTAGTTACAAACGAAAGAACTTCGAAGGGACCCATCGCAATACCGCATTTTCATCGAAAATTAGCTAAAACGTCATTCATGCAGCATGACCATATGGGGGAGCTGTCAGACTTCAGGTACCTATTTAAAAACCATCAGAAAATTTCCATTGGATCACAAATTTGAACGATCCTCTTTGCCCTTCAAACCCTAAAGGTTTTTGCTACCTATTAAAAATTGTTGACTGTGTCAACTTAACACCTTCCCCAATCCATGTTAACTGTTCTAAATTTCTTGCAATTTAAAAAACGCTGCAAAGTCCTTGTTACATGGGTTATGGGTTAATATGCTATTAGACGTACCTACAGAAATGTTGGCTGTTCACCTATTGTTTCCTTCATGTGCAATAAATGCAATAGCTATTTTTGGTGGTTTCCACCAAAATTGGGCCCAAAAACGAATTAAGGCTCCTATTTTTGACAAATTATCTTTGATCAGCGACAGTTATCATCGACGATTTCTAGGTATTTCCGACCCGCTAACATTCAAATTTTACCAGTGAAATTGTATTTTCCCGCATGTGGTACCACCAGGAGCCCTTGCGCCGAATCCCCGACTAAAGCTAGCTGACCACAAGACGAGCCTGAACATCCATTCGAAACAGCTACTTTTGGTAGTTTCCACAGTTTTGGCCCCCAAAAACACGTGAGTACGGGGTTAGGTACTAAGCTACCGAGAGTCTGAGTTCTGTATAGAAGGTTATCGATACAAAGAGCTGTGATCTCTAACAGAAGGGAGTTCTATACAAGAAACTATACGCACCTTCTTTCTATATGGACCTTGAAACGTTCTATACGCACCTTGTTACTTTCTATACGCACCTAGAACCGTTCTACACACACCTTGAAACTTTCTATACGCACCCCGATACGTTCTATACGCACCTAGAAACGTTCTACGCGCACCTTGAAACGTTCTATGCGCACCTTGAAGCGTTCTACACGCACCTTGAAACGTTCTATGCGCACCTTGAAACGCTCTATGCGCACCTTGAAACGTTCTATACTCACCTCGAAACTTTCTATACGCACCTTGAAACGTTCTATACGGACCTTGAAACGTAAAAGAAAAAAGTTTGAGGGGGGGTATAAAAAATTTTCGCTCAGCAAACACACAGGTGCATTATTCACAGATTAATAAACCAAAACACTTCCATGAGTCAAAATTACTTTTCCGTTGAAAACTTGGGTCGATCCCCCCCCCCCCCCCCCCCGTAACGCAAAAAAACCCGTAGATTTTCGCCACACAACGTATATTACAGGAACGCGCAAAACTGTGCAAACATTGCATCGGATTCCAGAACAACTAATGGCCGATGTCGCGAATGAAACCAATTTGTACGGTCGTGAGCCAAAAAAATCTGCGTTTGTATGCAGGCGTAAATTCGTAAGCGTACTTTCTGGGGGGTGTTTGGGTGTTGGGGGGGTATTTATCCAGCGAGAGAAATGAACGGGAGGTTTCAGAAGGCGCCATTTTACGAATTGAAGGGGAAAACGAGCCCAATCAACGCTCGGTTGGAGGGCGGAAGGGTGGAAAACGGAAACGCGCAAGGCACCCCCTGGACACACCCCCTGAGCATCGTAGGAGGCACTGAGGGGGGGGGGGGGGGGTAGCCACCCCTGCAATCATCCCTTCCATTCCCCTCTTATCCAATGTAGGGGGGGGGGGGGGTCCTCAGGAATTCAATTACTAACCCCCCCCTACAAACTTTTCGTCGCACCCCCACCCCCCAACCACTCGTTTCTTTGACAGAAATATAAAAAAAGAGAAAAAAAGAGGTTATTATGAAGAAAGAAAAAATAAAAAAATAAAAATCCATATTTTCTCCTCCTCCAGGGAAAAAGGGGAATAACGAACGACCGTCGGGGGGGGGGGGGTTAAAGGGGAAGTATTTGCCCTGTAAGGGTGGACTTCCACTGGAAGCGGTTTTGCGCGAAAAGAGGTATCGCGAAAAGGTGCGAATTCGCGCGAACAGTTCGCCCGAGTTCGAACCGCTGCGGGGACTAGTTTCGCGCGAATACGAGCGAATGCGAAGGATTTCAATTTAGCTTGAATTTGGACGCGCGTTATCAGGCGAAAACAAGGATGGACATAGGAAAAGTGATTGTTCTTGTGCACGAAAAAACCTCCAACACGGTATCAAAAGCTGCCCCAATATCACATGAGGAACGTCCAGCGACAACTGTGGGAAGAAATCGGAATCGAAATGAATGAAACAGGTTCCCTCGTGCTCTTACTAAATTTCACGTCTTCTTCTGACCAAAATAGGAGATTCCAATGCACAGAGTTGCACGAAACCCTCTGCAAGTGGCATTTTACAGTACGAACGTCAACTACAAAGAATTATTCACCAACAACATCACAAAAATGAAGTGAAATTCAGCCGGTTCGCCCGAATTTACGTGCACTGGACGGACTTCTGACGCGCGAACAGTTCGCCCAAGTTCGAACACAGGGATTCTGACGGAATCCCGTCCGCTGCGAGGACTAGTTTCGTGCGAATACAGGCGAATGCGAAGGATTTCAATTCAGCTTGAATTTGGACGCGCGTTATCAGGCGAAAACAAGGATGGACATGGGAAAACTGATTGTTCTTGTGCACGAAAAAACCTCCAACACGGTATCAAAAGCTGCCTCAACATCACACGAGGAACGTCCAACAACTGTGGGAAGAAATCGGAATCGAAATGAATCAAACAGGTTCCCTCCTGCTCTTACTAAATTTCACGTCTTCTGACCAAAATAGGATATTCCAATACACAGAGTTGCTCTAAACCCTCTGCAAGTGGCATTTTACAGTACGAAAGTCAACTAAAAAGAATTGTTCGTAAAGTACATCACAAAACTGAAGTGAAATTCGGCCGGTTCGCCCGAATTTGCGTGCACTCGACGGACTTCTGACGCGCGAAATCGGGGACTGACGAACACAAGCGAATTCGTACGAGATCGCTGCCAGTCGTCTGAAAAACAGCACAAGCACTGACTGAGTGAAGTCAAAACCAGAACTTGTCGGGTAAGCGCTGAGGGGATATCAGCCGATAAGCGCAGCTCGACGCTTCCAACAATCAGGACAACGAAGACTACAACAAAGCAGCAGGACATGATGAGCGAATTTTTCGAGTTCACCGGTTTACTTTTGGTTTATTATTGTCAATAATGAACCACTGGAATCGAGCATGAAACAAAAATTCTAACCCTCCCTCAAAATTTTATGGTTTAGTTTCAAGGTATGTAGAATCCGAAAATGCAATAAAAATATTTCTGTCTGTCCGCCGTAAGTCGTACTGGCCACTTATCTTAGTTACCATGAAACAAAATTGATGAAATTCGGGTTATATGTTCCTTTTGGGCTCTAGTTGGTCCTCGAAGCTCGGCGTTACTGTCAGTCATCTCTAAGGGGTTCAAATTGGGGTTGACATTTTCAGAACGCCGTATTTCGAAAACTTTCGATCGAAGGGTATGGTTTTTTTTTACGTTATTAAATTTGTCTTGAGCTAAACAATTTTTGAAACCACCCGGAGCATTGTACGTCCAGCCGTTCGTGTGCACCAAAAAGCTTCGTCAACACGATCGTGAATCAAACGGTATAAATCCGGCCCGGATATCATCGCTAGGGAGCACCTGATTATAATCAAGGATGGCTGTATGAAGTCGAGTTGGTTGTTCTGCGATATTATTTCATTTGATAAGTGATGGAATATTGGATTTTGTTGGTAGGTACTTGTGAAACTTGAACAAACGTTGAAGTATTATTGAAGTATGGTGAATTACTACACAACGGCAAATTATTAAAAGAACGTAAATTAGTACACAACGGTAAATTAGTACACAACGGTTCATCTACCAAGAAGGGGCTGGATTTTGTTGATCGGTACTTTTGCAACTTGAACAACCGTTGAAGTATTATTGATGGGTATAAATTATTACACAATGGTAAATTATTACACAACGGCAAATTATCACAAGATGGTAAATTAGTACACAACGGTAAATTATTACACAACGGTTCATCTACCAAGAAGGGGCTGGATTTTGTTGATCGGTACATTTGCAACTTGAACAACCGTTGAAGTGTTATTGATGGGCAAGTTATTACACAACGGTTCATCATGGGTATTGACCACAGAAAACAGTGATCTACGCAGAAGGGGCATCTATTTCACTCCACATCAATAATATTCCTCTAGAACTTCATTATGTTCGTTACTTTTTGCCGTTTTAGTTACTGTTTGTCATCGGCTGTATTATTTTAGCAACATTTAACTCGCGAATTAGGTAGGTACCTTGTAACGAGCACGGGGTTAGGTACTAACCTACGGAGGGTCTGCGATTCACATAATATGTATAGAATAGTACATATCATATTATATAGACGGGTTATCTATACAGAGAGCTGTGATCTGTTACAGAAGGGTATTCTGTACAAAATAATAAACAGTTGTGCAGGGATTAGCAGCGTTTTTTAACGGTGAAACATGGCTACAATCGCCCGAACTGATTTCATAAATATCCAACTATTCAATTAATTTTGAACTAACAATCGTATACATTTTGTTTGGAAGGGAAAACAAATTAACAAACTGACTGAAAATTACGAACGAAAAGAACAAAAATTGTGAAGTTCATAGGATATAATTATTTGGATGAAAAATTCTATGGATTTCACAGAAAAAGCTATTACATACAATTCCCCGGTAGCCTAACTGGCCTAAATTCTGCCGGGGAAGTGTCTAATGTCTACCGAAAAGAGCAGCTTGGAGCAGAAAGCAGCATGCCATTATGAGAATTTTTAAAACCACGCTATCAAACCCACTCGCTACTATTATTTATAATTATGTAACAGACAGTTATGAACTACGAGGAGATTGCTTATTACGTTAATTCACTATTTCTCGGATTCCCGCTCACACTGCAGTACCAGAGTTTTTCGTTAAAATCTATCGCATCTTTTCCGCTCCAGAGCATTCTGAATCCATCGCTGATTTTTTACAAAATTCACATGCAAATTACATCTTCGAATTGAAGGGTGGGAGGCACCTACTTTTTTTTATTTATAATTCCTAATAATGAACCTTTGGAATCGACCATTTAAAAATAATTAACCCCCCACCAGTCAAAATTTTGAGGCTTACATTTTAAGGGGCCGTCCGTACGACGTCCACGGCTTTTAGCGAATTTTCAAAGAAAATGAAGCTATTGCAATGGCTTCGAAATTTAAATAATATAAATTTTTGGAAATTTTCTTCATAGAAATCCGTTTCAGACCATTCTAAAACGATTCCTGAAATTTAACACTTTTTTATATGTATATATATATATATATATATATATATATATATATATATTTATTTATATATGTGTCACTCCAGACGATAACTCTCGATAGAATTGAGATAAACAGCTCAAATTTGCACAAAAAATCTATCTTGGCAATCGAAAGGCTAAGTTCGAAGATGGGCGAAATTGGCCTACTCTAAGGAGGGTTTTGGCGCATTTAAAGTGCGCAAAAATTACCCAAAAATCCCCAAAATGTTATTTTCCAACAAGTGACCCCTCATTTTAAAGGTTTTTGCACGCTGAACACGATGGTGGAATCGGATTTTAGATATCTTGATCCGTTCTCAAATTAGAGCATTTAAAGTGCGCAAAAATTACCTAAAAATCCCCAAAATGTTATTTTCTAACAAGTGACCCCTCATTTTAAAGGTTTTTGCACGCTGAACACGATGGTGGAATCGGATTTTAGATATCTTGATCCGTTCTCAAATTAGAGCATTTAAAGTGCGCAAAAATTACCCAAAAATCCCCAAAATGTTATTTTCTAACAAGTGACCCCTCATTTTAAAGGTTTTTGCGCGCTGAACACGATAGTGAAATCGGATTTTAGATATCTAAATCCGTTCTTAAATTAGAGCATTTAAAGTGCGCAAAAATTACCCAAAACTAGGATAATCTTTAAACTCTTACCCCCACCCCCTTAGAGTGGTCAGATTGAAAAATGTGAGAAGTATTAATTGAAGACGAGAGTTCGAAGCAAAAAAGGGGGAGGCAAACGATTAGTACAACTCCTTGAATTTACCCACAGCGATCAAATAAATAAGCACTTAGTACAATTACGTAATAAACAAACGGTAGAATCAGGATGGACAAAACGTACAAATTAAAATAAATACGAAGAGAATATACATAGAAAACCAAATTTTAGACCGAAGTTTTCCTTTATTCAAAACCATAGCCATTAATTCGAATATTTCTTTGAAAATTCGCTCATTAAGTCATGCTGCATGACTGATTTTTTTCCTTATTTACCATAAACCAAAATTTGGCTGATGACCGAAATTTGGTAAACGGGTCTCGTTTGGGCTCTAGTTGGTCCTCGAAGCTCGGCGTTACTGCCACTCAACTCTGAGGGGTGAAAAATAGGGGGTTGAAATATCCAGAGAAACCATATCTCGGAACATTTCATTTTAAGGTGTGGGTTCTCTCGGATTTTTATAGGTATAGTTCGATTTTTTCTGAATTCTTGAGACCACCCGGAGATTTCTACGATGTCGCTATAAAATTTGCCCTAAAGAGCAGCTTGTATGCAGGCAGCAAATCGCTTGTCTCGGCAGGTTGGCGCTGAAGCGCAGTGGTCTAGTCGACTCTCACATTTAAAATCAGAGGTTCGAATCCCGGTTCCGGGACCGAATATTTTTGGTTTATCATTTTAAATAATGAACCTTCGGTTCCACTTCGCATCAACGCAATTACCCTTCAGAACTACATAACATTATGTGTTTATTTTTGCCATTTTAGCTGCTTCTTGAACATTCAACTACGGACAGGCTGTGATCTATACAGAACAGTTATCTATACAAAGAGCTGTGACCTGTAGCAGAAGGGTGTTCTATACAAAATAATAAAACCGTTGTGTAGGGATTTGCAGCAATTTTTGCCTTGAAATGAACCTCGCGTTCCTCAAATTCACCGTCCTACGTAATTTTTGGTGGTTCTTGTTTGTAAATATAAACAAACACGAACGATATAAATATTACATCATCACATTTTAAAGACATTTTTCGAAATTTGGACGTAAAACTGTCATCTGGCGGACACACATTTGCTGTTGAACACTTTCACTCATTCATACATATAAACGCTACGATATTTAGGGTGGAATTCAGTAGATACATATTCCGTAGCACTCGATCTTCAGTTTGCAACAATAATGACTCTATTGTTTATTGCAGTATAATTAGTTTGTTGTTATTACACCATTGGTACTTGGTATCATTTACACGGATCCACAAGAACTAGTTTGGAACAAATCTAAACGAGGATTATTTTGATATATAAAAAATTTCGACGTCAGAGATGGCAGGTTTTCGCAGCCAATCCTGTTTTCTCTTTAGGCAACTCCCATTTCGCTTTGAACCTTATTGTACGACTTAGCTAAATTTCAATGGAGTTGGTACTTTTGTATGCATTTTCTTTTTCTTTTTTTTTTTTTTTTCAAGTACAAATTGTGGTTCAACAGACAGGATTTTCGGGAAGAAAAATGCGTTTTTCGCGTATAAATGGTGGTGTTAGACCGCAATCCAAGCGACTTCAAGCGTATTAACGAAAAGGGATACTGGATAAACCCCAAAATCTACGACGAGCACAAGAGAAAATGGCAGAGGAAACCTGATATCTATGTACAAGATAGAATAGCCAAAGACGAAATTTGAAACATATAATAGCCAGAGGAAACCTCATACTTGTGCACAACCCAACATCTATGACGAGTAAATGGGAAAATATCAGGAGAAAACTTGATATCTTTGAACAAGAAAAATATCAGGAGAAAACCTGATATCTAAACGACGAGCACAAGAGAAAATAGGTACCTATTTCACGAGAAAAAGCCACAGAAACCCTGATATCCATGTACAATAAAAAATTGAAGGAGAAAACTTGATATCTTTGAACAAGGAAAGTATCAAGAGAAAACCTGATATTTACACGACGAGCACAAGAGAAAATAGCAGAGGAACCTGATATCTATGGGCAAGAAAAACTAACCGCGGAAGAAACTTGAAAACTATACAGGCACTAGATAAAATAACCAAAGAAACCCTGATATCGATGTACAAGAAAAACAGCAGGAAAAAACCAGACGTCTACGACGAGTACAAGAGGAAATCTGATATTGGCGAACAAGATAAAATATTAAGAAAAAATCCGATATCTACCTACGATTAGACTAGTACAATAGAAAATGCCAGAGAAAATCCAATATATCTCTGACAAGTAGGTACAAGAGAAAATAGCAGGAGAAACCTGATGCTTGTGAACACCCAATATATATGGACAAGTAACATCAGAAAATATAAGGAGAAAACATGATATACCTATGTACAAGACAAAATAGCAGGGGAAGAAACTTGAAAACTATGTACAAGAGAAAACCTGATATCCGCGATCAGGAGAAAATAGCCAGAGGAAACCTCACACTTGTGCACAACCCAATATCTATGACGAGAACAAGGGAAAATATCAGGAGAAAACATGATATCTATGGTCAAGATAAAATAGCCAGGGAAGACATTTGAAATCTATGTAGAAAAGAAAAACCGGAGAGAACCTGATACCTCTGATCAGGAGAAAATAGCCAGAGGAAACATGATACCTTTGAACAGGAGAAAATTTCCAGTGAAAACCTAAAATCCTAAAATAAGATATGGGTGGCTTTATTACATGAAAATGCTATTTATAACTAAACAGCCACAGGCACTTTTTGAAGAAATACAACAACAAAATGAAAGAATACCAAGTCAATCGGCTAACTAATTTATGAGGTGGTGTAGAAAATCTAAATCGTTTTTTGCAGCCAAATCCATGAATTTGTCTGCATTTGCCGAAACCAATTGTCTTTCCAGACATTTACGAGAGAAAACTAGATACGGGCACAAGAGAAATCTACACAGCTCGAGAAAAGTTTTCCTACATTTCGAAAGGGAATATGAAAGGGCAGAAGAACCAAACTGACCGGCGAAAATCACCAAAGACCACTCGCGACACTTCTTCTTGTTAAGTGCTGATGACACTTGAGCACTTAGTTTGATCGAAGTTCCCGAAAATTGGGTCGAGCGGGGGCTTAACAACTCTTCGAAAAACGAAAATAAAATAAATGGAAACCAAAAACATGGCAGCGAAATTGAGTGAACGATTTTGAAACGCATTCGGAAGTGAAATTCACGTCTGACGACGAATGTGAATTCGCTGAAACGCTTCGCGACAAATAATCAAATGAGAAGAAATTTGATTATGTACCTGATGAGTACATAAAGCAAGCGATAACAGACTGGGTTTGTGCAGTTTATTAATCATTATTTGTGACCATAATGTTTTATTGCATTATATCAATAAAAGTTTGTCTTTATCTTTAATGGTACGTGGGACAATCGCTCGAGAAAACGGAATTGCAAAAAAAAGCTTGTAATACTTCACAATTTAATGTTGGTAATTAGTGATATAATTATATTTATAATTACTTAATCCGAAGCGCAAACTAAATATACCTCTTGTTCGTTGTCGATTAATGTTAAATATGAATATAACAGACCTGTGACCTAAGAGAGGTTTAAAAGAGCGATATTAGTGATTGTGAGTGTAACAATAACACGTACGAATTTGAAGATATTTTGACAATGACTGAACAAAAATGGTTTTGGCACCGGTTGGAAAACGGCGGCTTTGGAGGTGGCTGCTCTAATTTTAGATCGAAAAAAAAATTTTGAAATTAGGGAAATTGCTGTGTGAGCGGACGTTTAATGGAAATGAAGATAAATTTCGTATCAGGACCTTCTGGATTCAAATCGAACTATTAATCTGTACGGTGTCAGTCAAGACAACCTGAACAGAAACCCAAGTTATGAGGGTAAAAACTAAGGAAAACCGAAGCGGAAGTCGTTGTTATGAATGAAAACAGAAGGGCAATGGAAGAAGGCTCATTCTGCCATAAAACCGTTCCAAATCGTGGAAATTATAAATCACCATAGGAGAAATGAAGGAAAGAAGAGATGAGAGAATTTGCTAGGGCGCGTTTACCGCGAAAATTTCATATTTTTATTCCACAAATGCTTACCTAGGTGAGGTAGTAAAAAACGTGCGGACAGATCGCACAGGCCGTAGAAATGTAGGGAAATTAGTTGGCGCTGGATTTCGAAATGATCGAAAAATCGCCTGACCCATAGCCCTTTTATGCAGGTTTTTTGAAAAATGATCGGGTTTTTTATGCAGTTTCACGAAAAAACTATCGGGTTTTATGAAAAATGATAGGGTTTTTTTTATGCGGTTTCACTAAAAAAAATTGGGGTTTTTGATGGGTTCAATAGGCCATTAGAAAGACTGTATATGACTTAGTTAAACAATACAACAAGGTCCTAAAAACAGTGTTAAACAGTTAATGCCAATACATTTTTAAAAAAACCTAATAGCCCTTGTTAGCGTGGCACACAGTTCGCCATAATAATATTTATTATGTTGAAATTATGACTACGGGAGTCGGGGAATACGAGAGAAAAAAAATTTCGAAATTTGGCAAAAAGGTCTTAAGCCAAAATGTATATATTTATTCCAAAAAAATCAGCTATGAAGGATCGCGGCGTTTTATTTTTCAACAGATCTGTGGACGGAAAACATTCTCGGCAAGTCAAAGGAGTAAAGCTTTGTCAATAGAAACCAACTTCCCAAATAGGAAATGCAAATCCCACAGGAAATCACAAGGGTCGAATTTTGGACGAATTTCAAGACGCCACTGATAGAGAACACTGGCGGAAAGTCAAACAGCAGAGAAGAGAACACAATTATTATTTTCGACATTTCCTACTTTTTTACCAAGTTACTCCACCGGCACTGTACTACAGCGAAGCGCATACTGCGGGATACGGTAAGCACTCGTGAATAATATTCAGCTGACTAACTCAAATAAATTATAAATTTAAACTCCCAAATTAAACTCAAATTAATTATAAATTTAATATAATTATTTAGAATATTTAGCTGACTAACTCAAATAAATAGGTTAATAAGTGGGTATTCGGTTAAAGAGTTTCCGCATCCTAAGGTTGTGATCCCACATCCGAAGCCCATGAAAACGAACGAAACGCGTTGAATTTCGTTTTTGGAAACAACCGAAACCGCCACCTGAGCGCGATGCCGTCGCGCATATTTTTGACGAATCGGGCAATGTCCAGATGTCCTTGGACACATTTCGTCTATCGGTTAAGTCCAAATAAGAGAAGAAAAGGAAGAGGAAAAAAAAAAACACTGGAACTTGATTCAAAAAGTGACTCAAATTTTACTGCTGTTACAGCTGCAAAATTTACTGCTATTACAGACCTATATTCCTGATTATGTTGAATTATTTTTTGGTTATTTGTTCCGTAAAATCACGTCTGGATGCGGGAAATATTTGGGTCAACTGGTTAAGCGAGCGGTTGCAATTTTTACAGTAAGTGACCGCATATAAACAAATCATCGCAAAGACCCGAGTTTCGCTTGAAAATTAACAAAACAAGAAAAGTGCTTAGCGGTGGAAATTGTACAACCGGCAGATCGCGCACAGTTATGTTAATTATTATCAAGTGAACTATTAAGAAATAGCATTTTTGGGTACATAACGGACTACTTGTAATACGCTGTTTTGGCACCGTATGGGTTTGGATGGGCAACTTGTGAACCGGTGATTTGGCGACACCGTCAGATCACTGGAAAAGGACTATTTTATAGCTCTAAAAAACAATGGTAAAATTACGAAAGAACGATCAAAGTATATCAAAAATGACTGCCGGTTGGGGGTTAACGCGAAATTGGCCGCGAAAAATTTGCATTTTCACAAACAATGAAAATGCAGCTGGGTCGGTTCAATAATTATTATACCTGGGAAAAAGAGGACATTTTGACGAGCCAGGTGGTATCCACATTTTGAACCAGACAATTATGTACAAAAACGTTGAAATTTTAAGGATTTTATCAAAAATAGCCATACGGGCGCGGCGGATTTTTTTGGTGAATGTGGCTGTTAATGGACATCGGCAGACCGACAAAAAGGACAAAAACGAAAAGCGATTCAGGCGGACGTGATCACGGCAAAACACAAACGCTGCCGTTCAACTTGTAGGAAAGGCGAAAAATGTAGAAATTTACGGCGAGACCTCACGTCAAGTACAAATGAACGAAAAGTCTTATGATTTCGTTTTTGGACGTTTTCAAAAAACAGTCCAGGCTATGGGCGCGATTTCACGTCAAGACGAACCACAGTGACGGATTTCTAAGTGTCAATACGTCGGCGAACAGTCGAAATACACGGAGTGGACGGCGTATTGACACGGATCTGACACAATTCGCTACAAAATCCGAAATCACCGGGAAAGTCAAATTGGACCAACAACACGGCGTATTGGGTTTCGACAGAAAAACCCGATTCAAAAACCAGCAGGCACCAAAAAAAGGTGCAGCGAGGTCGCGAAAGGCAAAATACCGAGTTTCACTGTAAGTAAACACTGGCGGGATTCGGGGAGGGGTGAGGTTAAAATTTAAATAAATTGCGGCGCCTACCTGCAGGCATGTCATGGTCGTGTGCAGCTCTCGATGGGCTTCTCCACTGATCACAGTAATTTATAAAATAAAATAAACGGCGATAAAGAAAAAATGAAACAAAACCCGACGAGAAAACGCAGTCTCCAGAAAACCAAGCGGGTGTGAGCGACGAGAAAAACAGAAACCCGGATAAAAACGAAAAAAAAAAAAATCGAAGCACAGAAATCACACACTTGTTCTATCACAAAAAAATCTGATTTTTGAGACTCCTGTTCCTTCGCGTCGCAGACTCAGTCCATCCACGAGGTCTTAACTTCACGGAGTCTTGTGTGATACTGGCGGGCGGTAGACCGAAGGGGTGGGGAGACGGTGGGGAAGGGGGAGAGGAAGGAGGCGCCCCCACTACTTTTCAACACGGCGGGGAGGGGAGGGGGCGCCTCCCCTCCACCGCGGCTGTGAACCCCACAAAGGGGGAGTGGCTATTTTGCATACCCCCCTCCCAACCCCTCGCAATACGGGGACGGCCGCCTCCTTCGAGTGGAGTCTTCTTTTTGGGTTCTGATGGAGAAGAAGAGGGGAGGGGGTGTCGGACCCCCTCGCCGCTGTGCCGTATGATTTCCACCGGCCATCCCGGAGCAACGCACGGTCCTTCCACATTCCTACGTCAGATTTTCGCGCGAAGCTCCGTGCTACCCAATATCCGTTCGTTTTTAACGTAGGTAATTTCCCACATTTTGATACACTCATTCCCAGCACAAACGGGCCTTCCTCACAACTACGTGAACAATTCGCACAATACTCCATGCTATCCTAACATCCCTTTCGTTTAAAAAACATTATTTCTCAAATTTTGATCGTCATCTTCATCAACACAAATCCTCATTACTACGTCAAAAATTCGCACAAAACTCCATGCTATCTAACATCCCTTCTGTCTAAAAAATATTAAATCCCAAATTTCGATCCAGTCGATCATCCAACAGTCCTTCCTCATTACCTACTACTTCAAAAATTCGCACAAACCTCCATGCTACCCAACATCTCTTCTGTCTGAATACAATTACCCACATTTTTATACCGTCATTTCCAAGACAAACGGCCCTTCCTCATTACCACGTCAAAAATTCGCACAAAAATCCATGGTATCTAACATCCCTTCTGTTTAAATACAAAATTTCCCAAATTTTGATCCAGTCATCCTCATCGACACAAACAGTCCTTCCTCATTACTACGTCAAAAATTCGCACAAAACTCCATGCTACCTAACATCCCTTCTGTTTAAATACAAAATTTCCCAAATTTTGATCCAGTCATCCTCATCGACACAAACAGTCCTTCCTCATTACTACGTCAAAAATTCGCACAAAACTCCATGCTACCTAACATCCCTTTCGTTTAAAAAACAGAATTTCCCAAATTTTGATCCAGTCATCCACATTGACACAAACAGTCCTTCCTCATTACTACGTCGAAAATTCGCACAAAACTCCATGCTATCTAACATCACTTTCGTTTAAAAAACAGAATATCCCAAATTTCGATCCAGTCGATCATCAACACAAACAGTCCTTCCTCATTACTACGTCAAACTACGTTCTTTTTACATACCACAAGTCCCCATCCCCGACGAGGGACTGTAAGGAGCTCGATTTGTTCTAGTCTTGCGAACTAGTCGGTCTTCCTGGAAGCTGATGGCTTCAGGAGAGTTCTTCAATATTTATCCAAGGATAATAACAATTGTTGAGATTAATTATTCATGACGCCTAAAGGATCGTTATAGAGTGGCTGGATACAGAAGAGGTGTTTTTTAAACAGAAGGGATGCTGTATAGCATAGTTTTATGCGAATTTTTGACGTGTTAATGACGAAGGGCCGTTTGTGGTGGGAGTGACGGTATAAAAATGTGGGTAATTGTATTCACACAGAAGAGATGTTGAGTAGCATGGAGTTTTGTACGAATTTTTGACGTAGTAATGAGGGAGGACTGTTTGTGTCGATGAGGATGACTGGATCAAAATTTGGGAAATTATATTTTTTAAACAGAAGGGATGTTAGATAGCATGGATTTTTGTGCGAATTTTTGACGTGGTAAAGAGGAAGGGCCGTTTGTGGTGGGAGTGACGGTATAAAAATGTGGGTAATTGTATTAACACAGAAGAGATGTTGGGTAGCATGGAGTTTTGTGCGAGTTTTTGACGTAGTAATTCGAAGGGCCGTTCGTTTTGGAAATGACGGTATCAAAATGTGGGTAATTGTATTAACACAGAAGAGATGTTGGGTAGCATGGAGTTTTGTACGAATTTTTGACGTAGTAATGAGGGAGGGCCGTTTGTGTCGATGAGGATGGCTGGATCAACATTTGGGAAATTATGTTTTTAAACAGAAGGGATGTTAGATAGCATGGATTTTTGTGCGAATTTTTGACGTGGTAATGAGGAAGGGCCGCTTGTCTTGGAAATGGCGGTATAAAAATGTGGGTAATTGTATTCAGACAGAAGAGATGTTGGGTAGCATGGAGTTTTGTGCGAATTTTTGACGTAGATTGACCATAGACGAGTACGATCCGTTGACGTAAAATAAAATTAAAATACTTTTCTAAAAAAAAAAATGTTCATAAAAAGGATCGGTCTCGCCGATTCGCTGCGAGGAGCGTCAGGAGGCGATGCACTCTTTCAAAATTGTTCAAATTGGCACACACGATGGTAGTAGCGGTTATACGGAACAGGGAACACACGATCCTGACCCCTCTTCAACCCCATGACAAAAACAATGTCTCCAGCGACTGTTTATTATAAGATCGCGCGTGGCAACAACCAACACAACCGGCCCTTCCTCATTACTGCATCAAAAAAGATGCAAATTATTACAAAACGGTTTATTATTTACCTGTACAGATGCCCCTTCTGCGTAGATCACCGTTTTCTGGGGTCAACTGTGGCCTCGAGCTCCGCCCGGGGAAGTCCTAAATCGAGTACTGGAGCCGGCCCGGTAATTAATGTGTCATAAAAATGCGCTGGATTCAATAATCCAATCATTGATTATGTGTTGTTATTCATGAAGAATAACGTTTGGTCGTTACAAAATTACCAAATCAACAAAATCCAATAGAGCCATCATTCTTCAGATTATTTGTTGTTATCATTAATTCAGCCATCATTCTTGAGCTTATTTGAAGGGCCATCATTATCATTTTTTGTTATTCATGAAGCATAACATTTGTTTCATAAAAATGCGAGGGATTCAATAATCCAATCATTAATTATTTGTTATTATTCATGAAGCATAACGTTTGTTCGTTACAAAAGCACCAAATCAACAAAATCCAGAAGAGCCATCATTCTTCAAATGAAATAATATCACAGAACTACAAACTCGATTTTATACAGCCATCCGTGATTATAATCAGGTGTTCCCTAGCAACAATATCTGGGTCGGATTTAACGAACGGCTTGACGTGCAATGCTCCGGGTGGTCTCAAAAAATTCTGTAGTTCGAGATCAATTCAAAAACGCAAAAAACCCATACCCTCTTTCGAAAGTTTTCGAGCTGCGGCGTTCTGAAAATTGCAATCCTAATTTTCCCCCCTTAGAGATGACTGACAGTAACACGAGCTTCGTGGACCAATTAGACCCCAAATGTACAAACCGAATTTCATTAATTTTGGTTTATGGTAACTAAGAAAAGTGCAAAGTACGGCGTACGGACAGAAATGCTTTAATTCCATTTTCGAATTCTACGGACCTTGAAACGGATCCACAAAGTTTTGAGGAGGAGGGAGTGGGGGGTTAAATTTTATTTTTTCCATGCTCGGTTCCTAAGGTTCGTTATTGAAAATAATAAACCAAAATTCGTACAAAACTCCATGCGTACCCACATCCTTCGTTTTAAACATAATTGTCCGCATTTGATACAGTCATTCCCACCCAAACGCTCCTTCCTCGGAAATTCGTACAAAACTCCACGCATTTCCAACATCCCTTTGTTGTAAACATACAATCTACCGCGTTTTGCTCCGGTATTTCACGCCACAAACGCGTCTTCCGCACTCCTACGTCAACAATTCACACAACTCCATGCCGATTTCTCATAATATTGATTTGCCGATGAATTGCGTTCAAATTATTCTTTCAACACAATTGCCAAGGTACATTTTGATCCAGAAAGCTGTAGGTATGCAGGATGACGTGTTGTTGGGCCGTTTTGGACGTGCAGTCGATCCCTTGCCGTATGATTTCCAAGGTTTCTCGGAGCAATGCATTTTTTTAAACGAATTTATTGGTACATAGTCCTAATGGGATGCACCTCTTACCATCAGCTGAAGAGGGCTGCAATGGATAGGGACGAATGGCTACACCGACAAGGCGCTGCCTTTAGAAGATGATGATGAGTCCTAAAATGTTTGGATTTTACAGCAACACAACCGATCATCGAAATCAGCACACCTTTTTTTTAGCTCTAAGCAGCACAATGTTTCTACATCAAATTTTATAATGAAATACTCGAATATCGCGTACCTACGAGTACCGCCCAAACAATTTGACCCATTTCAATAGCTTGTTTTCCGAAAAAACTAGAATAAAATTGTTCATGCGGCAAATCGGCCAACATAATGAGAAATAGTTGTGAGGGTGGTCTATCACCGCAGCCTCCTGACAGCCGGAGTGTACTAACTTGCGTTGTTGTGACTATTTTGTCACTCATTCGTTAGAGACACATCACTCATAGTGAAACCAACAGCAAGTTTCTTCAGGAAACTATTACAACGCGGGTGGGTGGCTATGTTTAAATAATAATATTCGTGGAAAAAAAAACCCAAAAAAAATGTATAATAGAAACTCTAGTTTTGAAGGTTGTTGTCAACGGTTCCCCACAGGTTTGAGGTCCCTCCTGGGAACGCACTGATGCAAATTTCGCCTTGGAACGGGAAGGAGAAAATAATAAAGAAATTTAAAAAAAATAAAACCCGTTTCTGGGGTCCCTCGAGATGATGGTTAGGGGAGAGCGATGACCACATTTTTTGTGAGTTGGGTTTCTAAAGGGCCACAGAAGGGTCAGATCTTCACCCTAAGCAGCAGGGTCTTTAGGTGTGGACCGACGAGATACCGTTCCGTTTCCGCTTTCCACCACCCTATTATTATTTTGTTTGATTATTTATTTAAAAATAATTCTTCACCGTTACATTATTTTGGTTTATTATTCCGTGAATAATACGCCTATATAATCGCTCAGCAAAAAATTTTTATAACACCCCCTCAAAATGTTTTCTTTTACTTTTTAAGATGCGTAGATTCCAAAAATGCAACGTCCGTCCGCCGTATCACGCATACCGGCTTCATCTTCGGTCTAAATAATTCGTTCTTTCGCACACATGCTCCATTTTGGCCCTAGTTGTGTCCCGAAACTTTTCAGCACGATCGGAATATACCCAGGGGTGTTATGGGTGAAAATGGGTATAAAAATAGGTACTTTTTGTTTTTTAGTAACATGCTAGTAACATGAGCTTTTGAGGTATCTGTTTCCGTGTTTTTGGGACGAGAAGACCGAATATGAAGACGATTTTGACCAAAGATTGGAAAATTGAGGTTCTAACGAAGTTTCAGCCTTAAATTTACGTTAAATTTTGTTCTAAAAACATCGTTCTTCCGTACACAGTTTGGGTCCCCATTTGGGAACACATTTGGGTCCTAGTTGCGCTCGGGATACACCTAGGGGTGTTATGGGAGAAAAATGGGTGTAAAAATAGGGGTTTCCAGGGATTTTTGAGTTTTATTGAACATGAGCTTGAACATGAGGTGTCGTTTTCCTAGTTTTTTTAGGGCGAGAAGACCGAATATTAGATTGATTTTGACCGAAGAGTGAAGAATTAAGGTTGTAATAGAGGTTAAGCTCCGAAATTCATTTTTTATTAGTCAAAAACATGGGAAATTGTCTGAAATAACCATACACTTGTATAATAAACTAGAAGTAGTATCAACAGGTGAATCAAGGCAGTTAAATGGTACTGTCATTGACCAAAAATAATCTAAAAAAAAGGCGAGCCTAATTCGTGTTTTTGGGGGCCAAATTGGTGGAAACCACCAAGAATAGGTGCACACGAAAGAAACAATAAATGAATAGCCAAAGTTTCTCTAATATGTCCAGTAGAAAAATTAACATGTGGCTAGGACTTTGCAGCGTTTTTTAAAATAATATTCTTCTTGACTGGAAACAAGTTGTATTTTTAATTTTGTGGCTTTTCCAGCTGAGGTTATCCCCAAGGAGGCTGTGGTAATATTCTAGCTGATGAATAAAGAGGAAAGCAGCAGATCATTCACCTGAATATCCGTCTATTTGGCATAGCGATAAGTACAGCTGTAGAGTACGCCAAGACGCAGGAGGCCATCCAGTACTCTAAACCTGGATATAAATAGCTTTCCAAACCTTGACGGACGGTGTCATTCGAGTTGTGGTCCTTCTTTCGAATTCTAGCGTCAATCCTATCAATTTTTATTAATCGTATTATCTACTTTTAATTCAATAATTAAGAAATGTTCGGGCATCGTGGGAGGGATTTACTACTCAGTCTGGCAATAAATCTGATGGTGGAACACTAAACGTTGCAGGCAATAGACCTGGGGCCCATTCCTAAAGACCTTCACTCTTCACTCTGCACTCTTCAAATCCACACTCTGCACATTGCGAACGAATTTCCGTTCCTAAAGAACGCTCTTGATTTGAAGAGGAAGAGTTAAATGCAAAGTGTACAATTGCAGAGTTTTACCCTGTTTTGAACAGTTCCGTTCCTAAAGGTTATCTTTCGCAAAGTGAAGAGTCTGCGTTTCAAATGAAGAGTTCACACCATTTTTGCAGAGCCCCAAATGACTCGTAGAATCACATGCTTTTCAAATCGGGTTTTAGGTTTTATTTCTTCGTTCAATTCAGTGTTTGTTAGTACCAATAAAAACAAGATAATTCCGCCTTTCGATTAGGTGTAAAGTTGGTCCAATTAGTGTGAGGGCAAGCATAGTATAACAGCATCGAATTCAGCGACACAGCTTTCAAGGAGTCATTTCGCCTAACCAAATCCCAAGTTAACTTATATTTGACTGCTGTATAGTAAAAAACTTGCTTCTCTGTCTAAGAAGATCCAGTCAAAAACAGTAAGTTTTTGGACACAATTAATGTGATAGGGGACAGACGAATGAACGGCGGACGGCATGAAATCTGATTCGGAATAAAACGGGAAAGTCAAACGATAAACTGTAACAGTTATTTGACCACAAAACGAAGGCTACTCTACAGAACACTCTTCGTTTCAAGAAGAACGGCAGAGTGGGACCGCGAAAGCTCTCCTACTTTTCATAATTCGCAATTTGAAGAGTACAAATGAAGACTTTCAGAGTGAAAAGTTGAAGAGTCTTTAGGAATGGGCCCCCTTCACATACCTAGCGACTTAATCTCAGCTGTTTGACTTGTTTGTACCGATCAAATCAGTGCAATCAACGCCGTCTAACAGCAGCGGGAACGGTATCAAGCAACCCCGCTGGCAACTCAATTCAATTCAAGTCAATTTTTTATTCAGAAAATACTTTATACAACAAATATAATGATTTTTAGAGAGTCTATATACACAATACAAGTTCTAAACTTATGTTGGTTTTATGAGCCTAAGGTCAATGACCCTTCCAGGCTCGTCTCTTCCGCTATTTATTGCTGCGTACGTATGTACCAGCAGTTTCATTGACAAAACACACCATAAGTGTTTGGAGAATGAGTTAAATTGATCAAGAACCAACAGTATTTACAGGTCATTCCTAAGTAGTTAGTAAATACACTTAATGCTACGAAGGCTGATTTCTATTAGCGAATTTTCAAAGAAAATGAAGCTATTGCAATGGCTTCGAAATTTAAATAATATAAATTTTTGGAAATTTTCTTCATAGAAATCCGTTTCAGACCATTCTAAAACGATTCCTGAAATTTAACACTTTTTTATATGTATATATATATTTATATATGTGTCACTCCAGACGATAACTCTCGATAGAATTGAGATAAACAGCTCAAATTTGTACAAAAAATCTATCTTGGCAATCGAAAGGCTAAGTTCGAAGATGGGCGAAATTGGCCTACTCTAAGGAGGGTTTTGGCGCATTTAAAGTGCGCAAAAATTACCCAAAAATCCCCAAAATGTTATTTTCCAACAAGTGACCCCTCATTTTAAAGGTGTTTGCACGCTGAACACGATGGTGGAATCGGATTTTAGATATCTTGATCCGTTCTCAAATTAGAGCATTTAAAGTGCGCAAAAATTACCCAAAAATCCCCAAAATGTTATTTTCTAACAAGTGACCCCTCATTTTAAAGGTTTTTGCACGCTGAACACGATGGTGAAATCGGATTTTAGATATCTAAATCCGTTCTTAAATTAGAGCATTTAAAGTGCGCAAAAATTACCCAAAACTAGGATAATCTTTAAACTCTTACCCCCCAAAAGAGTGGTCAGATTGAAAAATGTGAGAAGTATTAATTGAAGACGAGAGTTCGAAGCAAAAAAGGGGGAGGCAAACGATTAGTACAACTCCTTGAATTTCCCATTTGACATATAATTGTTATGATACCTTCATAGATAGACAAGTACCGGCCCACGTATTACTAGAAGGAAGACGAAAGATAAAATCTATTTCAAATTATTCAATTTAGGTACTAACAGTAGGAGGAAGAAGTTTTCCTTTATTCAAAACCATAGCCATTAATTCGAATATTTCTTTGAAAATTCGCTCATTAAGTCATGCTGCATGACTGGTTTTTTTTTTATCCTAATTTAAACTTATTTATAACAACACTCGTTATTTTCAAGCTCGAAATATTCTAGAACTAGTTTTTTAAATTTTCCTGTTGATATTGAAGTCTTGGTTAGGAGCGGTAACTGTTCAAATAGGGCTGGAGCTAGCCATGGAAATTGTCGAGTGTAGAAATCATTATGTGCCTGGGGTATCTGGAGGACATAGTTGGCATTTGTTCGCGTCGGTCTAATCACCGCTTGCTTAGTAAATAAATGCAGGTGTTTATGTACGTATAAAACAGTTCTGTGAATACAAGCCATTCTGGGAGTGAGAACGCCGAAGTGTTTGTATAGATAACTAGTTGTAGTACGTTTATGGGAATTAGTTGCAATTCTCAAAACTGTATGCATTACTATGTTTTTACTATTAAAGGTTGACGCATAAGTACCTCCCCAGGCAATGATACCATAAGTTAAAATGCCATATACATGAGCATAATACACCATTTTAAGGTTTTCTCTCGTTAGCCAACTTCGTAGCATCAGAAAGTAGTGCATGGATTTCCTGATTTTATTTACTAATTCAGCTACATGATCCTTCCACTTGAGGTGCTGATCCACGTGCACTCCTAGGTATTTTTATTGTTTTCAGCCTTTCTATTTCCATGCAGCTGCACAAATTTCTTACTACGCCACAGTTTTCCTTGTGCACTTTGAGTTTAGATCCACATCTCCCGATTTCGATTTTGTGAGTCAACAGAACGAAAGAACTGCAAACCTCGGGCGTTGTCAGTCGTTGATGGTCCCGAAGCATTTCGGGGGTTTCCTGAGAAGAGGGCCAACAAGGAAAAAACAGATGTCGGGTTAGTCATCGTTAATGAGACTAATTGACCGAACCCCTCCCCACACTCATTCCACTTAACATAAAATCGATAACAGCGCAAAGGGCACAAGGGAAGAAAAAAAAACAACTACGGAAGAAAGAGGGAGTAAGGGCCTTGTTTCTAATGATGCCGTGCCGCCAACGAATTCTTTCTGACATTTTATATCCAAGTATAATTTCCTTTTTGGGAGGGGAACTTTTATTTTTTTTTACCCCTAAGATCAGGGAGTGTTCGCCAGGTGAGAGGTGTGGGAGGGGTAAGCGAAGATCAAAAACAACTCCGAGTCGATTAATTCCGTTTGAAAAGCAGCGTCGCACCCCCCCCCCCCCCCCCCCCCGAGGGGGGCTATGACTGAGGGGGGCGATATTGAAAAAATTAGTGAGGTGTCCAAAGAGAACAAACGCGGCAGAAGTTGACGGTAATAATTACGGATCGATATGAGCTGTTCTGCGTAGAAATGTTGGTTTATTACTTTCAATAATGAACTGCAATCGAGCATGGGAAAAAAAAATCTAACCCCCCCACAACCTCAAAAATTCCGTTTCCGTTTCAAGGTATGTAGAATCCAAAAATGCAATAACAAAATTTCTGTCTGTCCGCCGTACACCGTACTGAGCACTTTTCTTAGTTACCATGAGCCAAAATTGATGAAATTTGGTCTATACGTCCCGTTCGGGGTCTAGTTGGTCCTCGAAGCTCGGCGTTAATGTCAGTCACCCCTAAGGGGGGTGAAAAATAGGGGTTGAAGTCTCCAGGACGCCGTTATCTCGAATTTTTTCACGGTTTTAAATAGTTGTCGAACTTGGGAGTTTTTTAAGACCACCCGGAGCACTGTACGTCCAGCCGTTAGTTCACAGTAAGGCCCAGAAGTTTGCACCAGGCATTTTCAACAGGAGGTTGAATGAAACTGTATACATTCAGCCCAAATATCATCACTAGGGGCGCGCTAACAATCGGTAATTGGCCCGAGAGCACATGGTTATATTCACGGAGTATGAAGTCGAGTTGGTTGTTCTGTGATATTATTTCATTTGAAAAAGATGGCTCTTTTGGATTTTGTTGATAGGTAGTGAAACTTGAACAAACCTTGAATTATTACTGATGGGTAAATTATTACACAATTCATTATACCATCTACGTAGAAGGGGCTGGAGTTTGTTGGTAGGTAGGTACTTTTGCAACTTTTTTCACACCACATCAACAATTTCCCTTCAGAACCTCATTATTTGCGTTTCTTTTTGCCATTTTAGTTACTGTTTGTCATCGATAGAACTATTTAGCAGAATTTAACTCGTGATTTAGGTAGGTACCTAGTAACGAGTACGGGGTTAGGTACTAACCTACGGAGGGTCTGCGATCTACATAATATGTATAGAATAGTACATATTATATTATATAGACGGGATATCTATACAGAGAGCTGTGATCTGTAACATAACGGTATTCTGTACAAAATAATAAACCGGTGTGCAGGGATTTGCAGCGTTTTGATATAGAGGAAAGTTTAAAAAAAAAATCAGCTAATTCCACTATACAACACTTTCATCCAGCTGTCTCGATGGGAAGACAATCAGCATAGCAATCGTGTAATTCTGGTTGAAGGCCGAGTCGTACCCTTGGAAGGGCGGTTGAAAAACGCTGCAAATTATTAAACAACGGTTCATTATTTACCTGTATAGATGCCCATTCTACGTAGACATGTGTCATGCCCCTTCTGACCTCCCACAAGGAAAGCCCTAAATGGAGTAATGGATCCGGCCTGGTAATTACAAATTCATAAAAACCAGTTTCGTAAAATGGCAAAACTCATATGTAGTTCTGAAGGTAAACTGTTTATGTGGAGTGAAATATTTGTTTGTTCCCGGCTGGGGTTCGAACCTGCGACCTTCAGCATGGGATCCTAACCAGCTGAGCTAAGGGGCACATGGATCCCAGGTTGATGCCTCCATACACGCTGCTCTTCAGGGCAAATTCAATTCTATGGCAACATCGTAGAATGCTCCGGGTGGTCTTAACCCTCCTCCGACACTCTTAAAGTTCTTGGCACATAAGACACCCCTGGGTCGGGTGCGACCCATAATAATAAAATGGCCCTATCGCTTAAAAACCGTTTATTAAGGGTTTGAAATGAATGTGAATGATTCTTCTGTGTATATATTTATTTTTTCATTGAATATAATAATCAATTGCAGACAAATTAATCGCAGACCATCAAATGATCAATTGCAGTCTTCTCATTATTAAACTTGAATAAACTTTAATGAATAGCACAACAGAAAATTAACCAATATAGGAATATAGAATGACCAGAAAAATTAACTTCAATACTTACAATATAGACGAATAACACCAGTATATTTACTTATGTTATGAGCTACAAAAATATAATAATGCGTATCAGTCTTCTCGTACAGGAACGCTCATCAGACTTCTCTTATTTAGAATTGAATGAAATATGAAAGAATAACGCCCTTTAAAAAATTACATCTGAATATAGAACTGCAAAACGAGAACAAACTGCCATGATTATACAATCCATTCTTGATTCCACTGCCTCTGCCAAACAATTTGGACAAATGCCTATCTTATGCTCCCCAAAAATATTTTCTTGCAAAGTTTACACAGACAAGTGCTTTGTCTGTCGATCTTCCATGGGCAGAAAACACATCTAGCACGTTTTGAAGTTGAACGCTGTCTGGTCGGGAGCTCCGCTTCGTCTCATCTAGCATGTTTGGAACTTCAAGACCTTCTGGTCGGTAGTTCCTCACCTTCTTCTTTTTCTTCTTGTAGCTGACGATCCAAATCCCTTCTTATTTCATCTTCTGTTATGAATCGGTAAGCCATGAGTCCGAGAAAACAGAACACAAACGCGTTCAGAAACTGCCGTCACACTCCAGAAAATGGTGGAAAATTGTGTAACAAATAAGACACCCCCGGGTCATGCATGACCCACACTATGACATATCTCAGAAAAAAGTGCATTCATGTTTAGAGTACGTGTTAAGCTCCTTACCTGTTCCCCTCCATGGCTCAAGGAACTGACTGGTAGGGTAATTTGGCCCCTCTCCATCCTAGAACTTGGAGAGGCGCACAAACGCGCAAAAATGTGGTCTCTGGGTCACTGACGACCCGGTGGGTGTCGGAGGAAGGTTAAAAATTCAGAAAAAAAAACCACAGTCATGCAGCATGGCTATAAGAGCGAATTTTCGAAGAAATAACCACGTTCCTTAATCTTCAAAGTGCTCCAGTTTGAGAACGGAATGAGATATTGCAATTCTGATTTCACCATCGTGTTCAGCGTACAAAAACCTTTAAAATGAGGGGTCACTTGTTAGAAAATAACATTTTGGGGATTTTTGGGTAATTTTTGCGCACTTTAAATGCTCTAATTTGAGAACGGATCAAGATATCTAAAATCCGATTCCACCATCGTGTTCAGCGTGCAAAAACCTTTAAAATGAGGGGTCACTTGTTGGAAAATAACATTTTGGGGATTTTTGGGTAATTTTTGCGCACTTTAAATGCGCCAAAACCCTCCTTAGAGTAGGCCAATTTCGCCCATCTTCGAACTTAGTCTTTCGATTGCCAAGATAGATTTTTTGTGCAAATTTGAGCTGTTTATCTCAATTCTATCGAGAGTTATCGTCTGGAGTGACACACATATATATATAAATATATATATACATATTAAAAAGTGTTAAATTTCAGGAATCGTTTTAGAATGGTCTGAAAAGGATTTCTATGAACAAAATTTCCAAAAATTTATATTATTTAAATTTCGAAGCCATTGCAATAGCTTCATTTTCTTTGAAAATTCGCTAAAATCAAACCATTTAAAAATGAGAAAACCCCACACCTCAGAATCCAATTTTCCGAGATAGGGATACTCTGGATACTTCAACCCCTATTTTTCACCCCTTAGAGTAGAGTGACAGTAGCGCACCTCGAGGACCAACTAGAGCCCAAACGGGACCCGAAGAAACGTGGCAGAGGTTGAAGACACTAATTTTACCATGTTTCTCATAAGAGGGAATTTATATTTACAAATGCAGCGATCGGACTGAATATTTCGTCCCAAACACAGTAGAATTTCTCTACTTAACACATCCATACAGGTCACTTTACTAGCCCGAGCAGAATTATTATCATGTGCGTCCAAAGAGGGTGAAGAATTAATTCGATCGAGAGTCGATTTTATGGCAGTGTTAGATATTTCTCGATTTAAAGAAGCTCCGTTGCCTAAAGAGGGACAGTGATGCGGTCAACACCTGCAAGAACGAAAAGCTGCGATGAATTATATTTTCTCAAGTGCACAGCTGGATTTGGTCCTCCTCCTTCTTCACCATCTTCTTCGTTTCCCCGTAATAGAGCAACTCACGTACGTATAATTGCCTCGGACACGACTCCGACCGTGGATCTGCCTCATGGAAACCCGTACCGCCCCTGGTGGTAAAAAAAAAATAATAAAATACAAAGGGCTTCCCGATTCGACGCACCACAAGAAAACCATCTGCTTCTCGTCCGAAAAAGACGAGAGGAAAAACACATTGTTCGTGAGAGATGAGCCGGAAAAGCACCTTGCTCCGATGTCCCGTACAGATTGTTTGGCAGCCGGAGAGGGCCGTGGACGATTTTACTTGGGAATCTGAGCAGAAATCATGCACTCGTCACACTTTGGCTCTTATAATCCCCCATTCGTCGGAGGTATTTTTTGAACCGGCGGACCAATTTATGCCCACCTTGTAGAAGTTGACCAAACTTTGATCGCGGTTACCAGTTCGGAAGCTTTTCCAGCCACGAACTAAATCACTCGCGACGAAATCCATTTCAAAGAAAAACGGAGTTATTGAAAAAATAGTCTATTTCCACTAATACACGAAAAACGCAAAAAACACTGTTATACCGGTTTCGGTCATCAAACCATCGTCAGTAACACACAATAACTGAAGGCACATTGGAGTGGTGACCTTCTAAAAATATAAATAGTCAAAAATTGAAATGTGGTCGATTGGGATTGGTTGAGAAGAAGAATGGTGAAGGGAACCAAGGAAGGGGAGTCGAATCTGATTGTTTGTTGTGCACTTACCCTCTACCAAATTTTGTCTACTTTGGTTCATGGGAACTAAGAAAAAGCCGCGGACGACCTTCGGCGGACGGACGTCATTTTTTTTAATTCGATATTCGCATTCTACGTCCCTTGAAACGTAAACCATCAAATTTTGAGGGGGGGGGGTTACTTTTTTTTTTTTTTCATGGTCGATTCCAAAGGTTTATTATTTAAAATAATAAACCAAAATTGGAAAACTATTTAGGGTCGTAGGAAAAAACTATCTTCAATTGAAAGTTATCGAGCTAGGACTGTTCTTACCTTAGCCTGTTCTCGTTGATTAAATGTTACTGGAATACCTTGTTAGGCATTTCCGACTTTCATTTAGGTTAGGCTTTTATTCTTCTTGTTCTTGTGAAAAATGATTTGACAAGGAAAGACGCTTAATGAATGCACTTAACACTGACTGCAGATATTCGATATATCAAAGTGGGTTTGGCTGTGGAATATTACGCTTGATCCAATCACAATGAGCTGCTTAAGTCATACTTATATTTTCTTTGATGCCTAAAATCGGGAGTAAAGCTCCGAGGGCCCGTAAAAATCTTCTGGAACACTAGCTGGGAGTCGTTCCCAAGATATGCTGGACCTTTATTGTTCGTCACACTAGGAAATATGATTCACCGTCAGTATTCAGGTAACGTATGCAGAATCTGACTGCAGAAGTGACAAAGCTTGTTCCTAGTCGTTAAGATCTGATTATTCAGGGCAAATACCATTGGGCCGTTCCAAAAAAACGCTGAAAAGTCCTTGTCACATGGGTATTCTACTGGACATACGTACAGAAATATTGGCTGTTTGTTTATTGTTTCTTTCATGTGCAATTATTAGAATGGCTATTCTTGATCGTTTCCACCAATTTTGGCCCCCAAAAACACGAATGAGGCTCGGCTTTAATTCTTAAGATTATTTTTGAACATTGATAATACCATTTAATTGTCTTGATTCACCTGTTGACTACTTCTAGCGTTATTAAACAAATGTATGGTGATTTAAGACAATTTCCCGTGTTACTGACTCATAAAAATGAATTTCGGGAGCTTAACCTTCGTTACAAACTCAATTCTTCACTCTTCGGTCCAAATCAACTTAATATTCGGTATTTTCGGCCTAAAAAACACGGAAAACGATACCTCAGAAGCTCATTTTCTCTAAAACCTCAAAAATCCCTCGAAATCCCCTAATTCTACACCCATTTTTCTCCCATAACACCCCTCGGTGTATTCCGATCGGGCTGCCGAGGAGCACAACTAGGGCCCAAATGTGTTCCCAAATGGGGACCCAAACTATGTACGGAAAAGCGACGATTCAAGACCAAAATTTAACGTAAATTTAAGGCTGAAACGTCGTTAGAACCTCAATTTTCCACTCATTGGTCAAAATCAACTTCATATTCGGTCTTCTCGTCCCAAAAACATGGAAAACGATACCTCATAAGCTCATGCTACTAACATGTTACGAAAATACAAGAAGTACCTATTTGTATACACATTTTCACTCATAACACCCCTGGGTATATTGCGATCGGGCTGCAAAGTTTCGGGACAGAACTAGGGCCCAAACGGAGCACGTTTGCGAAAGAACGAATTTTTTAGACGGAAAATGAAGCTGGTATGCGTGATTCGGCGGACGGACATTGCATTTTCTGAATCTGCGCACCTTGAAACGTAAAAGAAAAAATTTTGAGGGGGTGTTATACAATTTTTTTGCTGAGCGATTACACAGGTGCGTTATTCACAGAATAATAAACCAAAATGGTTCACTTCTGCCTAAATATTCGCCTCTCGTGAATCAGAAGAAAGAGTTAAAAATCCAATGTAAATAACTGAGCAACGCACGGGTAATCAATTCGGTTAGTCTCCCTCCGCCGATACATCACTTCCTTTATTTACTCCGGGGAATTTCCACCTTTACTCCAGCTCCAACTGTTTTTTTTCCCCTTTCAAACCTGAGGATCACAAAGTCAAATTCGGTTCTAGAACGTAATTTGAAAGTTGAAAAACTGGAATGATAAGCGCTTGAGAGGTGTTTACAATGAATTTATGCCGTCCGGCGTGGATTGAACGAAAAATGTGAGTCCTTGACGCGGATGTAGCGCAGGAGCTGAAATGGTTATTTTAACATATTCATTGACGTCACGTTCTCTTTACGATGGATTATCGTCATTTCGACTGACCAGCTGCTTGCATAGTCTAATCACTGGCTTGTGTGGCCATTTGATTGATTCTTTGTCTTTCGGTCATGTGTTGTAGCACAAGGGCATGAAGAGAACAGATTTACTACAGTTCAAATTCTGAAGTATTTTAAATAATACCTATACCTTTGATCTCGACCAGTATTTAAAAACATTTGCGCAAGCGCAGACGGAACGATTCCCATGATTTTTTAACGGGACCATTTTCGATCCAACCCGCGTGTACCCTCAAAATTTCAGCTCTCGACTGTATGTCGCTTAGTTAGAAGCGTCACAAGGAAACGATCAACGTTTCATGTTCGCGCATGCGCAGACGAATGAAATTCATATGGAACTATCAAAGTGTTATTCCTGATCGACCCTCCAAATCTGAACTCATTTCAACGATATTTAAGGTAGTTATGGGCGTTTCAAGTATTTCACGTTTGCGCATGCGCAGACGGAACGATTTCTATGATTTTGGAACTGGAACATTTGCGATCACCCTCAAATTTTCAGCTCTCTACGACTATTTTTCGCGTAGTTAGAAGCGATACAAGGAAATGGTCAACATTTCAAGTTCGCGCAGACGAAAGTTACCGTACGATTCCAGTGAAATTCATTTTGGAACTACCGAAGTATTATTCCTGATCGACCCTCTAAGTATGAACTCATTTCACCAATATTTAGGGTAGTTATGAGCTTTTCAAATATATTACGTTTGCACATGCGCAGCCGAAAGTTACCGAACTTTTTCAATGATTTTGGTATGGAACCGTCTGTGGCCCAACCCGCACCTACCCTCCATTTGACCATTATTTCCGGTAGGGTGCTCTTCATTCTGAAAAATGTTCTCTCTGTATTTTATTTTCCAACTCACATTTCTTGTATTTTGACCTCGGTTATTAATATCTTATTTTTTTCTTGGCTCTCGCAGAAGTGATGTATTTATTTTTCCCTCTTTCTGTTTCTTCTCTGTATTTATTGTTTCATCTTGTAAATTGGGCTTGCCCGTATAAAAAATAAATAAATAAATAAGTAGTGATGGGCGTTACAAGGAATTACAGACAGACATAAGGAGAGACAGACAGACACGGAACCAAAAACGTTCCTCAGGATCTGAAACGCAAAATGGAAGTGCGAATTTTCATTTTGGAAGACACAATTTTTTTTTTTAACTCATTAACGAATCCAAGGCTTTCCTACCTTCGGTAGTGAGGAAGCAAAATATAGGGAGATATTTCATCGAGGGAGAAAGAGAACATCCTTGGGCTCTATCTTTCTAATATACGTGGTTTAGAAACAAGAAATTCGAAATCGTTTAAATTTTGGCTCAGTTTCATCAGGTTTGGTGTTTAAAACCACGATTCCCGGCATTCATAACTGTACATTTATCAGCTTGCTCCAGTACTCGATTTAGGGCTTTCCTGTGGGGTAGCTCGAGGGAAAGTATTGACCACAGAAAACAGTGATCTACGCTGAAGGGGCATCTATAAATAATAACCCGTTGTGTAATAATTTGCAGCGTTTTTCAATCCGAATGATATCAACGAATTGTCGGGTGTACATGAGATCGTTAAGACGACAAAGTTTCAACGTCCCACTACGATTCAGCGCTTAAAACATTGTTCAACCGTGTTCGATAAATAACTAACTTTAAATTTAGTAGACTAGAATTGAGGTCGGCAATGGATTAGCGAAAACCTCATAATTTTGGGTGGTACGAATTGAAATTTGGCGCGAGAACCCTGTACATGTAGGTACCTCAAAATACACCACAAAGTGGCTTATTTGGCAGGGGCGTTGCGTCCATAAGGCCAGTTGCGCCACTGCCCATGCACCCGAAAACACTAGAGTGAAAAATAAAACGCAGCAAAGTCCTTATCACATGGGTTTATTATTCCATTGGACATACCTACAGAAATGCTGGCTGTTTATTTATTGTTTCTTTCATGTAAAATAATTGAAAAAGGTATTACTGGTGGTTTCCACAAATTTTGGCCCCCAAAACTTGAATTAGGTACGCTCCTTTTTTTTTCAAATTATCTTTGATCATTGATAGTACCATTTAATCGTCTTTATCAACGCGTTGACTCTTTTTCTAGTCTTATTCTACAAACTGGTGGTGATTTCAGACGATTTCGCAGGTTGTTTACTCATAAAAAATCAATTTTGGAAGCTGAACAACTGGTACAACCTCAATTTTCCACTCCATGGCCAAAATCGACTTCATATTCGGTCTTATCGCCCCCAAAAACATGGAAAACGACACCTCAAAAGTTACTAAAACACAAAAACGCTGCAAAGTCCTTGTCACATGGGTTTATTATTCTATTGGACATACCTACAGAAGTGTTGGCTGTTCATTTATTGTTTCTTTCATGTGAAATAATTGAAATAGCTATTTCTGACGGTTTCCACCAAGTTTGGCACCCAAAAAACATATTAGATAGGTATGCTTTTTTCAAATTATCTTTGATCATTGGGAGTGCCGTTTAATCGTCTTGATCCACGTGTTGAGTATTTTTCTAGTGTTATTATACAAATTGATGGTGATTTCAGACGATTTTCCAGGTTTTTGCCTCATAAAAAATCAATTTTGGCAGCTGAACCATTGGTATAACCTCAATTTTCCACTCTTTGGTCAAAATCGACTTCATATTCGGTCTTCTCGTCCCCAAAAACATAGAAAAACATACCTCAAAAGCTCATGCTACTAACATGTTACTAAAACACAAGAAGTACCTATTTTTATCCACATTTTCACTCATAACACCCCTGGGTGTATTGTGATCGGGCTGAAAAGTTTCGGGACACAACTAGGGCCCAAATGGAGCATGTTTGCGAAAGAACGAATTTTTTAGACCGAAAATGGAGCCGGTACACGTGATACGGCATACGGCGGACGGACATTGCATTTTTGGAATCTACGCACCTTGAAACGGAACAGAAAAAATTTTGAGGGGGTGTTATAAAAATTTTTTGCTGAGCGAATACATAGGTGTATAATTCACAGAATAATAAACCAAAACCAGTGTTCAGTTGGCATCGGAATTTCCCTCCGTACACAATACCTACCTAGCATTTTTCACAAGCTCAACAGCCAAACGCGAGAGTTCTCTGGCTATGGATATTACCTATGTATTCTAGTAGAGCATCCATGGTGGGCTCCATAGACCAAGCATGTTATCGGAATAAAGCGACTGTAATCAAGGTCCTGCAATCGAAATCGAAACCCAGGCCCCTGAAACTGGAAGGTCCTGGGAACTAGTGTCGCCATGGACACCGAGAAAAGTGGCACATCCGCGCATGCTCAGTCGAGTAAAATGTTGTTTGCCACGTCTACTTTGGGCCCCGGCCCCATAATCTGATTTCAACCCCAAAATTGTTCATTTCACAATTGATGCGATCCTTTCGATTCAATTTGATCTCGATACGAGATGCTTTTTCTTCATCTGGTTTTGGTTTATTACTCTGTGAATAATAAACCTATGTATTCGCTCACCAAAAAATTTTTATAACACCCCCTCAAACTTTTTTCTTTTCCGTTTCAAGGTGCGTAGATTCCAAAAATGCAATTTCCGTCCGCCGTACGCCGTACCACGTGTACAGCCTTCATTTTCGGTCTAAAAAATTCGTTCTTTCGCACAAATGCTCCATTTGGGCCCTAGTTGTGTCCCGAAACGTTTCAGCCCGATCGGAATATACCCAGGGGTGTTATGAGTGTAAATGTGTGTAAAAATAGGTACTTTTTGCGGTTTAGTAACATGAGCTTTTGAGGTATCGTTTTCGATGTTTTTGGGGTCGAGAAGACCGAATATGAAGACGATTTTGACCAAAGAATGGGAAATCAAGGTTCTACCAAATGTTCAGCTCCCAAAATTGATTTCTGGTTTATTATTCTGTGAATAATACACCTATGTATTCGCTCAGCAAAAAATTTTTATAACACCCCCTCAAACTTTTTTCTTTTTCGTTTCAAGGTGCGCAGATTACAAAAATGCAATGTTCGTCCGCCGTACGCCGTCCGCCGTACGCCGTCCGCCGTATCACGTGTACAGGCTTCATTTTTGGTCTAAAAAAGTCGTTCTTTCGCACACATGCTCCATTTGGGCCCTAGTTGTGTCCCGAAACTTTTCATCCCGATCGGAATATACCCACGGGTGTTATGAGTGAAAATGTGTGTAAAAATAGGTACTTTTTGCGTTTTAGCAACATGTTGGTAAGATGAGCTTCTGAGATATCTTTTTCCATGTTTTTCGGGACGAGAAGACCGAATATGAAGTCGATTTTGACCAAAGAGTGGAAAATTCAGTTCTACCAAATGTTCAGCTCCCAAAATTGATTTTTTATGAGTCAAAAACCTGGAAAATCGTCTGAAATCACCATCAGTTTAGATAATAGCACTGGAAAAAGTGTCAACACGTGGATCAAGAGGATTAAATGGCAATACCAATGATCAAAGATAGTTTTAAAAAAAATAAAAAAATAAAATAACACGAGCGTAGGTACCTAATTTGTGTTTTAGGGGCCAAAATTAATGGAAACCATCAGAAATAGCTATTTCGATTATTACGCATGAAAGAAACAATAAATGAAAAGCCAACATTTCTGTAGGTATGTCCAGTAGAATAATAAACCCATGTGACAAGGACTTTGCAGCGTTTTTATGAGTCAAAAACCTGGGAAATCGTCTGATATCACCATCAATTTGTATAATAACACTGGAAGTAGTATCAACACGTGGATCATGTCGATTAAATGGCACTACCAATGATCAAAGATAAATTGCAAAAAAAAAGAGCGTACCTAATTTGTGTTTTAGGGGCCAAAAATGGTGGAAACCATCAGAAATAGCTATTTCAATTATTTCACATGAAAGAAACAATAAATGAACAGCCAACATTTCTGTAGGTACGTCCAGTAGAATAAAAAACTCATGTGACTTCGCAGCATTTTGTGTTCTGGTCTGGTGCCCCACCGTTTTCAGACCCCCGCACCGCTACTGGTATTTGGTATCTTCTTTTTGGCACAGGTTCCGTGAGGCTTCAGGTAATGTTCCGGTAAGTTCGGACGCATTATTCAACTATAACCCACCTGAAATCATGAATACGTCGTAGAGACGGTTGCTCTGACATGTGAAACAGACGTCGTAGGGTACAATGGAAGTTTGTTCGTTGAAGCAAGTTAACTACCCACAGGGCTACCATCGTATTGTAAAAGTCATTTCGACGGGTTTAATCACCTGGACATTACGTCCACAATCTGAAGGATCTGAAGTTGACTCACCTAATAATTCGGTTCGCAGCCGGGTACGTGATCTGTCGGATGTGGCTGAATGGAAAGTTACTTTGTAACTTATAATCAATTCGCCTGCTTGTTGTCAATTTGAACGCCTGATAATGTGAGGTTTCGACGCGGAAACGGAACTAATGAGTGGACGCCGTTGATGGGACTTGTGGAGTAATTACGTGAGATTTGGATCGATGAAACTTCGTCGTCTTAACGAGCTCATGTACATAAGTGCGAGGATGTAAACGACCATTCGACAGCGTCCAGATCGTTTGCAACTGACAAGTTGTCAAGGTCTACACATAGACCACACGTTCGTACAACTGAGTTGATTATGAAAACGCTGCAAAGTATACTCCCAGGCATACGCCGATTGGGCTGCCGTGCTTCGGAGCACAACTAGGTCCCGAATGTGTTCCCAAATGGGGACCCAAATTGTGTGCGGAAAAACGACTATCTTAGACCAAAATTTAACGTAAATTTAAGGCTGAAACGTCGTTAGAACCTCAATTTTCCACTCGTAGGTCAAAATCGACTCCATATTCGGTCTTCTCGTCCCAAAAACATTTAAAAGCGATAGCTCAAAAGCTCATCTTACTGACATGTTACTAAAACACGAAAAGTAGGCCTATTTTTATACCCATTTTCACCCATAACACTCCTGGGTATATTCCGATCGGGCTGCAAAGTTTCGAGACACAACTAGGGCCCAAATGGAGCATGTGTGCAAAAACCTATTTTTAGCGAATTTTCAAAGAAAATGAAGCTATTGCAATGGCTTCGAAATTTAAATAAAATAAATTTTTGGAAATTTTCTTCATAGAAATCCGTTTCAGACCATTCTAAAACGATTCCTGAAATTTAACACTTTTTTATATGTATATATATATATATATATGTGTCACTCCAGACGATAACTCTCGATAGAATTGAGATAAACAGCTCAAATTTGCACAAAAAATCTATCTTGGCAATCGAAAGGCTAAGTTCGAAGATGGGCGAAATTGGCCTACTCTAAGGAGGGTTTTGGCGCATTTAAAGTGCGCAAAAATTACCCCAAAATCCCCAAAATGTTATTTTCCAACAAGTGACCCCTCATTTTAAAGGTTTTTGCACGCTGAACACGATGGTGGAATCGGATTTTAGATATCTTGATCCGTTCTCAAATTAGAGCATTTAAAGTGCGCAAAAATTACCCAAAAATCCCCAAAATGTTATTTTCTAACAAGTGACCCCTCATTTTAAAGGTTTTTGCACGCTGAACACGATGGTGAAATCGGATTTTAGATATCTAAATCCGTTCTTAAATTAGAGCATTTAAAGTGCGCAAAAATTACCCAAAACTAGGATAATCTTTAAACTCTTACCCCCCCCACCCCCTTAGAGTGGTCAGATTGAAAAATGTGAGAAGTATTAATTGAAGACGAGAGTTCGAAGCAAAAAAGGGGGAGGCAAACGATTAGTACAACTCCTTGAATTTCCCATTTGACATATAATTGTTATGATACCTTCATAGATAGACAAGTACCGGCCCACGTATTACTAGAAGGAAGACGAAAGAAAAAATCTATTTCAAATTATTCAATTTAGGTACTAACAGTAGGAGGAAGAAGTTTTCCTTTATTCAAAACCATAGCCATTAATTCGAATATTTCTTTGAAAATTCGCTCATTAAGTCATGCTGCATGACTGGTTTTTTTTTTATACTGAAAATGAAGCCGGTATGCATGATACGGCGGACGACATTGCATTTTCTGAATCAAAGCACTTTGAAACGTAAATGAAAAATTTTTGAGGGGGTGTCATAAAAATGTTTTGCTGAGCGATTACATAGGTGTGTGTATTATTCACAGAATAATTCACTTCAATTTTCGTACCTTGTTCCTCAAATTGATCGGTAAGACGTTGTTATGGTAGGAAATCGGAACCTAACCAGCCCCAATGTTTGGCCAAAGTAACAGATTTTTTTTCTGGAACTCTTCGCACGTGAGCAGGAGAATCTTAGCCGGATTTAGATGGATTCTAGGTGGGACCAGCTGAGGACCCGCACCTCAATAAATCGATGGTTCATTCACAAATAATTTAATTACAATCAGACGAATGTCCATATGATACAATTATATTTGTATCACTTATAACTTATCCCTAAAGTCAAAGACCCGTTCAGGGATTTCTTGAAGTTCGTCGTATATATCACAAGCCTATATCCTCGGAAATTTAGCTCCCAAACAACACTCTTTGTCTAAGAGCATACTTATGGACACTTGAATGGTACTGAATGTTCAGATCGGTGATCTGGACAAGTTCTGATTATATTTGTAGACAACGCAGCATTTTACTGCACACTGCCCGGTATTAGGTTACCACAGAAAAGCAAACTGTGGAAAAGCTGAGCTCACTAGAAAATAATGCTTGGATTTACATAATAGGAGGACATGGGCTCACCTGCATGCATATTATAGGGCTGCCTCGTAATACACGGAGTTTCTGGTCTCAGAACTTAATTACGAAAATAATCGTTAGTATTTGAAACCTGTTCAACATATTTGTACGGACACAAATTTGTAAAACTAGGCGCAATGTCAATAATACATATCTACGACAATTCAAAATAGCAATTATACTATATATCTCAGGTATGTAGGTACATAATGAACCTAACAGTCCTTTACTGACATTCATTAAGTGAGCAAATTTATGATTAACTCATATTTCTTTAATCTTCATAATAATTATACATATTTTGTGTATTTAAAACTAGGTCGATGCTATAGTATAACTGGTATAGTAGCTACATATGAAATATTTTTGTAACGGAAGCCCTCGCTGACGGCTGTCGAACCAAAGCGGTACATCACGTTTTGTGTTAACTGGTGTGTAACATATTTATTTGAATAAACGCGTTATTGATCGACAAGATAAATTCTGATTTGCAGTTTGATGGTATTAACATTAGGTATGTTCTCAGTTCTACAACCAGAATGAATAATAATTTGCGTCCTACAGCAGTGGATTTACACAATTCATCGATATGGTCAGCCAAAACAGCCAAGTCGAGAAGTTGGATTAAATAAAAGCGCTGCAAATTATTACACAAAGGTTTATTATTTACCTGTATAGCACCTTCTGCGTAGATCACTTGTTTTCTGTGGTCAATACCCTCGAGCACCCCCCCCCCCCCCTCCAACCAAGGAAAACCCTAAACCCAGCACTGGAGCCGGCTCCGGAATTACAGTTTCCTACAAATGCGCGGGATTCAATAATTCAATCATTAATTATTTTGTAGTTATTCATGAGGCATAAGGCAAACAATAAACCGTTGTGTAATAATTTACATGTATAGGTGCCCCTTCTACGTAGATAGTATAATGAACCGTTGTGCAATAATTTATCTTTGAGTAATAATTTACCGCTGTGCAATAATTTTCCCATCAATAGTACTTCAACGGTTGTTCAACTTGCAAAAGTACCTACCAACAAACTCCAGCCCCTTCTTCGTAGATGGTATAATGAACCGCCTTGTAATAATTTACCGTTGTGTTGTAATTTACCATTGTGTTATAATTTACCCATCAATAATACTTCGTTTGTTCAAGTTTCACTACCTACCAACAAACTCCAAAAGAGACATCATTTTTCAAATTTCACACTCCGTGGATATAATCAGGTGCCCCCTAGCAATTATTTTATCTCGGGTCAATTCACGATTGTTGCCGCGTCCCTAGCAATGATATTTGAGCTAAACGTATACAATTTGATTCACCCTCCTGTTGAAAATGCCTGTCGGTGCAAACTTCTGGGCCTTACTGTGAACGAACGGCTGGACGTACAATGCTCCGGTTGGTCTTAAAAAACTCCCACGTTCGAGAACTATTTAAAACCGTAAAAAAAAATCGAGATAACAGCGTCCTGGAGATTTCAACCCCTCTTTTTCACCCCTTAGGGGTGAATGACAGTAACGCCGAGCTTCGAGGACCAACTGCACCCCAAATGGGACTACACACCAAATTTCGTTAATTTTGGTTCATGGTAACTAAGAAAAGTGCGTAGTACGGCGTATGGAAGACGGACAGAAATTGCTTTATTGCATTTTCGTATACTTTGAAACGGAAACCATCAATTTTGAGGAGGAGGGGGGGGGGGGGGTTATTTTTTTTCATGCTCGATTCCAAAGGTTCATTATTGAAAATAATAAACCAAAATTGCTTTTCCACCTGACGATTTACTCACATTGATTTGGTTAGATCAAGTGAGGAGGCAGTTAGTCCATGTGCTGTACCCATATTACACCTACCTGTACCATATTTATGTCCACTCAACCCGCATCTCTCGGCGGTTGTACGGGCCTATGTGTTTCCTCCACCATTTCTCACAGCATAAGACCTAATTAGGGCCCTCCTGGAAGTCAGAGCCCCTCGTACCCGCACTTTTCAAGTTTTATGTTTTTCTTCTTCTACGGAAAAAGGGTATGTTCCCATCCTTTATGGGTTCTGTCTACTTAAAAGTTTCAAAACGACTGAAAAATCTCAAAGACGCCGCCCGTTTTAAAGAGCGGTAAGTTTTCGGGTCTGATGCGAGAGGCCACATTTTTCCCAAAAACCATCCCAAAGAAGAACAATGCTTTTCTAAAAGCTGGAATCCATCCTCAGTCTGTTTACCTGCGATTCTTCCCAACGGTCTTGTTTTTATGAAATTTCTGTTAATGAACCCTTGGCGACATGTGTGCGCCAGGTGTGTGACTGGTACAAGAGATTTTTACATTAATAGATTTATGTCAACTTAATGACATTTTCGACTGCCTAATGTATGTCCATAAATATGTCCATGATTTCCCCCGCCCGTACCATTCGTATATTAAAAAAACTGCGATTCGCTTGCACTGCCGTCATCCCGTCTACAAGTCAGTAAAAATTCAACTAACTGGTGGGGAATCAAGCTTTTAGCGAATTTTCGAAGAAAAAGAAGCTATTGTTCTCGGTCCAAAATTTTTAAAACTCGAATTTCCGAAAGATTTTTATACCAAAATCCGTTTCAGACCATCCTGAATTCCCTGCCGAAAGACACCAAAAATTATATGTATATATATATTTATATATGTATTTATATATTTATATATTTATATATATATTTATATATGTATGTGTCATTCCAGACGATAACTCTCGAAAGAATTGAGATAAAAAGTTCAAATTTGCACGAAAAATCTGTCTTGGCAATCGACAGGCTAAGTTCGAAGATGGGCAGAATCGGGTCACCCTAAAGGGGAGTTTTGGGGAGTTTTAGGGGAGGAAAATTACCCATAAATTCCCAAAATGAAAAAGTCTGACAAGTGACACCTCATTTTAAAGGTTTTTGTACGCTGAACACGAGGGTGAAATCAGAATTGCGATATCTCATTCCGTTCTCAAACTGGAGCACTTTGAAGATGAAGGAACGTGGTTATTTCTTGAGATGTTCTTCCTGGTTCGTCTGCTCTAATCTGATAACGGAATGGGATATCGCAATTCTGACTTCACCATCGTGTTCAGCGTTGGAAAATCTACAAACCGAGGTGTTACTCGGCAAAAAATGGAACAAAAAATTTGTTACCTACGTACCCAATACCTACTCTTCTGGTATTCAAAACATTTTTGATTTCCCCCTCCCCCTCCTTCCACCCCAAATTTTACTTTGCGTAAAACTACTCCTGTTTTAATTTTGTATGGTATCAAGTTGGGAAAACATTGACCGAAAATTAATTTTCAGAAAATTTTAGGCGGAGGAGGAAGATGCCGAAAACTTCGAAAATTCGCTCTTATAGCCATGCTGCATGACTGTGGTTTTTTGATGATATACGACAAGTCAAGCGTAGTATTTTTAAAAAGAGTTGCAAAGAACTGTTGCTCCAAACTGTCCCCTACACGTTTGATGATTATTTCAAATTCGTCAAAAATTATTTATAATAAAGTACTATCAGTACTATCAGTACTATCTGACTTCACTAAGTAGGTACTTAATCTGTGACACATTCCTAGTTAAATGTTTATGTTTAAATATGTTGACCATTGTCATATACCTCGTGTGAACGACAAATAAAGTCGATTCTGATTCTGACAATTAGACCAAACTAGTTTAGATGGCTAAGTTGAGCCGAGTCCAACTGAGTCATATTTAAATGCACCTAACCCACGGATTGCTTCAGACTGGTTGACGGCCGTCTCACTGTATTTCAAACTCATCAGCTTCGGAAGAAGCTACCAATACAATACCTGCCCACCGTACTAAATGAAAACATATTATATCATTCGTTCCATTTTCAACATCATAAATTAATAACGCTGCTCGCCCGTTCAGTGGAAAATAATGACAAAAACAGTAAGCGTTTCCTCAACTCCAAAAGGTATCAAGTCACAGAAAAACACGGCGAGGGCCCTTCGAACATAAAATGATGACATTAATCTTTCGAAGAGCTGCCTCAGTGGGGTCCGAGAAGGTGGGCGTTGGAAAAACTCGAATCGCGAAGAGTCCCATTTCAGAGACGACGTACGAACCCAGTCGGGTTTAAAACGAGTGGAAGACATTTCAGTTTTTCTTCGCAAGGCCAAAAAATCTCTTGAGCCAAAACGCCACTTGAATTTTTAAAGTCGGGGAGCCGGGAGAATTCAAAAAACAGCCCATAGGGATCCGAGTTCGCCTTTCAGGAGCGAGGAGCCGATGGGGAAGTAAGCGACAAGGTGTTTTCTAATAGGACATAAATCCGCCACCTTTTGCCGACGCTGAGCGCCGCGCATAAAAATGCCGTTGGACGGGGGATATTTTTTGCTCGGCCACCGAACGAACGAAGTTGAGCTGATGCAAGAGCCACAAAAATCGTCGGTAACGAAAGGAACATAATTATTATAAGTAGAATTTAACGTATAATGCTCCAGTAGAGGGGATGGCGTTCAGCTATTACATACATACAAACTACATTGAAGAGGATTGCTTATTATGGGCCAGGGCTCCAGCAGAGAGTAGGTACTCTGAGAACGACGAACGGAGCTGAGGCATTCCATTGCTATTACAATAAGCGATTTTACACTCCCCACCCAAATATACATACCTATTGTAATCTATGTACTCAAGGAAATACAAGCGGAAACTGCACTGAAGATTTCCAGCGTGAACAAAGGTAAATGCCACAAAAGTAGGTACATGTTTTGAATTTTTAATAATAAGAATAAGATACACATTTAGGTACATAACTACCACTAACATATCATTTTATCATTATCTTATTTAAAATTCGAGAGAAGAGTACCAGAGAAATGGTGAAGTAGGTACTTGGACAGCGTCTTGAAAACGTACAATGAAGACACAAATATCCTGAGCTATCTTTCGGGAGTTAGGACGAGGTACGGAGTTCCTGAAGACTGACGACCCATGAACTTTGTGGGCATGAACTTAGACGCAATCTGCATCCTTGGCGCCGCACAGTGGTCCAAAATAGTCAAAAAGCGCTCAAAACTCAACACATTTTGAAGTAGTTGAGCCATAAACATGAAATTTTGCACTCTTACCAGTCTTATAACCAGAATAAAGCTATTGACAAGTCAACCAAATGTTATCGAAGTTAAACTTTTTTATTAAGGTAACAATGACGAATAAGAAAAATTAAAAAATTAAAAACTACTAAAAAATCAAATTTCTTCTATATTTGCGTTCTGCTGTGGTCAAATAGAGTATACTTGTAAGATGGAGTGACCATAAAATGAAATGCCTTAAAAATTAATTCCTAAGGACAACAATTCTTAAAATATTCTGGTGAAACGTGGTTTTTGTGAAATTATCGCCTTTTCTCACCTAAACAACCTCCATGACATCAAGGGCAGCTGGTTCTTCAACGTCCAAGGTGTCATCGGTTTCATCCTCACTTCATTGTCCATAATATTGTCGACAGCAGCATTCTCAGCTTCTAATGCTTCAGCTTCCAGTTCGAAAACCAGTTGTGAAGAGAGTAGAGGGTGAGACGACACCAAGAGGTTACGAATGATGTCCTCATAGTCGATAGACGAGGAAATCGATCTGCGAGATACTTAGATAAGCAAAGCACACTTTTGTCGTTCGAATTTAACAATACTTCAGGGTGAACACGGTTTTTCACTTTGATCACAGACATCTTTTCCGGCCGACACTGATTTGAATACTGCAAAAAATAGCAGTCGTGGACAGGTGATCTGTCCCATCACGTTGAAGACCAAAGGAGCGTTCCAATGCTTACGAAGTGAGAACGTGCGTCTTGTCTGGCCATGTCTGTTGGTCGTTTTACGAGTTCCTTGAGCTCTTCTAGCACCTAAGGTGGCAGGTGGATGCAGCTGTTTTCGGTCTGGGATCTTTGTATACAAGTGTACGGAATACTTAAGCCCGAAATCAGAGAGACGGTAAAGCTGCGGAACAAAAGGAAATCCGATACGTGTAATTTTATTAGTTTTTCAGTAATCCCATCCTCAATGACGTTTCGAAAAATAAAACAATTTTTTTTCGCCCTTCGAACATTCACTAAAACACACACAAAATTTATTGTCAAACTTGCGTGTCTGAAAAAGTAAAATTGAAGAAACAATTTGGTACATGAGGATTTCGGAAATTTTCTTCATTTTTGGTAGTGTAATGATTAATCACGGTCCTGCAATCAACTCTGGGGGCCTGAAACTCAAGAAATGACCCTCTCAGGAGGTATCAAACACATGTCATTATTATTTAAGGCCGACATGTTTGGAGAAAATACTTCAAAAAATCAAGCTTTGAGCGCTTTTTGACGATTTTGGACCACTGTGGGGTGGCCCAAAGTCATTTAAATTTTGGCGCAAAGTCTATGCATTTTCAAGCGATTGGTCCAAAGTCAAACCTGGCGCTGGTTGAAAACCGAACATGAGTTAGTTACACGTCTGTCAGGTCTTCTTCGTTCTTTCTTCTTACGCCTGTTACCACAGTTTTTGTCGGTCTCCCTCGCCCTCTTTCCGACGGGGAAGACTCGGAAGGACCGGTGTTGTTTGGACTTGGACGGGACGGGGGACGGGGGCTCGAGGATCAATGGAATATTTAAGCCCGAAATGAGAGAGACGGTAAAGCTGTGGAACAAAACGAAATCCGATACGTGTAATTTTATTAGTTTTTCAGTAATCCCATCCTCAATGACGTTTCGAAAAATAAAACAATTTTTTTTCACCCTTCGAACATTCACTAAAACACAAAAAAATTTCGTCAAACTTGCGTGTCTAAAAAGTAAAATTGAAGAAACAATTTGGTACATGAGGATTTCGGAAATTTTCTTCATTTTTGGTAGTTTAATGATTAATCACGGTCCTGCAATCAACTCTGGGGGCCTGAAACTCAAGAAATGACCCTCTCAGGAGGTATCAAGCACATGTCATTATTATTTAAGGCCGACATGTTTGGAGAAAACACTTCGAAAAATCAAGTTTTGAGCGCTTTTTGACGATTTTGGAGCACTATGGGGTGGCCCAAAGTCATTGACATTTTGGCGCAAAGTCGATGCATTTTCAAGCGATTGGTCCAAAGTCAAACCCGGCGCTGGTTGAAAACCGAACATGAGTTAGTTACACGTCTGTCAGGTCTTCTTCGTTCTTTCTTCTTACGCCTGTTACCACAGTTTTTGTCGGTCTCCCTCGCCCTCTTTCCGACGGGGAAGACTCGGAAGGACCGGTGTTGTTTGGACTTGGACGGGACGGGGGACGGGGGCTCGAGGATCAATGGACAGCGACCTTCACATTCACCGGGGAAAAGAACCCGCCCGGGAGGGTTACGGGGTCAGTAGTCGCTGTCGGGGGGGTCAAACTTGGTCAGTCGGACCCGCCGGATCGTGTAATGGTCGGACTCTTCCTTTTTTCCGCCAGCGACTGTTATCTGTGGAACAGTTGGACGGGAACCGTTCAGGAGGTGGAACTGTTGATTGGTGTTCATACGATACTTGTTCGTTTTCTCTCTTCAGAGTTGAAATACAATAATTAGCGACTCTTGAGCGAGATGGATAACCTATACAGGGTGTTCAGTACACGTTTGAGACCTTAAAGCGGCTAGGGACAGGAATCTACAAGTAATTTCCATCAAAACCATCATCTGCAATGTTCCAAAACCTCGCAATTTCCTCAGTTCTTCCGGTACTTATCGGTTAACGGGAGGCCACTCATCTATTCAGAAGTCCCAAACAACCTGCTCATTCACGGGATAGTTTCTGGGATTGTTTATCTTTTTTGAGATGCGAGCGCTAGCGAGCATCCAGATCGCTTGACAATGCATTCCACTAATCTATTCAGAAGTCCCAAACAACCTTCAGCTTTTTTTGTAAAACAAATTTGAAAGAATTGTAAAAAATCGCATTTTTACCCAACTTGGTACCGCCTGCCACACGTTCCACGTTTGCCATCATTCGACACTGACTGAAAACACATCCAGACAACGAACGAAAGCGATAACTAATAATTCAGAAAATAATAATTTAAATAATTTTAAATCGTTAAATGAGTGGCCTCCCGTTAACCGATAAGTACCGTTCTTCCTCTCCTACTAATAATCTTCCTCAACAAAATTAAAGGTATCGTTACAAACAGCGTCAAATTTAATTTTTTTTACAGTCACATGAAGACACCTACCAATACACAAATCGATCGATAACCTCGCCCAGATGCCATTCGATCTAATGATCCAATCTTCAGTCTGAAAACGGATTTGGATTCTTCGATTTTTGGTTTATTATTTTCAATAATGAACCATTGGAATCGAGCATGAAAAAAAAAATTCTTACCCCCCCTCAAAATTTGATGGTTTACGTTTCAAGATATGTAGAATCCAAAACTGCAATAAAAATATTTCTGTCTGTCCGCCGTACGCCGTACGCCGTACGCCGTACGGGCCACTTTTCTTAGTTACCATGAAAAAAAATTGATGAAATTCGGGTTATAGGTTCCGTTCGGCGTCTAGTTGGTCCTCGAAGCTCGACGTTACTGTGAGTCATCTCTAAGGGGTTCAAAATAGGGGTTGACATTTTCAAAACGCCTATACCATTTTTTTACGTAAATATTTTTACGGTTTTAAATAGTTCTTGAACTTGCGAGTTTTTTAAGACCATCCGGAGCATCGTACGTCCAGCCGTTCGTTCACAGTAAGGCCCCGAAGTTTGCACCGACAGGCATTTTCGACTCCAGTGTGAATGAAATTGTATACAATCCAAACCAAATCTCGTAACCAGAGACGCGCCCACAATAGGAGTTTGTGAATACGGCCAATCATTGGTAGGGATCACCTGATTATATTGGCGGAGTATGAAGTCGAGTTGGTTGTTCTGTGATATTATTTAATTTTAAAAATGATGGCTCTATTGGAGTTTGTTGGTAGGTAGTGAAACTTGAACAAACGTTGAAGTATTATTGATGGGTAAATTATTACTACGGTAAATCATTACTCAACGGTAAATTGTTACACAACGGTTCATTATACCATCTACGTAGAAGGGGCTGGAGTTTGTTGGTAGGTACTTTTGCAACTTTTTTCACTCCTCATCAACAATTTCTTTTCAGAACTTCATTATGTGTGTTTCTTTTTGTTAGGTACTGTTTGTCATCGGCAGAATTATTTTAGCAACATTTAACTCGTGATTTAGGTAGGTACCTAGTAACGAGTACGGGGTTAGGTACTAACCTACGGAGGGTCTGCGATCTACATAATTATGCATAGAATAGTACATATTATATTATATAGACGGGTTATCTATACATAGAGCTGTGATCTGTAACAGAAGGGTATTCTATACAAAATAATAAACCGTTGTGCAGGGATTTGCAGCGTTTTTTGAGATGCGAGCGCTAGCGAGCATCCAGATCGCTTGACAATGCATTCCACTAATCTATTCAGAAGTCCCAAACAACCTTCAGCTTTTTTTGTAAAACAAATTTGAAAGAATTGTAAAAAATCGCATCTTTACCCAACTTGGTACCGCCTGCCACACGTTCCACGTTTGCCATCATTCGACACTGACTGAAAACACATCCAGACAACGAACGAAAGCGATAACTAATAATTATTCAGAAAATAATAATTTAAATAATTTTAAATCGTTAAATGAGTGGCCTCCCGTTAACCGATAAGTACCGTTCTTCCTCTCCCACTAATAATCTTCCTCAACAAAATTAAAGGTATCGTTACAAACAGCGTCAAATTTAATTTTTTTTACAGTCACATGAAGACACCTACCAATACACAAATCGATCGATAACCTCGCCCAGATGCCATTCGATCTAATGATCCAATCTTCAGTCTGAAAACGGATTTGGATTCTTCGATTTTTTTCCTATAAAATTGCTAGTTGCTTTTCCTTAAAAAGTTGAAATTAAGTAAAATAATGTCGAAAACTCCTTGAAATTTTTTTTTTTTAATTCAAAACTGAATGTCGCCACTTGAGGTTCTCATAAAGATTACAGAACGCTTTACAGATTGAAAATCGGTTGACGCATTCAAGAGATAAATCGAATATTGGATTGGCTCATTGTGAAGCACAACGTGGTGGCGGTTCTTGGAACTAAACCCGTGACATTTACCCTTAAATCTACAGTCATTTCCGCTGGTACCATACCTCCCGGAGAAATCCTTCGTCACTGGTCGTCACAAGCTTGTCGGGTACTGGAGGTGTGCGCTTTTGATCTAAGGACTCCATCATCAGGCCGTCTAGCTTCAATGTTCAATATCCTCGACGTCCTGAAGAGAGAGCTGTTACATCAAAAACTCGCCTCCGTTACTCGGCCAGCAAGAGCCCAAAGTTTAGTCATTTTCCTATTGTTTAGGATGATTGAATAATGAATCATGGGCTATAAGAGCGAATTTAGATATATCCGTGCTATAGCCAAAAACGCTGCAAATTATTACACAACGATTTATTATTTACCTTTACAGATTACACAACGGTTTATTGCAGTCAAAAACGCTGCAAATTATTACACAACGGTTTATTATTTTTTAACTTTATAGATAGATTGATTACCTATTGTGTAGGATGACTGAATAATGAAACATGACTATAAAAGCGAATTTTCAAAGATATTTATATTCGTGCTATAGCGTAAAACGCTGCAAATTATTTTACAACGGTTTACTATTTACCTTTACAGATTTATCTTTATAGATCACAAACAGTTTATTATTTACCATTATAGGGTACTCCCACCGGGAGTACTGGAACCGGCCCGGGAGTTTGTTTCATAAAAACGCGCGGGATTCAATAATTAAATCATTAATTATTTTGTAGCTATTCATGAAGCATAAGGCAAATAATAAACCGCTGTGTAATAATTTGCCCTTATAGACCTCCCTTCCGCGTAGATAGTATAATAAACCGTTGTGTAATAATTTACTGCTGTGTAATAATTTACCCAATAATACTTCAACGTTTGTTCAATTTGCAGAAGTACCCATCAACATTTTTCAAATTGAATAATATCACGGAACAACCAACTCGACTTCATACAGCCATCCGTGGTTACAATCAAGTGCTCCATAGTGATGATATTTGGGCTGAATGTATACAATTTGATTCACCCTCCTGTTGACGAAGCCTGTCGGCGCAAAATTCGGGGCCTTACTGTGAACGAATGGCTGGACGTACCGGCTCGTCTCAAACTTCGAGAACTATTTAAAACCGATTGAATTACTGAATACCGCGCATTTGTATGAAACTTTAATACCGGGGCCGGCTCCAGTTCTCCATTTAGGGCTTTCCCTGGGGGGGGGGGGGGGGGGGATCGAGGGTACTGACCACAGAAAACAGTGGTCTACGCAGAATTTACCTGATCTGTACAGGTAAAGGATCTTTTCCGTTAAGTGTCAGCAATCCTAAATTATTTTCTATTAACGTTGTAATGAAACAAATACCTCATGCCTTTATTGTATGTTAATTATTATTTTCAGTCAATTATTTTCTATTAACGTTGCAATGAAACAAATATCTCATACCTTTATTGTATTAGTATTATCTAGAAATACTAATTCGACCATTATAAAGTATAATTTAGGATTGCTGACAAATAACGGAAAAGATCCCAGGTAAATAATAAACCGTTGTGTAATAATTTGCAGCGTTTTTTATTGCATTTTCGGTTTCTACATACACTGAAACGGAAACCATCAAATTTCGAGGGGGACTTGACATGTTTTTTCATGCTCGATTCCAAAGGTTCATTATTGAAAATAATAAACAAAAATCGACGCCTAAAATATATATGTGGGCGCAGGAATTCTCGAGTGGAGGCACTAAAGAGTGCAGCGAACCTGGTGGCGAAAGCTCGGGTGGATAATGCGGAAAATGAAGGAGAAGGTGATAAGATTGAAACGACGCATATATATATATATATATATATATATATATATATATATATATATATATATATACCATGCATACCCGGTGGGTAATTAAAAGAGTTAAATTGTTGAATAACTCAGTGCAGGATGGAACGTTAGTGGACACAAATTCGATTTGAAGAGAGAAAGAAGCTATTGTAACATACTGTAACATAGGATGATGTACTACGCATATGATTAACATAGGAGGTAGTCGAGTTTTTCAAGGAAAATGAGCGATTGGTTTGAATTATTACGAGATACGGACTGTTGAGAGCCGACTGTAATATAAAGAGCTAAGGAGGCTACTACAGTGAACCTTTCAGAAACAGCTCCCTGAACAGGTTACGCTTCACCAGTTCCTGATTGACTCCATATATTTTTGTTAACGCTTTTTAATGAGATAACTGTTTATATGGCCCTCGTTTCGATAAATACAATTGTAACAACGAGTGCGACGTGAATGATAACTGCTGGCGCATTAAATGAGGAATATTTTCGCGTCAATCTGAAGGCGCACCTGGCTTTTACGACTCCACCTGGCGCCTCCGCCCTCGTAATTGTCGCAACGTTTTTCCAACGACTTGGTCAGAATCCACTCAGAAGAACCATCTACCACTGCATCTTTGGAAGGAAACAATCCGCTCAACAAGACCAGGCACAACACGCACGAGGCGATGAGACAATAATAACGTCTTCACTGCGATAAACCCACTTCACGATATTTCTATAACACAGGCAGGGCCTTATTATGCACAGAACGCCTATTTTATGCCACCAGGGAACGGTCATTTCTGGGACACCAACTGACACTGGCGTTGAACATGGCCAGGCTTATTTTAAGCAAATTCACGAAGAAGGACGACATAAATCCATTTCACAGCATTCTGAATCCATCCCTGGATTTGTACAATTTTAATATGAGCATAATATTATACATAGTTACACCAGCCGATATTTGACCTACCTGCTTAACTAGGTTCAATTGTTTTGGAACACAACAATTTATAGTGAGCCAAAAATCGGTAACAATGGCAAAATGCACCATAAATTGATATAAATTTACCTAGAAATGTGTAGAATAATAAGTCTTCTTGGATGGAGACAACAATAATACACAGTTTCGATAGCCAATTGTTTTCTCCCTTCTATGGTCAAGCTGGCTGTTTGGGATGCCAACTAGTTAATAAGGAAATTGCTCAAAATCTGACTAAATTTCTTAAACTCAAGAAAGATAATAATAACAAAACGCTGCAAAGTCCTTGAAACATGGGTTTATTATTTTACTGGACATACGTACAGAAATTTTGGCCGTTCATTTGTTGTTTCTTTCATGTACAGTTATTGAAACGGCTATTTTAGATGGTTTCCGCCAATTTTGACCCCCAAAAACACGAATTAGGCTCGGCTTTTTAAACAGATTATTTGTCATCATTGCTTGTAGCATTTAACTGTCTTGATTCACCTGTCGATACTACTTCTAGTGTTATTATACAAATGTATGGTGATTTCAGACAATTTCCCATGTTTCTGACTAATAAAAAATTAATTTCGGGAGCTTAACCTTCGTTACAACCTCAGCTCTTCACTCATCGGTCAAAATCAACATCATATTCGGTCTTCTCACCCTAAAAAACATGGAAAATGATACCTCACAAGCTCATGTTAACTAAAACCTCAAAAATCCTTCGAAAACCCCTATTTTTACACCCATTTTCCCCCCATAACAACCCTGGGTGTATTCCAATCGGGCTGCCGAGTGTCAGAGCATAACTAGGACCCAAATATATTATGTTCCCAAATGGGGACCCAAACTGTATGCGGAAAAACGACGATTTTAGACCAAAATTTAACGTAAATTTAAGGCTGAAACTCCGGTAGAACCTCAATTTTCCACACTTTGGTCAAAATCGACTCCGTATTCGGTCTTCTCGTCCCAAAAACATGAAAAACGATACCTCGAAAGCTCATGTTACTAACATGTTACCAAAACACAAAAAGTACCTATTTTTTATACCCATTTTAACTCATAACACCCCTGGGTAAATTCCGATCTGGCTGCAAAGTTTCGGGACAGAACCAGGGCCCAAATGGAGCATGTGTGCGAAAGAACGGATTGTTTAGACCGAAAATGAAGCCGGTATACGTTATAAGGCGGACGGCGGACGGACATTACATTTTTGGAATCTACGCACCTAGAAAAGTAAAAGAAAACAATTTCTGGGGATGTTATAAAATTTGTTTTGCTGATCGAATACGTAGGTGTATTATTCACAGAATAATAAACCAAAATGATCTGAAGCAACAGAATGTTCCTATTCGCATTTCTTTATAGTCAAAAACGGTGGGAAAATCGATAATGTTTTAAACTGAATGGTCGATTGACTCTGTTCCTTTGAAAAGTCACTGATATTGATCATGCTGCACGGCTAGAAGTTTCACTGGTTAACTTCCGTAGAAATTAGGTACCTGCATAGTAACCACTACTTCCAAGTTAGCTTACGGACTAATGCAATTATTATCATTATTATAATTAATTAATATATAGGTTTTCTGCAAGTAACTCAGGCAGTACCTGAATCCTGAATAACTGGAAGACCTGATTACCTAAAGGGCGATAAAGCCACCTGGAGGCCGTCACCTACCAAACAGAGGGCTTTTACTGCATTCCATTTAATAGCTAGAGAAACGAGACAGTGACAAGAACCTGGGTTAATCCTCTTTCTGACGAAGGAGGGTTCAGAGCTAGGTACTTTCTCAGGCTCGCCCTCGATGAGTTTGACCAGGAGTTTGACAATGAGGACAAGAGTTTTCTACGAATTTGAACTAAAAATCACGACTTGAGCCCCTTTTTAACCTGTAAGTTGTTAACGGTGTCATTTCTCTTAACGGTCACTTCGTTTAATGGTTTGCCTTTGAGGGAAAAATAATGAAAGGTTCAGCCCGTATAATAATACAGCGTCCTTCATGCGTGCAAAGAAACCTGGTTCGGCTATTTTAACCGAATTTCATTCAAAATAAGCCATAGCAGTGGGTACGAAATAATTCATAAGTAGATGAATTATTTTGATTATTCGAAACAAATCTGTTTTATTTCATAAATATAAACAATTCCAAATTTCGCGGCAATGTTAGTATTTTCCCTCCAACAAAGAAAAGGCTTAGTTAGGGCACAAAAACTTGACGCGTTTTGTGGATCAAAAATATTCAAACAATACCTACTACAAGTTACCAAAGCTAACTAGAAACGTACCGTTACTGGTACTAATATAATAATATTATAATAATAAAAAGCTTTATTTTAAAATCAAGTAATCCTCTTCACAAAACATTTAAAAAATATGAAAACATTGTGTTTAAATTTACTTTTTTTTTTGTTTCCCATGGACGTTGAATCCGTCTGCCCAGAGTTCACAAAATAATATTGAATAATAATTATGGTCTATTTTGCACCGCGTACAGTTTTCCTACCATTAATGTCAATATGCATGGATGTACAGCAATTAATCCTATACGTGCTTTCTAAAAATATGAAAAATAAATAAACAAGTTAACAAAAAGCGACAAGTATTCAATCCAGTAAGTGCCTACATGATGAAGATGAGATGTCGAGAAATGGCTTAGTGAGAATTAAATTCTGAGACAAGGAATTTTCTATATCTGTAAGCCATTTGAGTGTATCTTACCAGCGAAGACCAATCATTTTTATTATTCAGCATACGAATAACCTCGTGTGTAGTATTGTTAGACTTCTTAAACACAATCCGTTACTATTAGGTACTATTCGGATGGTGAATCTGGACAAAGACCTATTGTACCTACCTATAGAGAATTGAGTTTTTCGACGTGAATATTGCTTGTAGTTGGAATAAAAACCGTAGGTAGGCACATCATAAATAATTTTTAATTTGTGATACCATAATAGTTTTTAATTTGTCACAAGTACTATGACTACTGATCCAGGGCATCAAACGAAACTAAAGGTACGTTCTGAGACTATCAAACCCCATAGACTATTGTATGTACCTACATCCAGCGAAGCGACAATAATAATCGCATTATTCACACCCAATGAAGTATTGGAGCATAGCTTAGTTCGAGTATTTTTAAATCTTACTTACGGGCTGAAATTTCAGTAGGAGATGGAGGGAAAGAATTGGTGTATTGATGGTTCGTACCTGTAACAAATAATAAGATATTCCATTATTGAATGCCTTACAAGGGAACAGTGATTCTGTAATTTTGACCATAATTAAAGGGTCAATACACAAAATGTGTGTTAGTTGAAAGTGGTTGCAAACCGATTTACAGCTAAATGAAACCGAACGGACGCACCGTTATTTTGAGTAAATTTTTCGATGTAAACGATCAGAATATTCTGGTCGTCGTCATGACATTTGCTTCCGAGTCTGCGAAGCAGCGGAAGCCTTGTGTTCACTTTCGTGAGCCAAAAAATTTTGGCTTCAGAAATCAAAATTTCCACTTGCATTTTGCGTTTCAAAGCCTACTGAACAAATTTGGTTCCGTGTCTGTCGGTCTGTGGGTCTGTGAGTCTGTGGGTCTGTCTGTCCGCATTTCCTTGTTACAGCCATAACTTCCACGATTTTGAATTGATTCAGCTCAAATTTTGAGGGATGGTGCGGATAAGGCCCCTTGAGGTCCCATACAAATTTAAACATGATTGATCCAGCGGTACGCCCTGCGCATGCGCTAACGTTAAATTCAACAAACGCGCATAACTTTCACAATTTTGATCCAATTTTGCTCAAATTTTCAAGGGTTGTTTGGACAAGGCCTAGTGAGTTCCGGTATGAATTTCAGCATGATCGGACCCTCGGTGCGCTCTGCGCATGCGCTGGCGTGAAATAGATTCAATTTCCTTGTTACAGCCGTAGTAACCAAAGATTTCACCCAATTTCAATGTAATTCTCAGGGATTAAGCGGGTAGGGCCCATTGAGGTCCCATACAAATTTCAACATGATAGAGCCAGCGGTTCGCCCTGCGCATGCGCTAACGTGAAATTCTTCAAACACGCATAACTTTCGCAATTATGTATAATGGACGTAATGTATTACGGACGTAATGTTATGTAATATGTATATTTCATGTAATGTTATGTTATGTAATGTAATGTTATGTTATTTTGCTTCCGAGTCTGTTCTATTTTATAATGGGTCACTCTGATTGTGACGAGGAAGCTCCTGTGCCATCACCTTGGCAGTGTATTTTTTTTGGCGAAGGGCGGTGAGGAAATCTTTGTATTTTTCGATGGCTAACGAACTCCACCTGAGAGCACAGGTTCTAGAAACTTATTCTCATGGTGGGCGAAATTAGAGACATATTTATTTATATAATTTCATGTCTTCTGAATTTTTTTGTAATGAAGATACTTTTTGTACTTATATAGTTGTAGAACATTTAAATTTTAGTGAAGAATTTGATTTTAAATTTATATGAAAATTTTCTAACTTTTTGTGTACTCTATTTCGCTAAATAAACCAATTCTAAATTCTTTGAGGTCCATAGGTGGGATTTGGGCCTCGTAAGATACATGGAGGGGACCGCACCTCCAGGTTATGTGGGACTCAAACCGCACTTAAACCTCACCTACCTTTTTACCACGTAGGAACTCAGCCTGGAACTGATTAACTTTAACACATTACTTCAGGCTGAGTCCTAAGGAGATCCCTTCAGTCCTTGTTCTGTCGGTCCGCACTCTCTGCTCTTAGCCGCTCTCGTTCGAGCAGCATCTTCCTTTTCAGGATCTTTTCTACATATTCTGCCACTTGATTCCAATGCTGCTCGCCTTGCTGCATCATGGCGACCACCGTTTCTGGTGTCAAGCTGGCTGCTGAAACTCCCAGTTCTTCCCGTATGCAAGACCGTTCTACTGTCCACCGTGCACACCTGAAGAATGTGTGATGCACATCATCTTCCTCCTGAGAGCTGCGGCATGTAGGAACACTTACCTTTCCCACCCTGTGCAGGTAGCTATAGAATAGCCCGTGCCCTGAAAAGAACTGAGTTAGGAAGTAGTTCACTTCTCCGTGTTTCCGCTCAAGCCATACTCGGATGTCAGGGACCAGCCGTGCAGCGATGGGCGCGATGGGTTAGACCAAAGGTGAGCAATGTTACTGGGCAAATTATCTTCAGCGCGCTAAGAAAAGCCGTGTGTTTAGGAAAATATGAATCAGTTGTACGGTGCATTATCCGAGCGACGGCCAAGAAGACTGCTGTTCTTTGTCAACTCCACTGTGGGCTTCTTCGCCCCCGGACAACTTCTTGAGGACTACGAACGGTGCAGAGTCGTTCCACAGCGACTTCAATACTCAATTTTATTCTTCGCAACCAAACATCCACGTCGTAATCGAAGTTTGAAAAGAAATTCGAGTGGAAACCGAGTTGAAGAAAGCCAGCGAGGAGAAAGGTACTAATTTCTAAAATCTAATTCCCCATTTTCTATCTACCAGTCGATTTTGGTTTCATATTCTGTGAATAATACACCTATGTATCCGCTCAGCAAAAAAATTTTATAACACCCCCTCAAAATTAGGTATTTCTTTTACGTTTCAAGGTGCGTAGATTCAGACAATGCAATGTCCGTATCACGTGTACCGGCTTCATTTTTGGTCTAAAAAATTCGTTATTTCGCACACATGCTCCATTTGGGCCCTAGTTGTGTCCCGCAAATTTGCAGCCCGATCGGAATATACCCGGGGGTGTTATGAGTGAAAATGTGTACAAAAATAGGTACTTTTTGTGTTTTAGTAACATGTTAGTAACATGAGCTTTTGAGGTATCGTTTTCCATGTTTTTGTGGACGAGAAGACCGAATATGAAGTCTATTTTAACCAAAGAGTGGAAAATTGAGGTTCTACCAAATGTTCAGCTCCCAAAATTGATTTTTAACCAGTCAGAAACCTTGGAAATCGTCTGAAATCACCATTAATTTGTATAATAACACTAGAAAAAATTTGAACGCGTGGATCAAGACGATTAAATGGCACGCACTACCAATGATCAAAGGTAATTTTAAAAAAAAGGAGCGTACCTTATTCGTGTTTTGGGGGCCAGAATTGGTTGAAACCATCAGAAATAGCTATTTCAATAATTATTTTAAATGAAAGAAACAATAAATGAGCAGCCAACATTTCTGTGTATGTCCAATAGAATAATAAACCCTTGTGACAAGGACTTTGCAGCGTTTTTTAAATGGTCCTAATAGAAAGATATCTGCGAGAGCTTTTCCATTGCATATAAATGCATATAAAGTGATATTCAATCCAAGAATCAGGACATAATTTTGAAGTAAAGATATAATTTAGGTGCATTTTGTCTAATTCCTAATGTATTGCGTACTTCCAGGAGCCATAAATCTTTTGAGAAAAAGCAGTAGAGACATGCTCGACGGACTGGACGAGATGTGGAGGACTTACATAGGAGACAAAGACATTCTGAAGTACCTGGAAAAAGTAAGTCAACGGTACAACCCCGGACTCGAAGGTAACGAAGAGTAACTTGGACTTGAAGTGACGACGAGTAGCTCAACTCTACAAATAAAATATTTTCCGCATGCCAGGTAGTGCCTTTCCGTATTTGCCCAAACCCAATATTTTTGCTCAGAAGCGTTTGCCCAAACCCATTGAATTTTCTAGCGGTTTGCCCAAAACCAATTCGCCCGAATATATTGAGAGGCCTATAAATATGACCGACTCGCAGAGGTTTATTTGCTGGGCGCCATTTTTATCCTGTGCCAATTTGGTGAACTGTGATCCAACGGGCTGATTATTCTTAGAATTGTTTTATGAGCTGTTATGTGATAAGAGCAGTCAAATATGACACAAAAGTGTCTCGGATTCGAAATTCCGTACTTGGCAAGTAGTGACTTCACTTAATAAACTTCTCCCTCCGCGACACAGTCTGTAAGACCCAAACATGACTTTCAGTTGATTTTAAGAGCGTTTTAAAAATAATTTTGGTGTCGGAACGGCGTCAAGGTGATGAATGGCGTTGCAAAAATGTAAAAAGCTGCTAATTAGTGGTCTTGAGAGTTGATATTAGGAGGAGCTGGGTTAGCTAAAAAGGCTGCAAAGTCCTTGTCACATGGGTTTATTATTCTACTGGACATAGTTTAAAAAATTTTGGCTGTACATTTATTGTTTCATTCATGTGCGATAATTATTGAAATGGCTATTTTTGATGGTACTTAATAGGTACTTTTTGTGTTTCGGTAACATGTTAGTAACATGAGCTTTTGAGGTATCTTTTTCCATGTTTTTCGGGACGAGAAGACCGAATATGAAGTCGATTTTGACCAAAGAGTGGAAAATTGAGGTTCTACCAAAGGTTCAGCTGACAAAATTGATTTTTATGAGGCAAAAACCTGGAAAATCGTCTGAAATCACCATCAGTTTGTATAATAACACTAGAATAAGTGTCAACACGTGGATCAAGACGATTTTACGGCACTACCAATGATCAAAGATAATTTGGGGGGGGAAAAAGGAGTGTACCGACCTAATTTGTGTTTTGGGGGCCAAAATTGGTGGAAACCATCAGAAATAGCTATTTAAATTATTTCACATGAAAGAAACAATAATTGAACAGCCGAAATTTCTCTAGGTATTTTCAATAGAATAATAAACCCATGTGACAAGGACTTTGCAGCGTTTTTGGAATCTACACACTTTGAAACGTAAAAGAAAAAATTTTGAGGGGGTGTTATAAAAACTTTTCGCTGAGCGATTACATAGGTGTATTATTCACAGAATAAGAAACCAAAACGAGCCACCACGTCGAATCTTGAAGAATTTTTATTGAACTAATATTACGAATGCCTCGTTCTGAACCGAAATATTATAGTATGCCATATCAACCGTCTTTCATATGAATAAATAAACGAATATGCAAAATAAATTAATGACATGAGCAGGCAGCTAGTCTTAACTAAATTAAGTACCTAAGTACTCGTAATTCCACAGGTCGTCGAAAACGTTAGAAAAGCTACGTCGTCACAAAGGATACTAAACGGGATTGGGCTGTCCCTAAGGAGGACACAATAAGGCCGCCGCAAACTGGCGCATTCCAGTGGTGGACGGCTGAACTAATCCGCCGCCCCCGGCGCCGACATTCAGTCGAAGGCGGCGCTCCGCTGGTTGCGGACCTTTGGAGTCGACACGAGAAGGCCGAATTGTGGAAAACCTCGATGTCTTCGGTGTGGTAATCCGGGATTTGAAAATAATTTGAAAATCCACCATCAGTCCGCATCACAGGGAAGGGAGCATAAACCCGAAAACGCTGCAAAGTCCTTGTCACATGGGTTTAGTATTCTACTGGACGTACCTAAAGAAATGTTGGCTGTTCATTTATTGTTTCTTTCATGTGCAATTATTGAAATGGCTGTTTTTGATGATTTCCACCAGTTTTGGCCCCCAAAATCACGAATTAGGCTCTGCTTTTCCTTTCAACAGATTATTTTTTATCATTGATAGTACCATTTAATTGACTTGATCCACCTTTTGGTACTACTTCTAGTGTTATTATACAAATCTATGGCGATTTCAGACAATTTCCCAAGTTTTTGGCTCATAAAAAATTAATTTCGGGAGCTTAACCTTCGTTGCAAACTCACTTCTCCACTCTTTGGTCAAAGTCAACCAAATATTCGGTCTTCTCGCCGTAAAAAACATGGAAAACGAAACCTCACAAGCTCATGTTCACTAAAACCTCAAAATTCTCTCGTAAACCCCTATTTGTACACTCATTTTTCTCCCATACCACCCCTGGGTGTATGCCGGTCGGGCTGCTGTGTTTCGTAGCACAACTAGGACCCAAATGAGTTCCAAATGGGGACCCGAACGGTGTGCGGAAAAAACGACGATTTTAGACCAAAATTTAACGTAAATTCAAGGCTGAAAGTTCCTTAGAACCTCAATTCTTCACTCTTTGGTTAAAATCGACTTCATATTCGGACTTCTCGTCCCAAAAACATGGAAAACAATACCTCATAAGCTCATGTTACTAACATGTTACTAAAACACAACAAGTACCTACCTATTTTTATACACATTTTCACTCATAATACCCCTGGGTATATTCAGATCTCGCTGCAAAGTTTCGGAACACAACTAGGGCCCAAATGGAGCATGTGTGCGAAAGAACGAATTTTTTAGACCGAAAATGAAACCGGCACACGTGATACGGCGGACGCAGTACGGCGGACGGCGGACGGACATTGCATTTTTGGAATCTGCGCACCTTGAAACGTAGAAGAAAAAAGTTTGAGGGGTGTTATAAACATTTTTGCTGAGCGATTACATAGGTGTATTATTCACAGAATAATAAACCAAAAGGGGGAAGCAGCTGTTGAACAAAGAGGAATCGAGGGAAATGGGGAAAAAGTGCACTGGTAACTTACGCCGAAAACGCTACCGAAAAATAATGTGAGAAATATAATATTATGATAAATTATTATATCAAATTTGGGGCCAGGAGATGTATTTTTACTCAACTAATATTTATGCCGAAGTAGGGGAGGCTAATATATTTGATGCCCACACATCGCACCTTCAGTGCAATAGGGCCATATCTCGAGTTATGGCCATACAACGAAATCCTTCTATAGTGGACACCCACGGGACCAGCTCACCTGTCCACTGTAGAGGGGTGTCCATCTTAGAGGGGTGCCCCTCTATAGTGGAGATACAGAGAGTGTCCACTATTAGGATATAAAGAGGGGTTTTAATGAAAAAAAAGCGGTGCACTCGTCACACCAGAATTTATTGTACAGGTTTGCGGACAAAACGGTGCCGAAGTGACGGCAACGGGCGCTAAATACCAAAACTTAAATTCACCAACTATGGGACTTGCGACTTCGGGATTTTGATTTTGGTTTATTATTTTCAATACTGAGCCTTTGGAATCGAGCATGAAAAAAAAAGTTTAACCCCCTCTCAAAATTTGATGGTTTCCGTTTAAAGGTATTTAGAATCCGAAAATGCAATTAAAAAATTTCTGTCCTTCCTCCGTACGCCGTACGCCGTACTTCGCAATTTTTTTAGTTACCATGAACCAAAAATTGACGAAACTCGGTTTATAGATCCCATTTGGGGTCTAGTTGGTCCTCGAAGCTCGGCGTTACTGCAGGACGCCGTTACCTCACATTTTTTTACGGTTTTAAATAGTTGTCGAACTTGGGAGTTTGTTAAGACCACCAAGAGCACTGTACGTCCAGCCGTTCGTTCACAGTAGGTAAGGCCCAGAAGTCTGCACCGACAGGATTTTTCAACAGGAGGGTAAATGAAATTGTATACATTCAGAGCAAATATCATCACTAGGGACGCGGTAACAATCGGGAATTGGCCCGAGATAATCATTGCTAGGGAGCACCTAATTATATTCACGGAGTATAAAGTCGAGTTGGTTGTTCTGTGATATTATTTCATTTGAAAAATGATGGCTCTTTTGGAGTTTGTTGAAAGTTAGTGAAACTTGGACAAATGTTAAAGCATTATTGATGGGTAAATTATTACACAGTGGTAAATTATTACACAATGGTAAAGTATTACACAACGGTAAATTATTACACAACGGTTCATTATACCAACTACGTAGAAAGAACTGGAGTTTGTTGGTAAGTACTTTTGCAACACGAACAACCGTTGAAGTATTATTGATGGACAAATTATTACACAATGGTAAATTATTACCTACTCAAAGGTAAATTATTGCACAACGGTTCATTATACCATCTACCTACGTAGAAGGGGCACCTATACAAGTAAATTATCACACATCGGTTCATTATTTTTGTTGTATGCTTCATGAATAACTACAAAATAATTATTAATGATTGAATTATCGAATCCCGCGCATTTTTAGGAAATTTTAATTTCGAGGCCGGCTCTAGTACTTGATTTAGGGCTTTCCTGGGGGGAGCTCGAGGTTACGGACCACAGAAAACAGTGATCTACGCAGAAGGGGCATCTGTAAAGGTAAATAATAAACCTTTGTGTAATAATTTGCAGCGTTTTTTTAAGAACTGCTCAGCTCATCGGATATCTTTGCGTTTTTTCGTAAATGGAAAGAAAATAATGTATGTACCCTCGTTAGGTGTCCCAACCGGACCCCTATTCTCTGGCTGCCCCTCTTTCTCTTTCCAAACAAACAAGACAAGTATTCACACGTCTTCAAACTGGACACCAAAGATATCCGGCTAATTATTGATGATCCCCCACCCAAAAGGCCCTAACAAGGCCCTGTAAAGGGAGTACGGTTCTTCTGACGTCTTTACGCAACAAGAACAAAAGGGCGAATCATCTTGAACGGTTTTTGTTGTTGTTAGTTCTCTTGAGCCACCCTCCTACCGGAAAAAAACAATGGAGCAGTTGGGGTTACAAAAATCCCTAACAGAAGGGGTCAGTTTGGAGGACCATTGTCCACTACTGCGTTTCCCAAGGGCTTCTTCTCAGGATATTCAAATGAAGAGGACTTTCGCACCGTCCGATGGTCAAATTTAATGAGAGATGTCCCTTTGTTTTATCTCTTTGAGAAGTAGAATCACTGCTTTTGTTTTGTGTTCGATCACAACTTCTTGTCTTTCAACGGACATTTTCCTGTAGGGTTTTTGAAAACCAGTCGCAAGAGTTTTGTTTCTCACCGAAGACGCAGGTAAGTACTGACCTGAGGTTCCCACATTAAATAGTAGGACATGGGTTTCGCCAATTACTCGACATGGGACTAAATAGTTAGCAAGTGTGACAAAGCATACAGCATGGTCAAAATTTAATTGACTCTGTTTCATAAATAATAATTATAGGAACGATTTCACTAAAAATATTGCCTAGCCAACTGGGATGATATGGGGTTACGTATCTACCAGTATTCAGTCTAAATTATTTAAGGTGTAACGTTTCCGCCAAGGATAAAATAATATAAAAGAAGAAGAAAATAGGATAGAGATAACTAGAAGATAAAGACTAGCGAGGTTGAACAGGGGAAATAATTCGCCAGGTTTCAGACTAAAACACCTGCACCAACGCCCAAATTGGATAGGATTTGGAAATAAACGTTGTAGTAAATAAAATTTGGCGTTGAAAGAGTTCAAAAATAGCCCCCAAGACATGCTACCTGTTTTCTTTTTTTTTGCCCCTTTTGTTTAACTTTAAAAGTCATAGGTACTAAGTATGGAAAACTGAGGAAATCTGAACTAAATATTTTTCAACGCAGAAAGTTAACATGACCATAGTTGGGCGCAGAAGATCAATAATTTAGGAAATAGAGACCGCTGAAGAGCATCGGTTACTCAAGAAGAAAAAATTCCTGCCATGCAGCATGCCCTGATATGCCAATTTTCAAGGTAATGTCACTCCATCTATCATTCTTCAACAATCTTCAATCATAAAAATCCTGCTTTGAACACTTGGGTCTGGCCTTCAAACATTCATCGTGAGAAACGTTCGTTCATTGTACCAATTATACTGTTTATACAACTGCCTCTCGATTATATGGAATTCATTCCGATGTTAGTTATGAACCTCTCTTTTTGGAGGTAGTTTTCATCATTTTGTCACAGTGGTTTATTATTCTACTAGACATAGAGAAATGATGACTGTTCATTTATCGTTTCTTTCATGCCCAATTATTGAAATGACTATTTTTGATGGTTTCCACCAATTTTGGCCCCCCAAAACCGAATTAGGCTCGGCTTTTTTTAAAAGAGTATGTTTCATCATTTATAGTACCATTTAATTGTATCGATTCACCTGTTGATACAACTTCTAGTGTTATTATACAAATGTGTGGTGATTTCAGACGATTTCCCATGTTTCTGACTCGTAAAAAATGAATTTTGGGAGCTCAACCTTCGTTACCACCTCAATTCTTCACTCTTTTGTCAAAATCGACTTCATATTCAGCCTTCTCCCCCCCCCCCACCCCAAAACGTGGAAAACGATACATCACAAGCTCATGTTTACTAAAACCGAAAAAACCCCTCGAAAACTCCTATTTTTACACCAATTTTTCTCCCATAACAACCCTGGGTGTATTCCGATCGGGCTGCAGAGCTTCGGAGCACAACTGGGACCCAAATGTGTTCCCAAATGGGGACACAAATTCTGTGCGGAAGAACGACGATTGTATACCAAAATTTAACGTAAACATAATGCTGAAACTTCGTTAGAACCTCAATTTTCCACTCTTCGGTCATAATTGACTTCATATTCCGTCTTCTCACCCTAAAAAACATGGAAAACGATACCTCACAACTTCATGTTACTAAATCCTGTTTTTACACCCATTTTTCACCCATAACACCCCTGGGTATATTCCGATCGGGCTGCAAAGTTTCTGGACATAACTGGGACCCGAATGGACCCCGTGTGCGAAAGAACAAATTTTTTAGACCAACAATAAATTTTTTAGACCAAATTTGGAATTTTTTAGACCAAAAATGAAATAATATCGCAGAACAACCAACTCGATTTCATACAGCCATGCATGATTATTATCATCAACTTCAGGGCCTTATAGTGCATCTTAGTATAATCCGTAGATGTGGAGATAGTTTCATTATTGTTTCGCTGGGTATTGTCGGTAACTACACACGCACATCTCCAAATTGTTTATCGGTTGCAGCGTTGCATTTTTTTGACCCCCCAGGTCAAAAACATATCCATGTTAAAAATCGGTAGAAATGGATAGATTTTGCAATTAATTGTAATTATATATGGACGGGTGGGGTAAGCTAACCGGTAGTAGCGCTCCTCAAGTTTAAACATTATGACGCATAAATGAATGGAGAACTCAGGTATTTATGTGACACGTGGGGTCCTCTAATGGACGAACTAGTCGCGTAGGTACGTGAACTGAAATACCTACCTGCATAAAATGGCATGAAATAAGGAATGGCGAAATTCTCATTAAAAATTAATATTATGGGTCATGAAAAATTTGCAATTAAACAAAATATTTTAATGTCACTACCAACTGACAGACTGAAGATTACTTATCTGTCCACCTTTTGAAGAAACCTTTCATTGGCACATTCGTACATTGTCCACAGGACATGAGCGCTTAATCCCCTGTGACGTACGTAAGTCAAAAAACTATAAAGACATCACAACACACAAATACTATCTACGTAGGGTGAAGGCACCAGTAATTGACTTGGATCCAGTAATTGACTTTTCAAATTCATATAGGAATAATAAGGCCCTTGAGCAATTCCCATTCGGGAACTTCGGTTAGTTAGGAGCTCAGATCCATCTAGTGGTAAACAAGTGAAATAGTTTAGTTCTGGGTGCATCCTTTTAGGTTTTGGGGAAGGTTATCGCTGGCCCCACCTGCACGTACCTTGTCAACGTCTCCAGCTTAGGGAAGGAGTTAAGGAACTGAGTCTCAAATAATTTCATTTATCTGTTCACAAATATCATTGTTTAATCATCCAAGCATGTTTCTGCATTCAGTTTTAGCAGTAGAATCCATTTCTGATGTAGATTTTCTTCAAAAATTGAAAAATAAGGTAAAAAAAGGTATTGTCAATTACTCATCCCCTATGGAGTGGATCCACCAGTGATTGACACTGTTGTCAATCACTGGTCCGGGTACGTTTTTTCGGTATCTCCCTCTTTTTTGTTTTAATTGGAAGTTTTATCAGCGGTCAATGATTAGTAATGGTTTTTGGGTGGACGTCTACATCCAGACCAGTCTTCTACACGCCACTATGTTCGTGTCAAACACTGGTCTTGAGTGCTGTCATACAGTGGTCATCACTAGTAACAGTGTTTGACACTCATGGGACCCGTGTTTGACATGACAGGTATTAAAAGTACTGTAGTAATACCTAGTACTGGGTATCATATCCTGCTAAGTTATAATAAGTATCCTTTCGGGTTGAAGAGACGAGTGAGTATAAGTTATGGCGATAAGGAGGAAAAAGAAGACAGGAAAGCAGAAGCCAAAACCAAAATTTCTCTCTCGAAAGAGCAAATTGCAGCTGCTCTACAGGATGTTGCTGGAGGTGTGTCAGTGAGCGAAGCAGCTAGACGTCATAGGGTACCCCATGTGACCCTTTTATACTGAATCAACGGTAAATCATCTAAAGAAAAATGGGGCCCGATTTGTTACACCCATGACTTGTGACGGAGAGGATTCGATTTCCAGTTATTCTGTTCATCGACGGGCACTCATCTCATTTAACATTGGAAGTCCCAGTTTTGTTCCGAAAAGAAGATAATTTTGATTGCCTTCCACCCAAATGTGACCCATCTGATACAGCCCTTGGACGTTGCCGTCTTTAAATCCCTGAATGGTGTTTCACAAAAATAACTGTGCCTATCTCAATTCCTTTTGGTTTATTATTTTCAATAATTAACCTTTGGAATCGTCCATGAATAAAAATATAAAAAATGTAAACCTCTCCCTCTCCCCTCCTCAAAATTTCATGGTTTATTTAAGGGACGTAGAATACGAATATCAAATACAAAAAATTCCATCCATCCGCTTTTGCCTTAGTTCCCATTCACGAAATTTGGTAAATGGGTCCCGTTTGGGCTCTAATCGGTCGTCGAAGATCGGTGTTACTGTCACTCAACTCTAAGGGGTGAAAAATAGGGGCTGAAATGTCCAGAGTATCCTTATCTCAGACAATTTTATTTTGAGGTGTGGGTTTTCTCAAATTTTTAAATAGTTTGATTTTTTCTGAGTTTTTGAGACTATCCAGAGCATTCTACGATACTGCCATAAAATTTGCTATACAATTTGCCGTAAACAGGAGGGTGTACCTATGCAGACATCAAGCTGGGTTGAGTGCAACATCAGTAGACTCAGGGCTTGCTGGGATCTATAGCGCACTGGTTTATATAACGGACTGATATACCAAAGTTCCGGAGATCGAAACCCTACCGGGAATTAATACTTTTTCTCTCCACATCAACAAGTTCTCTTCATAACTTCATTCTTCGTGTTTGTTTTTGCCATTTTAGCAACTGTTTGTCATCGAAAGAATTATTTTAGCAACATTTAACACGTGATTTAGGTAGGTACCTACCTAGTAACGAGTACGGGGTTATGTACTAAGCTACGGAGGGTCTGCGATCTACATGTTTAGAATAGTAAGTAATTATATTATATAGAAGGTTTATCTATACAGAGTGATTTGATCTGTAAAAGAAGGGTGTTCTGTACAAAATAATAAACCGTTGTATAGGAATTTGCAGCGGTTTTTTTTATTGTGCCTCTTATTTGCATCATGAGACTGTGAAACCTAGTTAATTTCCATAATTGTACTTAATTCTATAAACCCTACTTGTACGTCAATCATTGGTCCAAACTCCCATCAATTACTGGGAATTTTCAAAAATCACCTGTCAAACACTGGGGTAAAAAGCTGACTTCCTAAAACTTGTTTTTTAGCTTCACATTTTGAAATTTTTGGAAATTTTAAATTTTTGGATGATTCTTGACTTCCTACAGCAGCGAAACAAGAAACGAAAAAAATCCAGAGGGGGAAAAATTATTTATAATGAAATGCCGAAGTCAAAAATTTCCTTAGGGTGTCAAACACTGGTGCCTTCACCCTAGGAGGGGCACCTATCCAGCTAAATTATTACACAACGGTTTATTATTTGCCTTATGCTTCATGAATAATTACAAACTCGGCGCTGCGCGCCTCGCCAGGGGGCAAGCCCCCTGGACCCCCGGATGCTTACTGCTTAGAGCCTACGGCTAAAATTCAAGAAAATTTTTCCACTTCATGGAAAAACATTGAATCATGGATATGTTTTTGGGCGCTGTATTTTCGTTCACTAGGTACTTACTTTATGTAGCTGAACGTAGACGACCACTATTCGGATCTAACAAATTCCAACATCATCATCATCATTTCATTATTAGAAGGCACATTTTTAGGTGCTACCTTCCAATCGCTACCTTCCAATTCGTTCAATAAATGGATCGATCTCAGTTTAAATTTCTCCCTTGAGAGGGAAAAACATTAAATCATGTTTAATGTTTTTCCCTCGCAAGGGAGAAATTAGATAGGTATAGTTTTTTAATGTCAAGAAAAAATGAAAGCCACAATTTCACTGAACTCTACAAGTATAATGTTGCATTTACTGTACTTATTATAGAACTCGCCATCAACATATGGTTGCTACAACAGAAGGTAGTAACTGTGTAGTAACCAATGAAAAACGTAGCTATTGACTCTTGTTTCTTTCGAGTGCGATATTCTTTATGGTTGCTACAACAGAAGGTAGTAACTGTGTAGTAACCAATGAAAAACGTTGCATATTTGCGTGTCGGAATTCACAGAATGACCCCCAGCCCTAAAACATTAAACATGTTAAAATGGTTTGTGCTCATTCACCAAATGAAATAATATCGCAGAACAACCAACTCGATTTCATACAGCCATGCATGATTATTATCATCAACTTCAGGGCCTTACAGTGCGGTTGGTGTCGAATTCTCAGGATGGAATCTACTTTCATTTTAAAACACATACACTTTTCAATGTTTTTCCATGAAGTGGAAAAATGATATAAATTTTTGAATTGATTGATAATGAAAAAAGTGCAATTGGTAAAATTTATTGTACAGAAATTGGGTCAGTAATAGACAATAACGGACGATGATAACTAAAGTAAGAAATATATAGTTTCGTTTCGAGATGATCAATGTGAGATCGCTACCTTCCAATTCGTTCAATAAAATGGTTTGTGCTCATTTCATTATTGTTTCGCTGGGTATTGTCGGTAACTACACACGCACATCTCCAAATTGTTTATCGGTTGCAGCGTTGCATTTTTTTCGGTCGCAAATTTTAGAATGACCCCCCAGGGCAAAAACATAATTATCCATGTTAAAGCCGGGAATACACTTGCGCCGAGGCAGGCCGCGCACCGCACGAGCATCGAATGAGGCAGCCTCGGCGCGCCGCGATGTGATGTGCCGCGATACGAATTTTCAAATGAGTTACAGCGAGGCGCGCATGCTCAGCCCTGATCCGACTTTGCGCGGTGCGCGACTGGTGTCCACTAAACGACGGACCAAGACTACTATAATCTTACTCACGACTACTATAATCTACTCGTAGGTACTATAATTTTTTAATGATTCAGCGAATTTTTGTAGAAAATGTTGTTACGTGTTTTTAATGTAATTCAAAATTATTTGTGAGCCGTTCATCACGTTTGTAGGGTGTTGAATTGGTTGCAAGTAGTCGCGGCCCGTTTTGATTGCACCCAGAGGTCCAAAATCACAAATACTGAGGTCCATAATCAAAAAATAGCGTATTAACCTACTTTACTTTTGTTTTTCTTCAAAAATTCGCTCCTTGCTGCGTGGAGCGAAGGAAATGTTTAATTAAATAGGTGCTGTACGCTACTTACCTCAATTATGATCTTCGTACTTTTTTTTTACAATTTTACAACTTGACTTGACTTATTTCCTGTAGCTCCTCAAGAGGAGCATAGGGCCGAGACGAAATTCCGCCATTCCTGCAATTTTACAAAACGAGCCTATAATTAACAAAACGGTTATAACAAAACGAGTAGTAGGTTATTTCAAAGCGGGTAGGTAGGTTATCACTTAGGTACGTGTGCCGCGGCTCTGTTCGCTGCTCTGAATCGACCAAATTCCGTCCACACTGCGCACCGTACGAGGCAGCCTCGGTCCGTGCTCACTTTGATGTACCGACAGTCGATGGCTCAGGCCGCGCGCCGCATGAGGCAGACTGAGCCTGTTCGCAGCTGTGTTGGGGAGCCGTACACACTTGAGCATCGCGGCGCGCCGAGGCTGCCTCGTGCGGTGCGCGGCCTGCCTCGGCGCAAGTGTATTCCCGGCTTAATAAAGGTGATGCGGACCAAATTTAGAATTTTTTAGACCAAAAATGATGTTAATGCGGGCGGACATTGCATTTTTGGAATCTACGCACCTTGAAACGTAAAAGATGAAATTTTGACGGGGTGTTATAAAAAATGTTTGCTGAGCGATTACATTGGCGTATTATTCACAGAACAATAAACCAAAAATACAAATACGAACAATTTTAAACACCTGGAAATCGTTTTTTCCGTCGAATAATCGCTAAAAGTGACTTCCTCCTCTCTAAGTGATGAAGTCGATCCATTTGAATACCACCGAGGTGCCAGGAGGACGAGGAAAAAAAACAAAATCTCTCAACCACTCGGTTCTATTGGATATAAACTCACAGCGAACATTGAGGCGACCCTGTCGCGTTTGTCGGGAAGGCGAGGACAGGGCGCGCCATAACCTCTGGGTCGGTCGAAGTGGCTACTTTGACCTTTTTTACGGTCCCTCTAAAAATTTTACGGTCACCACTGATATTGATATTCAGTTGTAAAAACGGGCCGAAAAAAAAAATAAGGGACAGGAAACGTATAAGTCTGAATGTGTGGAGATGGAAATATTAACCTGAAATGTTGTACCTTCTGCTACGCACGAAGTTCTCGGGAGGAATTGAGGTTTCAAGGAATAAAACGCTTTTCATCCGAGCAGTTTTTTTCTTTTACTAATAAAAATTACCCGTTTTGCTCTTCTTAAGGGGTTTCCAACACTAAAATTTGCATGATATCCTCATGAGTGACGTCACTTACGGTTAAAGATTAACTTTCGAAACGTTCAGAAATAAGTAAAGTCCACCAAGCGGCTCCCGGGACCGTCAGCTCATTCGGGCGTAAACCTTTATGCTCCCAGAGGTTGCTTTTGGTTTATTATTTTCAATAATGAACCATTGGAATCGAGCATGAAAAAAAAAAATTCTTACCCCCCGTCAAAATTTGATGGTTTACGTTTCAAGGTATGTAGAATCCAAAACTGCAATAAAAATATTTCGGTCTGTCCGCCGTACGCCGTACGCCGTACGGGCCACTTTTCTTAGTTACCATGAAAAAAAATTGATGAAATTCGGGTTATAGGTTCCGTTCGGCGTCTAGTTGGTCCTCGAAGCTCGACGTTACTGTGAGTCATCTCTAAGGGGTTCAAAATAGGGGTTGACATTTTCAGAACTCCTATAGCTATACCATTTTTTTACGTGGATATTTTCACGGTTTTAAATAGTTCTTGAACTTGCGAGTTTTTTAAGACCATCCGGAGCATCGTACGTCCAGCCGTTCGTTCACAGTAAGGCCCCGAAGTTTGCACCGACAGGCATTTTCGACTCCAGTGTTAATGAAATTGATACAATTCAAACCAAATCTCGTAACCAGAGACGCGCCCACAATAGGAAATTTGGCGGAGATAGAATCATCGCTAGGGATCACCTGATTATATTGGCGGAGTATGAAGTCGAGTTGGTTGTTCTGTGATATTATTTCATTTGAAAAATGATGGCTCTTTTGGAGTTTGTTGGTAGGTAGTGAAACTTGAACAAACGTTGAAGTATTATTGATGGGTAAATTATTACTACGGTAAATCATTACTCTACGGTAAATTATTACACAACGGTTCATACCATCTACGTAGAAGGGGCTGGAGTTTTTTGGTAGGTACTTTTGCAACTTTTTTCACTCCTCATCATCAATTTCTTTTCAGAATTTCATTATGTGTGTTTCTTTTTGTTAGGTACTGTTTGTCATCGGCAGAATTATTTTAGCAACATTTAACTCGAGATTTAGGTAGGTACCTAGTAGCGAGTACGGGGTTAGGTACCAACCTACGGAGGGTCTGCGATCTACATAATATGTATAGAATAGTACATAATTATCATATTATATAGACGGGTTATCTATACATAGAGCTGTGATCTGTAACAGAAGGGTATTCTATACAAAATAATAGACCGTTGTGCAGGGATTTGCAGCGTTTTTGGTTTATTATTCTGTGAATAATACACCTATGTATCCGCACACAAAATGCATTGCACACAAAATGGGCGGGACAGTGGCGAGAAAGGACGTCAGTTACCTTTTGAATTTGTGGAGTGCAACTCAACATGGCTTTTTCAAGCAGTGACGAAGATGAAGATATGTTGGATTTGGTGTACTTGGCGAATGTGAATAAAAAAAATAGGAGGTATTGGGTTCATCCACTGTGGTTGAAGAAGAGGAAACCCGGTGGAACATTCGAAGTTATGCGTGAATTGAATATGTACCCAGAACGGTTTCAGAATTTTTATAGAATGTCTCGTGAGTGCTTCCATAAAGAATTTTCTGCCAGGCCTGGTCTTGGGCATTCCTATTGCAGTAATCCGCACGATTGTAATCAAATAAACATGGGTATTTCCAAATTTCCTCACAAAATTCTATGTTGAAGCCCGCATTTTGAATCGGACAACACGTGGCGAAGAACTGGCGTGTCCCTTCTTCTACGCCACAAGAGACGGCAAAGAGACGTGGCACGGGCGAGAGGGCAAATGCCTGCGCCACGTCATTTCTGTGTACATTGGACCATTCGTTCACATAGGAGAGACGCAGAAGGGACAAAGGTCCGCGCCACGTCTCTGCCCGATTCACACAGAACGGACGTTGGGCAGAGACGTGGTGTGGACCTTTGTCCCTTCTGCGTCTCTCCTATGTAAACAAATGGTCCAATGTACACAGAAGTGACGTGGCAGGGGCATTTGCCCTCTCACCTGTGCCAAGTCTCTTTGCCGTCTCTTGTGGCGTAGAAGAAGGGACACGCCAGTTCCTCGCCACGCGTTGTCCGATTCAAAATGCGGGATGATATTGACTTCAACATAGAATTTTGTGAGGAAATTTGGAAATACCCATGTTTATTTGATTACAATCGTGCGGATTACTGCAATAGGAATGCCCAACACCAGGCCTGGCAGAAAATTTGTTATGGAACAACTCACCAGACATTCTATAAAAATTCTGAAACCGTTCTGGGTACATATTCAATTCACGCATAACGTCGAATGTTCCACCGGGTTTCCCCTTCTTCAACCACAATGGATCCCCCAATGGAACCCAATACCTCCTATTTTTGGTTTATTATTCTGTGAATAATACACCTATGTATTCGCTCAGCAAAAAATTTTTATAACACCCCCTCAAACTTTCTTCTTTTCCGCTTCAAGGTGCGTAGATTCCAAAACGCTGCAAAGTCCCTTGTCACATGGGTTTATTATTCTACTGGACATACCTACAGAAATGTTGGCTGTTCATTTACTGTTTCTTTCATGCGTAATAATCGAAATAGCTATTTCTGATGGTTTCCATTAATATTTTGGCCCCTAAAACACAAATTAGGTACACTTTTTTTTACACTACCTTTGATCATTGGTAGTGCCATTTAATCGGCTTGATCCACGTGTTGACACTTTTTCCAGTGTTATACAAACTGATTGTGATTTCAAACGATTTCCCAGGTTTTTCACCCATAAAAAATCAATTTTGGGAGCTGAACATTTGGTAGAACTCAATTTTCCACTCTTTGGTCAAAATCGACTTCATATTCGGTCTTCTCATCCCCAAAAACATGGGAAATGATATCTCAGAAGCTCATGTTACCAACATGTTGCTAAAACGCAAAAAGTACCTACCTATTTTTACACATATTTTCACTCATAACACCCCTGGGTATATTCCGATCGGGCTGAAAGGTTTCGGGACACAACTAGGGCCCAAATGGAGCATGTGTGCGATAGAACGAATTTTTTAGACCGAAAATGAAGCCGGTACACGTGATACGGCGTACGGCGGACGGCGGATTTTTAATCTGCCGTGTCGAACATGTATTAGTTTTCTATTAATTTTCTATTACTTTTATTTGTTCCGTCATATTTTTTGTTTATGTTGCCAATGAAAAATCTTGAATCTTGAATCTAATAAACCGTTCTGCACGGATTTGCGGCGTTACTAAGCAAACAAAATGAAAAATTCCGACTCATGCAAGTTCTCCACCGACGATTTGGATCAGCCAACCCTGATGATTGAGGTCGCGTTCCGATTTCGAGCGGCTTTGTGCGGGTGCTGTCATTGGCAAACTGCTGTCCGTCACCTTCCATCGGGAATCGTCTTAATGGACGCCACCATCGACTTGCCAGCTGGCACTCGGGTTCGTCTCGTCGCGTCCATTACAAATCCAAACAATTAGCTCCCGCAACCGAGTATTAGCAGAGCGGTTTTACCCTCGAAATCTTCGTCGAATTTCGTACTCATCGGAAAGTGATGCAATCGCCGGGAAATCACTTTCTCAAACCTCAATGGGCGACTCCAGTGGCTTTGTAACGAAAAGACAATGAGGGCGAATCTATTGTTTATGTAACGAAATTGACAGCCATTCAGTGGAGAAGGCTTCACAGAATTTTGAAAACCATCATAATATAGCATATATTTTCGACGCCAAATTCAGAAATTTACCGGTCCAAAACCTTTTTATACACCACCTTGGCGATTTATTTGGTATTTGCTAAGATATGTATACAAAAACACTGGTGTCCAAAATTTTGCTGTTGTGCTGGAATGATGATGTGTGGACCATTTTTCGATTAATTATAAACTGCTATCACAGACAAATTATTATCGATCATCTAAAAACGTCTGCCAATTCGAGTAGGCAGTACAGCTTCCTCACTTGAATCACATGAACGTGTAGAATAGTTGGGTAGGTTCGTTTTGATACGGGACCATCTGCGATCCAACCCGCGTGTACCCTCAAAATTTCAGCTCTCTACGACTATTTTTCGCGTAGTTAGAAGCGTTACAAGGAAACGGTGAACGTTTCATGTTCACGCATGCGCAGACAAATGAAATTTTTATAGAACTATCAAAGAATATTATTCTTGATCGAACCTCCAAATCTGAACTCATTTCAACGATATTTAAGGTAATTATGGGCGTTTCAAGTATTTCACGTTTGCGCATGCGCAGACGGAACGATTTCTATGATTTTGGAACGGGAACATTTGCGATCATCCTCAAATTTTCAGCTCTACGACTATTTTTCGCGTAGTTAGAAGCGTTACAAGGAATGGTCAACATTTCATGTTCGCGCAGGCGCAGACGAAAGTTACATCACGATTCCAATGAAATTCATATGGAACTATCAAAGTATTATTCCTGATCGACCCTCCAAGTTTTAACTCTTTTCAACGACACTTAAGGTTATTATGGGCGTTTCAAGTATTTCACGTTTGCGCATTTGTAGATGAAAGTTACAGTACTTTCTCAATGATTTTTGTAAGGGACCATCTGTCACCCAACCCGCACCCACCCTTCAAATTTTACTTAGCCCATTTCGACCATTATTTCGGGTGGTTATGGGCGTGACAAGGAATTACCACAGACAGAGAAACAGACAGACACGGAATCAAAAATGCTTCTCGATGTCTGAAACGCAAAATGGTAGCAGAAATTTTCATTTTGGAAAACTTTTTTTTTACTCAATCAGGAATCCAAGGCTTCCCTACTTTCGGTAGTGAAGAAGCAAAAACCGCAAAAGCACCCGTTTTAGAGGGCATCACCAATCATTTCCCACCGCCTGATGCCACTTTGGCGGTGGGGGATTGGCAGTCAGCTTGGCCTAAAGCTGAAGAGGTTGAACAAATTCAAACTCGGGATCACTTCCTCAATCGAATGCCATCTCCATTCGCTTTTCGTAATCTGAGACGATTTTTGAAATCAAAATCCATTTGAAGCGTTGAAATCCACCTCGTTTTGAGGATTGAGCCATAAAATTAGAAATGATAACATCTCCAAGGAGCTACCCAATTTTCGTTAGCCTTATCTCTTGTAATTTATCAAATTCCTCGTCGACTGCGCCATCTTCCGCCTTTTCTTTCACCGCCCAACCCGAAAAATCCTCGCAACGTCGCCCGCCCTGAAGAAACGTCGGACCTGCGAATCCGAGAGGGACAAGGCCTAACTAGCCATTAGCAGTCGTTATAAGCAACACGATCCTTTTACAGGGAGCTTTAGCGTTCGAACAAAAAGAGGTTTGCGCTCCGATGTCACAAAAACTCGCAAAGGGGTTTCTTGAGATTTTTGCCTTCTCTCTCCCCTCTTTATCGCCGTCCTTTTCGCCATATCCCATCTGTTGCTGTTGATGTTTTTCTTGAAGCCTTTTCACAACTCAAAAGCGAGAAATCACGCGGCTTCCAGGCGTTTTCTAAAGGGCGAGGCGGGGATGGACACTCACTCGTTTACTTCCAATTATAAAATTTTTCGGATGGTTACTCGTAGAGTGGCGTACGTGACGATGGCGGGTTTCACACTCGGCATTTTCTCTCTTTTTTCCTTCCTTATTCTTCCTCTTTTGTTTCTTAATACCTCGGTATCTGTCGGTTTAATTCCGCGGTGCGATCGTGCCAAGATGGTGTTCCGACGGGATGTGCCTCGCTTGCGGCCGCCGAACATAGAAAGCAAAACCAAGGGCCGTATATTATGAACGCTCCTCAACTCTACCCCCATCAGCCAAAGGTACCCATTGAGCTCACTTTTGAGTCACCTTTGAACAATTTCGCTTCAAGTAAATTCCTTCACGTGGAGGAGAGCTGTCCAGAAAGAGTTGTTTCATTCGGAGTTCCATCAGTAGTAATCTGAGCCTAGACAACCAATACTCATTTTTGGTTTATTATTTTCAATACCTAATGAGACTTTGGAATCGAGCAAGAAAAATAAATTCTAAACCCCCCTCAAAACTTGATAGTTTCCGTTTCAAGGTAGGTATTTAGAATCCAAAAATGCAATAAAAATCTGTCGTCAATACCCTCGAGCTCCCCCCAGGAAAGCTCTGAATCGAGTACTGGAGCCGGCCCCGGAATTAAAGTTTCCTGCAAATGCGCGGGAGTCAATAATTAACTCATTAATTATTTGTAGTTATTCATGAAGCATAAGGCAACTAATAAACCGTTGTGTAATAATTTAGCTGTATAGGTGTCCTTCTACTTAGATAGTACAATGGACCATCTGTAATAATTTACCGTTGTGTAATAATTTGCTCATCAATAATACTTCAACGGTTGTTCAAGTTGCAAAAGTAACTAACAACAAAAACCAGCCCCTTCTACATAGATGGTAAAATGAACCGCTGTGTAATAATTTAGCGTTGTGTAATAATTTGCGTTGTGTAATAAATTGCCATTGTGTAATAATTTACCCATGAATAATAATTCAACATTTGTTCAAGTTGCAAAACTACCTACCAAAAAATCCAATGGATCCATCATTTTGCTTTATTATTTTCAATAATGAACGTTTGGAATCGAGCATTTAAAAAAAAATGTTTAACCCCCGCTCAAAATTTGATGGTTTCCGTTTCAAGGTATGTGGAATCCGAAAATGCAATAAAAAAAAATCTGTCCGTACACCGTACGCCGTACTTCGCACTTTTCTTAGTTACGATTAACCAAAAATTGACGAAATTCGGTCTAGTTGGTCCTCAAAGCTCGGCGTTACTGTCAATCATCCACAAGGGGTGAAAAATAGGGGTTGAAATCTCCAGGACGCCGTTATCTCGATTTTTTTAACGGTTTTAAATAGTTCTCGAACTTTGGAGTTTTATGAGACCACCCGGAACATTGTACGTCCAGCCGTTCGTTCTCAGTAAGGCCCAGAATTTTGCTTTTTCAACAGGAGGGTGAATGAAATTGTGTACATTCAGCCCAGATATCATTGCTAGGGACGCGGCAACAATCGGAAATTGGTTCGAGACAATCATTGCTAGGGCTCACCTGATTATATTCACGGAGTATGAAGTCGAGTTGGTTGTTCTGTGATATTATTTCATTTGAAAAATAATGGCTCTCTTGGAGTTTGTTGATAGGAAGTGAAACTTGAACAAATTAATGTTGAAGTATTATTGATGCACAATGGTAAATTATTGCGCAACGGTTCATTATACCATCTGCGTAGAAGGGGCTGGAGTTCCTTGGTGGGTAATTTTGCAACTTGAACAACCGTTGATGTATTACTGATGGGCAAATTATTACACAATGGTAAATTATCACTCAAAGGTAAATTATTGCTGTTCATTATACTATCTACGTAGAAGGGGCAACAGGTACATCATTACACAACGGTTTATAACTACAAATAATTAATTACTGAAATATTAAATCCCGCGCATTTGTAGGAAACCAATTCCAGAGCCGGCTCCAGTACTCGATTTAGGGCTTTCCTGGGGGGAGCTCGAGGGTACTGACCACAGAAAACAATGATCTACGCAGAAGGGGCATCATAAAGGTAAATAATAAACCTTTGTGTAATAATTTGCAGCGTTTTTCTGCTTGGATGCCACTTTTTCTCTTTTCCATTTTGCACTATAACAAACGGAACAGGAAGAAGTAGATATATTATAACAGAAGGGAGTTTAAGAGATTCTCGTACACAAATTAAGCTTTTGCCGACAAATTGAAATTATTTCAATTGGATTTCGCTGCTATCGGTGTTATGACAGCAATATTCCAAAGGAGACCCACCAAAGGCCCAGTCTCCAGGGTGGGTCTTTACCTGCAACCAGAAGGTAAACTCTCAAAGTATGTTAGTTCAACCTTCTAAAGACAGGTATATTCGCAAAACGCGGGCAGCAGCGGGTAAACAAGAACCAGTGAATTATGAGAAGCCCCTGATTATCCACACCTAATAAATAACGAAATTACGAGTTCCTCGGTATTGCAATAATCCAATTTTATGAACTGAAGTTGCGGGCAAATTTCCTTGATTGACCAGACAGCCAGTTCACAAATGCTCTCTAAATTTGGCAAAATTCCAAGGAAATCTTCGCACGGGTTGACGAATAACACAATCGGGTTTCGATGTGAAACCCACGCCTAACCACAACAATTTCTCCCTCTGGCAGTCAGTCTCTTCAGAAAATGGACTTCAATGGGAGGGTTAAATCTACTGAGGAAGTAATAAATTAATAGGGTTGAATAAATTCGCTGTTTTTTTGGTTTATTATTCTGTGAATAATACACCTATGTATTCGCTCAGCAGAAATTTTTTACAACACCCCCTCAAAATTTTATCTCTTCGATTCAAGGTGCGTAGATTCCAAAAACGCTGCAAAGTCCTTGTCACATGGGTTTATTATTCTATTGGACATACCTACAGAAATGCTAGATGTTTAATTATTGTTTCTTTCATGTAAAATAATTGAAACAGCTATTTCTGGTGGTTTCCACCAATTTTGGCCCCCAAAACTTGAATTAGGTACGCTCCTTTCTTTTTTTCAAATTATCTTTGATCATTTATAGTACCATTTAATCGTCTTGATCCATGTGTTGACACTTTTTCTAGTGATATTACACAAATTGATGGTAATTTCAAACGATTTCGCAGGTTTTTGACTCATAAAAAATCAATTTTGGGAGCTGAACATCTGGAACAACCTCAATTTTCCACTCCTTCGTCAAAATCGACTTCATATTCGGTCTTCTCGTCCCCAAAAACATGGAAAACGATACCTCAAAAGCTCATGTTACTAACATGTTACCTACTAAAAACACAAAAAGTACCTATTTTTGTGCACATTTTCACTCATAACACCCCTGGATATATTCCGATTGGGCTGACAAGTTCCGGGACACAACTAGGGCACAAAAATGGAGCATGTGTGCGAAAGAACGAATTTTTTAGACCGAAAATGAGGCCTTGATACGGCGGACGGACATTGCATTTTTGGAATCTACGCACCTGGAAACGGAAAAGAAAAAACGCTGCAAATCCCTGCACAACGGTTTATTATTTTGTATAGAATACCCTTCTGTTACAGATCACAGCACTATGTATAGATAACCCGTCTATATTTTATAATATGTACTATTCTATGCATATTATGTAGATCGCAGACCCTCCGTAGGTTAGTACCTAACCCCGTACTCGTTACTAGGTACCTACCTAAATCACGAATTAAATGTTGCTAAAATAATTCTGCCGATGACAAACAGTACCTAACAAAAAGAAACACACATAATGAAGTTCTGAAAAGAAATTGTTGATGAGGAGTGAAAAAAGTTGCAAAAGTACCTACCAACAAACTCCAGCCCCTTCTACGTAGATGGTATAATGAACCGTTGTGTAATAATTTACCGTTGAATAATGATTTACCGTAGTAATAATTTACCCATCAATAATACTTCAACGTTTGTTCAAGTTTCACTACCTACCAACAAACTCGAAAAGAGCCATCATTTTTCAAATTAAATAATATCACAGAACAACCAACTCGACTTCATACTCCGCCAATATAATCAGGTGATCCCTACCAATGATTGGCCGTATTCACAAATTCCTATTGTGAGCGCGTCTCTGGTTACGAGATTTGGTTTGAATTGTATACAATTTCATTCACACTGGAGTCGAAAATGCCTGTCGGTGCAAACTTCGGGGCCTTACTGTGAACGAACGGCTGGACGTACGATGCTCCGGATGGTCTTAAAAAACTCGCAAGTTCAAGAACTATTTAAAACCGTAAAAATATTTACGTAAAAAAATGGTATAGGCGTTTTGAAAATTTCAACCCCTATTTTGAACCCCTTAGAGATGACTGACAGTAACGTCGAGCTTCGAGGACCAACTAGACGCCGAACGGAACCTATAACCCGAATTTCATCAATTTTTTTTCATGGTAACTAAGAAAAGTGGCCCGTACGGCGTACGGCGTACGGCGGACAGACAGAAATATTTTTATTGCAGTTTTGGATTCTACATACCTTGAAACGTAAACCATCAAATTTTGAGGGGGGGTAAGAATTTTTTTTTTCATGCTCGATTCCAATGGTTCATTATTGAAAATAATAAACCAAAATGTTGAAGGGGTGTTATAAATTTTTTTTGCTGAGCGAATACATATTATGTAGGTGCATTATTCACAGAATACTAAACCAAAATGCAATGTCCGTCCGCCGTCCGCCGTCCGCCGTCCGCCGTATCACGTGTACCGGCATCATGTTCGGTCTAAAAAATTCGTTCTTTCGCACACATGCTCCATTTGGGCCCTAGTTATGTCCCGAAACTTTTCAGCCCGATCGGAATATACCCAGGGGTGTTATGAGTAAAAGTGTGTATAAAAATAGGTACCTACTTATTGTGTATTAGTAACATGTTAGTAACATGAGCTTTTGAGGTATCGTTTTCCATGTTTTTGGGGACGAGAAGACCGAATATGAAGTCGATTTTGGCCAAACAATAGAAAATTGAGGTTCTACCAGATGTTCAGCTCCCGAAATTGATTTTTTATGAGTCAAAAACCTGGGAAATCGTCTGAAATCGCCATCAATTTGTAGAATAACACTAGGAAAAGTGTCAAAACATGGATCAAAACGATTAAATGGCACTACCAATGATCACAGATAATTTGAAAAAAAAAAAAAAAAAAGAGCGTAGGTACGTAATGCAAGTTGTGGGGGCCAAAATTGGTGGAAACCACCAGAAATGGCTACTGCAATTATTTTACACGAAATAAATAATAAATGAACAGCCAACATTTCTGTAGGTAGGTATGTCCAATAGAATAATAAACCCATGTGACAAGGACTTTGCAGCGTTTTTTTATTATCAATAAACACTTTGAAACCTTCTCAAAAACATCCTGGTTAAGAGGGTTATGTCCTATAAGAAACGCTTTCACAGAAATAGAATTAGTTGGCACTTCCTTCAGAAAAAAATAATCCAAACCTCGCGATTCTTGTCGATCGAATTGATACACTGCGAAACGTTCAAGGTTGAGAATATAATAATGTCGGCTCCCCGAAGAAATAAACATAAATCGTCATGAGAAGTAAAAGGCTGGACTGGGCCGAAAATTTACATCGGAGCCCGTAAATTAAACTTTCACGTTTGGGTCGTCTGACGGGAACAAGGCATCAGTTTTTATCACCGCGACACACCGCGAGAGGCTGAGATGGATATATATATATATATATATGGATATAATGATTTGTTCGGTCTCTCTCGACCCCCAATTCGACCGAGCCGGTCCGAAAATGTTGGCTCAAGTTCAGGAAGCGCAACCACAGCTACAACAGGAGTAAAAGGACGAGAGCAGCGGAAACCAGAAACTCGAATGAGTAGTCGGTTAGAAATTAATAATGATGAGGAACTTGCACGATTACTTCTTACAGTGTTCCAATACAGAGATCGTGGCGAGAGCTAACCAAAAACGTTGCGTAGTCCTTGTCAGATGGGTTTATTATTCTACTGGACAAACGTACTCATTTTGGCTGTTCATTTATTGTTTCTTTCATGTGCAATCATTGAAACGGCAATTTTTGGTGGTTTCCACCAATTTTGGCCCCCCAAAAACACGAATTAGGCTCCATTTTTTTGCAAGTTATCTTTGGTTATTGATAGTATCATTTAATTGTCTCGATTCACCTGCTAATACTAATTCTAGTGTTTTTATACAAATTTATGATGATTTCAAATGTCTTCCCAGGTTTCTGACTCATAAAAAATAATGAATTTCGGTAGCTGAACCTTCGTTATAACCTCAATTCTTCATTCTTCGGCCAAAATCAACTTAATATCAACACCCTGAAAACCCCTATTTTTACACCCATTTCCCACCCATAACACCCCTGGATGTATTCCAGTCGAGATACCGAGATTTGGAGCACCACTAGGACCCAAATATATCCCAAATGTGTGGGGAAGAACGACGATTTTATACCAAAATTTAACGTAAATTTAAGGCTGAAACTTCGTTAGAACCTCCATTTTTCACTCTTTGGTCAAAATCGACTTCATATTCGGTCTTCTTGTTCAAAAACATTAAAAACGATACCTCAAGAGCTCATACATCAAATGCTCTTGTTCACTGAAACCTCAGAAAAACCTCGAAAACCCCTATTTTTACACCCATTTCCGTCGTCCAAAACACCCCTGGGTGTATTCCGGTCGGGATGCCGAGCTTTGGAGCACAACTAGGACCCTAATGTGTTCCCAAATGGGGACCCAAACTGTGTGAGGAAGAACGACGATTTTACACCACAATTTTACTTAGATTTGTAGTCTGAAACTTCGTTAGAACCTCAATTTTCCACTGTCCGGTCAAAATTGACTTCACACTCGGTCTCCTCGCCCTGTATTTTTACACGCATTTTTGATTTATTATTTTCAATACTGAACCATTGGAATCGAGCATGGAAACAAAAAAATTCTTACCCCCCCCCCCCCCCCCCCCCCAAATTTGATGGTTTACGTTTCAAGGTATGTAGAATCCAAAACTGCAATAAAAATATTTCTGTCTGTCCGCCGTACGCCGTACGGGCCACTTTTCTTAGTTACCATGAAACAGAATAGATGAAATTCGGGTTATAGGTTCCTTTCGGGGTCTAGTTGGTCCTCGAAGCTCGACGTTACTGTCAGTCATCTCTAAGGGGTTCAAAATAGGGGCTGAAATTTTCAGAACGCCGTAGCTCGAAAACGTTCGATAGAAGGGTATGGTTTTTTTGGCTGCACTCGAACTGCCACAACGTTTAGACCAAAAAAATATGAAATGCACGAACTGCCACAACCATTAGAGGGGATTAGGGAGGGTCAATTCGCAAGATAAGAAAACCACGAACTGCCACAAGGGTTCAGTCAGACAAGACGGTGGGTGTACAAGACGTTTAGTTCCCATTCCGCCGCTCGCATTGTCAAGCGATCTGGATGCTCGCTAGCGCTCGCATCTCAAAAAAGATAAACAATCCCAGAAACTATCCCGTGAATGAGCAGGTTGTTTGGGACTTCTGAATAGATTTGTGGAATGCATTGTCAGGTGATCTGGATGCTCGCTAGCGCTCGCATCTCAAAAAAGATAAACAATCCCAGAAACTATCCCGTGAATGAGCAGGTTGTTTGGGACTTCTGAATAGATTAGTGGAATGTAATGTTAGGTATGTAACAAGACTGTTTAATGCCTTCGAAAATACCAGAAAAGAAGACAAGTAGAGCAGGAATATCATCTAGGGATAACAGCAGTATAATTCCCGTTTTTCCCTGACTTGTACTGGCTACCTGACCGAACCCTTGTGGCAGTTCTTGGGTTTCTTATCTTGCGAGTTGACCCTTTCTAATCCCCTCTAATGACTGTGGCAGTTCGTGCGTTTCAGATGGACCCAAAATTTGTGGCAGTTCGTGTGTCCCCGTTTTTTTACGTTAGTAAATTTGTCTTGAGCTAAACCATTTTTTGAGACCACCCGGAGCATTGTACTTCCAGTCGTTCGTGAGCACCAAAAAGCTTAGTCAACACGATCGTGAATCAAACGGTATAAATCCGGCCAGGATATCATCACTAGGGAGCATGTGATTATAATCAAGGATGGCTGTATGAAGTCGAGTTGTTTGTTCTGCGATATTATTTCATTTGACAAGTAGTGATGGACTATTGAATTTTGTTGGTAGGTACTTCTGAAACTTGAACGAACGTTGAAGTATTATTGATGGGTAAATTATTACACAATGGCAAATTATTACACACCGGCATATTATATTACACAACGGTAAATTATTACACAACGGTAAATAATTACACCACGGTAAATTATTACACAACGGCTCATCTACCCAGAAGGGGCTGGTTTTTGTTGATAGGTACTTTTGCAAGTTGAACAACCGTTGAAGTATTATTGATGGGTAAATTATTACACAGTGGCAAATTGTTACACGACGGTAAATTATTACACAACGGCTCATCTACCCAGTAGGGGCTGGATTTTGTTGATAGGTACTTTTGCAACTTGAACGACCATTGAAGTATTATTGATGGGTAAATTATTACACAATGGCAAACTATTACACGACGGTAAATTATTACACAACGGCTCATCTACCCAGTAGGGGCTGGATTTTGTTGATAGGTACTTTTGCAACTTGAACGACCATTGAAGTATTATTGATGGGTAAATTATTACACAATGGCAAACTATTACACAACGGCAAATTATTACACCACGGTAAATTATTACACAACGGTAAATTATTACACAACGGCTCATCTACCAAGAAGGGGCTGGATTTTGTTGATAGGTACTTTTGCAACTTGAACAACCATTAAATTATTATTGATGGGCAAATTATTACACAACGGTTCATTATTCTATCTCCGTAGAAGGGGAACCTATACAGGTAAATTATTACACAACGGTTTATGTAGGTACCTAGTAACGAGTACGGGGTTAGTATACGGTATACGAGTACTTTTTTTCACTCCACATCAACAATTTCCCTTCAGAACTTCATTATTTGCGTTTCTTTTTGCCATTTTAGTTACTGTATGTCATCGACAGAATTATTTTAGCAACATTTAACTCGTGATTTAGGTAGGTTCCTAGTAACGAGTACAGGGTTAGGTACCTACCTAAACCGTTGTGTAATAATTTACCTGTATAGGTTCCCCTTCTACGGAGATAGAATAATGAACCGTGATTTCTAGGTCATTTTTCAGACACCCATTTTTCACCTATAACACCCTTGGGTATGTTCCAATCGGGGCGCAAAGTTTCGGGACACAACTAGGGCCCAAATGGAGCCTGTGTGTTCAAGAACGATTTTTTTGGACCGAAAATAAAGTTGATATGGATGACACGGCGGACGGACACTGCATTTTTGGAATTTACGCACCTTGAAAAGTAAAAGAAGTCATTTTGAGGGGGTGTTGTAAAATTTTTTTGCTGAGCGAATACATAGGTGAATTAATTATTCCCGGAATAATAAACCAAAATAGGTAAATATTGACTTGGTACGTGGGGGTCGAGGGAAAGGCAATCTTCTATGTCGTCACGCCTGTGCTTCCCATCTTCGACCAGCCAGAATGACCTGGCGTGTGCTAGAACTTCTGGCAAAATGTTTTAAATTCTAGAAATCAATACGGAACAGCGAAACAAGAAATAGAATGCTCCAGGTTCCTACGCGCAAAACTAATACAATAATATTGTGTACCATAAATCCTACAGCTTATCACAAGATTAAATATTGATATTAAGGTATCAAGTTAGTTTTTTTGGGAGGTAGGCACTACTAGGCCGTAGGAACGTACTAATACTTAGTTATTTATGATTGCAGTCTGAAGAGCGAGATAATAATGTAAACAGGATTGTAAAAATCACAACCATTTTTTATACATAGTGAAAAAAAACTGTATTAATTTTGTATTCATAATTTTTAAGATAGTTGAGCGAGGATGAATGTTACAGATCTTCAAGGTCACAGCAAGAGAGGACCTTGAGGCCTTAATGAAACCCTGATTGATAATTAATAAATAAATCTTCACGATTCACCCGAATGAAATTTCTAGATCTAGGTAAACAAATTTTTAAAATTCCCTTCCGCCGAACATCCTCTGCCCAAAACTCGTATCGCTACCATGGTATAAATCTATACACTGCACTGCCAGCAGAATATAAAGTGTGCTCACAATTGAAGCATTTTAAAAATAAGCTGAAAAGTCACTTCCTCGCTTCCTTATAAATAACGTACATATTTCCGTATATAATAGGTATATTTTGTATATAAGATTTTTATTTTTGTGTCCTTGTTCATCTTGAATGTTTTTTTTTTCAATACCTGCATGTTTTTATACTAGTCAAAAATTCCCAGAAATTATTTCTAATTACCATTATTTGTTTTGCATTCGTTGTGTTGTTATTTGATTGATTTTGTGGTTACCATCGTAGAATAATTTCCTTGTTGTTTTGTTTTTAAGATACCATAGGTCCTACTCCCGTTCAATATCATACCGCACATCATGTTCTTGACTTTTTTTTAAAGAAAATTAGTGCCGTAAGCAACTCCTCTCCCAAGCACGAGGTTTGCCTCAAAGGGGGAGCAGCATGATGTAATGTGAGCGTATAAAATGCATGAATATATGTTCATATTATTGAAATAAATGCATTTTCTTAATAATAAAAAATGAAAAAAAGTTCGAATTTGATATTTTTCAGTTGTGTTTAATCTTATTTTAAGGTCAGAAATCCTAATTTCCAAACCCGAGCAGTTTTATCCAACCTAGACGACGAAGTTTAGAGAGTTTTCGGAGATAACGATGAAGCTTTTACAGTGGTTTCTAAATGTTAGGGCATCGTGAATTGTTGAAAATGTTCCCGAAACAAATCCTTTGAAGGGCATTTTGAATATTCATCCACTGATTTCAACAGAAGCGTATATGTGGTGTATGTTTGCGTAAGTTTGGTTACACAAAACGTTAGCGAATCCGATGAAATTGTCCGTTCACCGTCCAAGCAATGGATTCCTCCTCGAATGTCCGACTCGCAGCCCCAGCATCAGCGTAGGATATCACGACGACGCCCGCGGCGCCTGCAAACAGATCGCACCAACTAACCCAATTCGGCCTCGAAAGGTCTAACCAATACTGCCATGTGAAGGAAGAACGACTCAACTCAAAATTACTGAGTTTTCAGAAATCAGCTTCGAAGTTTTCCAACGAAAACTCGCTATAGGTTCACTACAGGACATTCCCGCAACCCCCCCTTTTTGACATTTTATGTCTTTACTTTGCTACATAAACTCGAAAATGAAACGCGGGACATGCAACGGAGACATGCAACGGAAACAACATCACCAGTGCCCGCTCTACCATATAGGCAAACTAGGCAAAGTGAAGGGCGCCGAAATTTGAGGGGCGCCAAAATGGCAAGTGGACAGAAAAAAAAATTGGGAAAAAAAGAAAAAAAATTGAAAAAAAAATGCACGATAAAGCTTATCAGCAATGTATTAAGTATTAACAAGATATTAATGATAGAAAGTAAATTATATAAAATGAAATATATAAAATTATGTCATTATAACATAATTAAAGTAATATTTATCCTCTAATAAAAAATGCTTTGTTGTTTATTTGTACCTGTTATGATATCAAAGATAGCAATAACAAAAATTCGCGCGAATTTTTTTAGGGGCGCTTTTTTTATCATTTGCCTAGGGCGCCTGTAGCGGTCCCTGAACGTCACGAAAATATTTCTGATGATTTTCGCTTACAACCGATTCGTTGCTACGGAACTTTATCTTCGCCAGTTATCATCGTACAAAAATCGTTCACCACTCGTTGGATAGCTCTCGATTTACCTAACCATACTACGTTAACCACTGCGGACTGCGTGGCCAACAAGCTGCGGTATGAGCGTGATTGTTTAAATGAATGTTTACGTACATAATACAGTGGAGTCCGGCTAATCCGAACTAATTGGGACTGAAGGCTGTTCGGACTAGGTGACCAAAATAATTAAGTACGAAGTACTTGGTGTGGGTGCGGGAGGGGGCGCTAAGACATAAAATGTCCCTCGTGGTTGCGTACTTGTACGGAAGCTGTACACACCGTTTGTGTTTTTCATTTTGATAGTGATTTAGAGTTTAGGCGTTAATAACATACTTTATAGTTGAATAACAAGTGTCATTTTCGTTACTGTAGACAGACTCAGATTTGATACTCAAGCAATCAAACTGATGCTCTCGGAATGATTTCCACTTCTATAAACGTAATTTATGCTCATACATTACCTGCTACTCGGTGAAAAATAATAATGTTAGTGCCAAATTGAAACTTTGTCAGGAAACTCTGGCATTTTTTTTTAATTTTTCATCTTAGGGTTCCTATGTTATATTTTCCAAATGTCCACTCATCTTCAACTTGATCGATAGCTGTCAAAAAATACTCCAAACACACGTTTTTTCAATCGATTTATTGCAGTTGAGTCGAATATCGGTTATTCATGGTTGATTTTTGAAATGTTTGTGGAGTGAAAACAACTCAAATCCCCGTTGAGTCCAACGGTTTGGACCCCGATCCTGAAGCCAACGGTTTGGAGGAAAAACGACTCAACGGCGTTTTCAGCTAGTTGAGTCGTTTTTTCTCAACAAATAAATAACAAAACTCGCAAGCTAGGGTGTTTCAATCGAGGCGTTGCGATGTTTTTACTAAAAAACACGGAGTTGAGACGTTTTTCCTCAAAATTAAGCAATTTCCAGATTTCATCCCTAACAATTTCAACCCCTTCTGGGTCGAATTTTGGAATTTCGATTTGATCATCAAAAAGGTGGGGTTGAAATTAGGGGGGGTTACGTGAAAATCCCATTTTCGACAATTTTTGAGTTGAGTCGTTCTTCCTTCACACGACAGAATACAACAAGACACCGCTGAGACGGATCAGGCTTATTTTTAGACCCAAATCAATAATTTGTTGCACCTAATATGTATGTAGCACGACCATATGAGCGAATTTTCAAAGCAACGCGCTCAATATTTATATCATCAAACATTTCCCACATTGCTGTAGAATTTATGATAAATGTTTAGCGCAATTATTTTTGACGATTTTCAAAGATTTGTGCCCCGCAAAACTCAAATTTTACCCTTATGTTTGACAATTTATATGTCGAATCCCCGTAGAAGCGAATGCCCTACTTGCTAATTCACCAGACATTCTTTTCTACTTCACCACCATAAAAAAATCAAATCCTGGCCCGAAATTGATTCCAATGTATTATTACCCCCAATTTCTGTCTTTATATTCCCTTCCCTTCTTTACCTGTTCTCATTTATGCCTTAGTATTAATATATATATTTCTTTTCGTCAATACTTGTTTCTATATTATTATTATTTATCTTTGTTTTGTATTTATGTACCTTTCGCATTACCTATAATTTATTGTAATTGGGTTCGCCCTTTCAAATTGTAAATAAATAAATAAATAAATATTAGGACAAGTATGTAGCATTTTTCTGTATCGAGTCACGAAACTAAACATTTGTCATGCATTTGCCGTACTTTAACATAGGCTTTTTGGGCTGGGGGACAATCCGAAATTTCAGACACCAAAAAATGTAGCGCTGGTTCCCCATCAGAACCCAATTGATTTCACTCCTGTTTTACCTATGAGGAAATTCAAAATCGAGCCTCTGTAGGACTGGAGATAAGAATGACAAGGCTTGCCTAATCAGCTGAGTTAGCTCGGAACAGTGATGGGCAAAATCTTAATCATGAAAAGATTAAGATTTTTCATCATAGGAATAGTTTTCTATGAATACGAATAAGATTAAATTCTTAATCACAAAGTAGGATTAAGATTACAATCATAATCACAGATTAAGATTATGGTTAAAATCATAATCACAGAGTATGATTAAGAATAAATTCGTAATCACAGGAATTTGTGATTAATCATAGAAGTCTGTGATTAATTGCAGAAATCTGTAACTGATCACTGGAATTGATGATTATGAATCGTATGAATTACGAATTAATCACAGGAATCCGTGACTGATGACATTAGAATCCGTGATTAACCTGTGAATATTCATGAATTTTACCTGGTAGGTGGTAAAATCCGGCGGTTCGCTCAATCAGCGGTTTGCTGATTGGCTAACTCAAGACACTCCTGGTGTCAAAGTTACGTACTCGGGAAAATGACAGACAGAAATTCCTAACATCCAGCTTCCGAATCACCCAAATGACTAAAATGAACTCGTTTATACAGCGATAGGGTGGAGAGGGTGTCGAATAGATTTGGATAGGTAGAATATGGGATGTGTTTGGGTTTATTATTTTCAATACTGAACCTTTGGCAAGAAAATGAGGAAACAACGAGCATGAACCCCCCCCCCCCCCCCCCCCCATCAAAGTTTGATGGTTTGCGTTTCAAGGTACCTACGTAGTTCGAAAACGACCTACGTAGTAGGTACAACAATTTTGAGCCGTCCGCGAGTAAAATGTAGGTAATTCCGAACGATTTCGGATTTTGGCGGAAAAATGTGGTTACCTTCAATCAAGGTAGGTAGGTACCTAAGTATTTTAAAAATGTGGGTGTTGAGTGATTATCAAATTCGGTACTTGGAACAAGATAATGAAAAACGTATTCAAAGTGTCGTAGAAATGGGGTATAGCATATAAATTTGGAAAATGAAGTAAAAATGGAATGAAAGATACATAAACTTAATCACAGCCGGCTCTGAAGTTGTTATTAAGTTGATTTAACTTTTATTCCATTTTTACTTCATTTTCCAAGTGTATTATATGCTTTACCCCATTTCTACCACCCTTTGTATACGTTTTTCGTTATCTCTTTCCAAGTACCAACTTTGATAATCACTCAAAACCCACATTTTTTAAATACCTACCTTGATTGCCGAGAGTTTTCAGTTATTCCTACACCGAAGTGCTTTCCATATCACGATTCACTGTCTTCATTTTGCAGATTTCGTTGCGCAGTGGTTATATTGGAAGCATTTCCCAAAAATACAGTTTGATGTTAGGAATTTCTGTCTGTCATTTTCCCGAGTAGTACGTAACTTTGACACCAGGAGTGTCTTGAGTTAGCCAATCAGGCCGATTGAGCAAACCGCCGGATTTTACCACCTACCAGGTAAAATTCATGAATATTCACAGGTTAATCACGGGTTCTAATATCATCAGTCACGGATTCCTGTGATTAATCCGTAATTCCTACGATCAATCACCATCAATTACTGTGATTAGTTACAGATTTCTGCAATTAATCACAGACTTCTATGATTAATCACGGATTTCTGTGATTAATCACAGTTTTCTGTGATTAATCACAGTTTTCTGTGATTAACCGCAAATTCCTGTGATTACGAATTTATTCTTAATCATACTCTGTGATTATGATTTTAACCATAATCTTACTCTGTGATTATGATTTTAATCCTACTTTGTGATTAATATTCTTTGTGTTCATATTCATAGAAAATAGAATACCCTCCTGTTACAGATCACAGCTCTATGTATAGATAACCCTTCAATATAATATGATATGTACTATTCTATTATATACATATTACGTAGATCGCAGACCCTCCGTAGGTTAGTACCTAACCCCGTACTCGTTACTAGGTACCTACCTAAATCACGAGTTAAATGTTGCTAAAATAATTCTGCCGATGACAAACAGTACCTAACAAAAAGAAACACACATAATGAAGTTCTGAAAAGAAATTGTTGATGAGGAGTGAAAAAAACCATACCCTTCAATCTAAAGTTTTCGAGCTACGGCGTTCTGAAAATTTCAACCCCTATTTTGAACCCCTTAGAGATGACTGACAGTAACGTCGAGCTTCGAGGACCAACTAGACCCCGAACGGAACCTATAACCCGAATTTCATAAATTTTCTTTCATGGTAACTAAGAAAAGTGGCCCGTACGGCGTACGGCGGACAGACAGAAATATTTTTATTGCAGTTTCGGATTCTACATACCTTGAAACGTAAACCATCAAATTTTGAGGAGGGTAAGAATTTTTTTTTCTTGCTCGATTCCAATGGTTCATTATTGAAAATAATAAACCAAAATAAAAATTAAGCCCCCCCTTCCCCCCCCCCCCCCCCAAATTTGATAGTTTATGTTTCAAAGTATGTAGAATCCGAACATTCAATTAAAAAATTTTCGAGGTACGGCGCTCTGAAGATCTTAGAGATGACTGACGCCGAGCTTCGCACCAAAGGGACCTACAAACCGAATTTCATTAAATTTGGTTCATGGTAACTAAGAAAAATGCGAATTACAGCGTACGGCGGACGGACAGAAATTTTTTAATTCCATTTTCGGATTCTACATACCTTGAAACGGAAACCATCAAATTTTGAGGGGGTATTAAAAAAATCATCAGAAAACTGCAAAGGTTCCAGACACAACTAGGGCCCAAATGGAGCATGCGTGCGAAAGAACGAATTTTTTAGACCTAAAGTGATATTTTGGGTAAAAAACGCTTGCATACGAGTCTGCAACGCATTGGGACATTTTCATGTCTTTACCTATTGCTTTTGACATTATTAATATTAAGAGGTAGGTACCTAATTTCAATAAAATAGACGATTCCGGATTAATTATCTTCTACACTCACGATCATTAGTTTGTAAACAAAATATGAGAACAGTTATGCCCATAGCTCCGCTATTGGTATAGTCAATATGTTATGGAGAACATGAAAATGTTCGTTAAATCGAGAGCTTTCCAACGAGTGGTGAACGATTTTTGTGGGTTAAAAAGTGTAGAAAATGAACAAACCTAACAACGGGGTCGTTGTAAGCGGAAATCATTATAAAGGCACTGTAACACAATTTCGTTACGCAATTTCGTGACAGTTTTTTGTGCTATGTGCCAGGGCAAAGACATGAAAATGTCAAAATATTCCTATGATGAAAAATCTTAATCTTATTCATGATTAAGATTTTGCCCATCACTGGCTCGGAATGTAATTTCGTTCCTCCCAAATCAGTTGAGGAAGCCTTTCTTCACTCCCGAAATTTCTCCGTTCAACCTCCCCTCACCACCCCCCCCCCCCCATACCTCCGCATTCACGGAAAAACATTGAATGTGGATATATGCAATTCGAAGTCCAAAAACATGCCCATGGTTCACTGTTTTTCCGTGAAGGCGGAGGAAATGTTTTGTTCTAAAACTTGAAGCCATTTGCTAAAATACGCTTAAACTTCAAATTTGAGTTGGGTACGTCTGTATTGTAGGCAGAGGCAGCGCGAGCAACATCCTTGTGTACATCATCCCCCCCAAATGCCTTCAGTACTTAGGAGGTCGTTAGATACGGACGGAAAGACTGGAGAATTCGACTTCCCGTCAAAGTACACAAATCAGCCTGCCTTTGTCAAACCTACCAAAATACGATTCTTCCTTATCAGTATGTTATCGTAACCACAATGCCAAAACCACCCAAGTATGTACCATTTTTTCCAATTTCACCTAACTGCATTTTTGGAGTCTCCCTACTATATACCATGCCGATAGCAAGAATTTTAAACAGGTTAGTTACAAAGTAAAAAATTAGTATATCGCCTATCTCCAGAAATGAATAATATGACCATGCCAAAATCGCCTGTGCCCTGAGAAGAACCCGAAAACCGTTTTAGTGTGAAAAAATTAGAACAAAATATCGTTCGCTGTTGAAAAGAACTGAAATTGCGATTCATTTAAAGTGCACAAGGCCAAATTCGCATATGCGCCTTACCCTTTCTCCCACTGGTTCGAAATAGGTTTTTGATAGTGGAGTGTACGAGTGACAACCAATGTCATAAATTATAGAAGTGTCGTCGTTTCAAAGCCATTTTCGATTTATACTGTACGAACTAAATCACTCGCTAAGAAATCGTGAAACCCCATTTCAAAGAAAAACGGAGTTATTAAAAAATAGTTTATTTCCGCTAATAGACGAAAAAACGCGAAAAATACACTGTTATACCGGTTTCCGTGATCAAACCATCGTCAGTAACGAGTTATTGTTTGTTACTGACGACGCTTGATCACCGAAACCGGCATAACATTGTTTTTCGCGTTTTTTCGTGGATTAGTGAAAATATACTATTTTTCAATAACTCGGTTTTTCTTTGTAGCATCAAAATTTTGAACGCGTTTTTCTTGAAACAAGTTAACAAACTTAGGAGGTTTTGGCGTTGTGGTAACGACATTATTAAAAACGATGCAAAGTCCTTGTCACATGGGTTTATTATTCTATTGGACGTACTTACCTACAGAAATGTAGGCTGTTCACTTATTGTGTCTTTCATGTGAAATAATTGAAATAGCCATTTCTGATGGTTTCCACCAAATTTGGCCCCCAAAACACGAATTAGGTACCTACGCTTTTTTTTCAAATTATCTTTGATCATTGGCAGCGCCATTCAATCGTCTTGATCCACGTGCTGCCACTTTTTCTAGTGTTATTATACAAATTGATGGTGATTTCAGACGATTTTACAGGTTTTTGACTCATAAAAAAATCAACATTTGGTAGAACTCAATTTTTCACTCTTTGGTCAAAATCGACTTCATTATTCGGTCTTTTCGTCCCCAAAAACATGGAAAACGATACCTCACAAGCTCATATTACTAACATGTTACTAAAACACAAAACGTTTAACTCAACTATTTTTATACCCATCATTCACTCATAACACCCCTGGGTATATTCCGCTCGGGCTGCAAAGTTCTGGGACACAACTAGGACTCAAATGGAGCCTGTGTGCGAAAGAACGAATTTTTCATACCGAAAATGAAGCCGGTATGCGTGATACGGCGGACGGCGGACGGACATTGCATTTTTGGAATCTACGCACCATGAAACGGAAAAGAAAAAAATTTTGGGGGGCCTTATAAAAATGTTTTGCAGAGGGAATACATAGGTGTATTATTCACAGAATAATAAGCCAATACTGCCTAAGTTCAATATTACAATTGAGTAATAATTATTCTCGGGTGAGCCACAACATTCCTTTGTCTCTGATCCGCAATCTGAAGCAATCAAAACCACCCTCGACTTGAAAAACGTCTGGGGACTTTGAGAAATGAAACAAATTAACAACCACTTGCCGAGAAGAGAAGACGAGAAAAAAAAGTCTTCATTAAAGAAGGAATTAAAAGGGCGCTGACGGCAATGAGGGGGTTAAACGAAAATTAAGAGGAAAAGCTCTTCGAGAAGGCGTTGAAAACAGGGGTGAAACTGTCGGGTAAGTGTCGAAAACGGGGGTTTTCCTTCCTTTTAGTGATGAGGTAGGGGGGGGGGGGACACCGAAAGTCTTAATTGCCCTAATTGGGGCAGTTTTATTAACTTCAAGCCCCCCCTCCCTCCCGCTCCCGCAACTAGTCTCGTTCCCACTTTTCCGTAAAGTCTGTAAAGTGAGTTGTGCTGACAAACAGAAAAAAAGTCGTTGAGTAAGTCGGGGGGGGGGGGGGGATGGAGGGGGTGTAATGGAGGGGGGGGGTTGTTTGGAGGAGTTTCTTGAAGGGATTAAAAGTGAGCTGGTAATTAAAGGCTTCCTGCAACAGGTTAGATCACCTGATAGCGGAGGGTCGAATCTGAACTGGTTATCGAGGAATATTCAGCAATTTCAGAAATATGGGGTTGGATATTTAATTAAACCGTTTTTGGTGATTTGTACAGCGATTTTTTACCCACAGTGACTCGAATTCGACCCATTTTTCGTGATTTTAATTTGCCTACCTTTGAACGCAATCTTTTCGTTTGATAATACGTACATTTTGGCTGAATTTCGAATTTTTATCGCAATTTCGGTATCTACGTCGTAAACCATCAAATTTTGAGGGAGGGATTTTTTTTTTTTTTTTTTTTTTTTCATGCTCGATTCCAAAGGTTCATTACTGAAAATAATCAACCAAAACTGACCTCGCCGATCGATCGGACGTCAAGAAGTACACAGGACTAGCATCTTAACTCAGAATTTGAACAGAGTGACTTGTTGGATTCCACTTGTAAGCCGACGATATGCAGGGTGTCCCAGTTCCTTCAGGAGAAACTCAGGGAATCGATTCCACTCGTCATTTAGAACAAAAACGCTGCAAATCCCTGCACAACGGTTTATTATTTTGTACAGAATACCCTTCTGTTACAGGTCAGAGCTATCTGTATAGATAACCCGTCTATATAATATAATATGTAATACATATTATGTAGATCGCAGACCCTCCGTAGGTTAGTACCTAACCCCGTACTCGTTACTAGATACCTACCTAAATCACGAGTTAAATGTTACTTACTAAAATAATTCTGTCGATGACAAGCAGTAACTAAAACGGCAAACGGCAAAAAGAAACGCAAATTATGAAGTTCTGCAGGAAAATTGTTGATGTGGAGCGAAATAGATGCCCCTAGCGTAGGTCACTGTTTTCTGTGGTCAATACCCTACCTTCGTGGTCCAGTATAATGAACCGGTGTGTACTAACTTGCCCATCAATAATACTTCAACGGTTGTTCAAGTTGCAAAAGTACCGATAGAAAAAATCCAGCCCCTTCTTGGTTGATGAACTGTTGTGTAATAATTTACCGTTGTGTAATAATTTGCCGTTGTGTAATATTTTACCATTGTGTAATAATTTACCCACCAACAATACTTCAACGTTTGTTCAAGTTGCAAAAGTAACGATCAACAAAACCCAGCCCCTTCTTGGTAGATGAACCGTTGTGTAATAATTTACCGTTATGAAATAATTTACCGTTGTTTAATAATTTACCGTTGTGTAATAATTTGCCTTTGTGTAATAATTAACCATTTTGTATTAATTTACCCATCAATAATACTTCAACTTTTGTTCAAGTTTCACAAGTACCTACCAACAAAATCCAATAGTCAATCACTTATCAAATGAAATAACATAGCAGAACAAACAACACGACTTCATAGAGCCATCCTTGATTATAATCAGGTGCTCCCTAGTGATGATTATCTGAGCCGGATTAATACCGCTTGATTCACGATCATGTTGACGAAGCTTTTTGGTGCACACGAACAGCTGGACGTGCAATGCTCCGGGTGGTCTCAAAAAATTGTTTAGCTCAAGACAAATTTAATAACGGAAAAAAAACCATCCCCTTCTAAAGAAAGTTTTCGAGCTACGGCGTTCTGAAAATTTCAACCCCTATTTTGAACCCCTTAGAGATGACTGACAGTAACGTCGAGCTTCGAGGACCAACTCGACCCCGAACGGAACCTATAACCCGAATTTTATCAATTTTGTTTCATGGTAACTAAGAAAAGTGGCCAGTACGGCGTACGGCGGACAGACAGAAATATTTTTATTGCAGTTTTGGATTCTACATCTTGAAACGTAAACCATCAAATTTTGAGGGGGGGGGGGGGGTAAGAATTTTTTATTTTATGCTCGATTCCAATGGTTCATTATTGAAATAGTAAACCAAAATGGTGAAGCGATCGCATTTAGTCGAAGGCAACTTGACATCAATAATAACCCGGTGACGACTAAATTATATGAGGTGACTGCAAATACATCGCTATGATTCAGTCCAGATTTTAGATAAATGTCCATTGAATTTATAATGCACCGCGAATTATCGCGGAATCTTCTGTATCGCGAATTTAAAGGGGAGGACAACGCAGTCTTGCTGATCTTCCATCTGGTGGGAATTGTTTGAACTAGATGACGTGCTACGGATCCCGCGCAGATATGAACGTATGGAGGGCTATTGTTGGGGAATTACCTCGATTTCTCAACATTTTGTAGCAGGAACATCGAAAATTGCGTTAAAATCATGTTTTAAGGGTGGCACAACAAACAGAAGAAATCCTTTTGTGGGTAGACCAATGAATCCAATCATCGCCATTTTTACTTTGCATGATCGAGAAGAACTCACCATAAAAACGCTTGCGTACAAGTCCGCTGCAGTGGTATCCTCCCAGAACCACAACTTCACTAAGTAGAAATAAGATCTCACCAAATAAACTCAGAAGTGGGGACGAAAGACGCAGGAGAGCCGAGGGCCAGCCTGGGGATCCCCACCATCCTCCACTAGCTGGAGGATGGAGGGAGATGGCTCCCAAGCCTATAAATACTCGCCTCCTTCACCTTTCCAACCATTATACGCTCTCCTCTAGTCGCTGACTACTCTCTCTCCTCCTTACTTCGTCTTTCTCCTTACCTAAAATATCTTGGGCATGGTAGTGATTCGCTCGTAACCAAACCAAGCAAACTCACCCTAAAAGATCTTGGGCATGGTGGTGGTCCGCCCATAACCAAACCGAGCAAGCATTCCAAAAGATCCTGGGTATGGTGGTGGTCTGCCCATAACCAAACCAGGCAACGCTCCCGAAAAGATTCCGCGCATGGTGGTGGTACGCCCATAACCAAAACGGACACATCCAAAAAGATCCCGGGCATGGTGGTGGTCCGCCCATAACCAAACCGGGCACATCCTCCCTCACGCCGCTCGTGGTGGATGTACGCTCAAACACATTCATCACATCCGCAACACATCGAGACATTTTCATGTTGTATCACAAGCTTTATCTTGACAGTAGGTAGGTAAGAATCGTTCTCGCTTGTTCTTTCTTCATCATCAGAAAAGAAATTGTAACGCTGTTTGGTGTGATTTCTTAATTTCGCGCGCTTTCGGACGAAAATGTTTTCAAACCATTTCGAATCCATCCTAATTTACAGAGGAACCTGTTCACACACAAAACGGGTAAATCGCAATTAACAAAGGAACCTCTTCAATCTTGATTCAGGACTTGAAAGGAAATACAACAATTTAGGGATAATTTACGAAATCATTTACGGGTTGCAACGTTACCACGATCCGGGTTACACAGTGGCGCAAGTTACCACATTCGATACTAGTAAACAATGACTTTCTTCATTACCTATGTTACTGACTACCTTGTTTACCCACTTTTGGTTTATTATTTTCAATAATGAAACTTTGGAATCGAGCATGAAAAAAAAATTCTAACCCCCCCTCAAATTTTGATGGTTTACGTTTCAAGGGATGTAGAATCCGAAAATGCAATAAAATAATTTCTGTCTGTCCGCCGTACGGGCCACTTTTCTTAGTTACCTTGAACAAAAATTGATGAAATTCGGGTTATAGGTTCCGTTCGGGGTCTAGTTAGTCCTCGAAGCTCGGCGTTACTGTCAGTCATCTCTAAGGGGTTCAAAAGTTGAACTTTCAGAACGCCGTAGCTCGAAAACTTTCGATAGAAGGGTATGTTTTTTTTACGTTATTAAATTTGCCTTGAGCTAAAAATTTTTTTGAGACCACCCGGAGCATTGCACGTCCAGCCGTTCGTGTGCACCAAAAAGCTTCGTCAACGATCGTGAATCAAACGGTATAAATCCGGCCCGCATATCATCACTAGGGAGCACCTGATTATAATCAAGGATGGCTGTATGAAGTCGAGTTAGTTGTTCTGCGATATTATTTCATTTGATAAGTGATGGACTATTGGATTTTGTTGGTAGGTACTTGTGAAACTTGAACAAACGTTGAAGTATTATTGACGGCTATAAATTATTACACAATGATAAATTATTACAAACGGCAAATTATTACACAACGGTAAATTATTACGCAACGGCTCATCATCCAAGAAGGGGCTGGATTTTGTTGATCGGTACTTTTGCTACTTGACCAACCGTTGAAGTATTATTGATGGGCAAGTTATTACACAACGGTTCATTATACATGACCACTAGGGTAAGCACTGACCACAGAAAACAGTGATCTACGCAGAAGGGGCATCTATTTTACTCCGCATCAACAATTTTCCTTCATAAATTCATTATTTGCGTTTCTTTTCGCCATTTTAGTTACTGTTTGTCATCGACAGAATTATTTTAGCAACATTTAACTCGTGATTTAGGTAGGTATCTAGTAACGAGTACGGGGTTAGGTACTAACCTACGGAGGGTCTGCGATCTATATAACATTATGTATAGACTAGTAAGTGAAGTTATCTATACAGAGAGCTGTGATGTGTAACAGAAGGGTATTCTGTACAAAATACTGAACCGTTGTGCAGGGATTTGCAGCGTTTTCTTCATCATGCTCAGCTCAGCTACCGCGTAATGTACGGGGGTACGGTTAACAAGAAAATATTCATTAAAATCACTCGATTCCAACGAGTGGTGAACGATTTTCGTACGATGAAAAACGGCAAACATGAAGTTCCGTAGAAACAAATCGGTTGTAGGCGAAAATCGTCAGAAATGGTGGATAACGCGTTTTCCTGTCGCCTATTGGTAACGCTTTTCGAGCTTGTGTGCCAAAGTAGGTAAAGACATGAAAATGTCAAAATCGTGCTCGTCAACGTCTTGGGTAAATGTTGCTTGAGATTCAACGCCCTGAAAAATATAGAACCATCCTATAATAGTAAAGTACCACGCAAGTTAGTTGTATAGAGAGTTCGGCACACTGTGCATCCCTGATTTATTTGTACGGGAGGCCTATACTTATGTATATAAATCGGGAGTGGATGTCGAAAATGCCTGTACAGACGAGAACTGTGGAAAGGTCAAACATAAGACTGCCTATGATAAATATTGAATGGTACAAGAGATGCGCTTATGTTGTTGCTCTAAATTTTTTCTATGAAAATTAAATTATTTATGTGATTTTAAGGATGTAATGGCATTAAAAAGACATGTTACAAGAATATTAACGAACTCATATCGTTAGATTCAATGTGTACATTATTAGATATACTGAACTGAGAGATGGACTACATTATGCACAATTTCATCGCCGACAAGAGTAGTTGATTGTTTTGGTTTATTATTCTGTGAATGATACACCTATGTAATCGCTCAGCAAAAAATTTTTATAACACCCCCTCACATTTTTTTTCTTTTAAGTTTCAAGGGGCGTAGATTCCAAAAAAGCTGCAAAGTCCTTGTCACATGGGTTTATTATTCTATTGGACATACCTACAGAGATGGTGGCTGTTTATTTATTGTTTCTTTCATATATAAAAAAATTGAAATAGCTATTTCTGGTGGTTTCCACCAATTTTGGCCTCCAAAACACGAATAAGGTACGCTCCTTTTTATTTTTTATTTTATTTTTTAAATTTTTTTAAATTTAAAAACATTGATAGTACCATTTAATCGTCTTGATCCACCTGTTGACACTTTTTCCAGTGTTATTCTACAAATTGATGGTGATTTCAGAGGATTTCCCAGGTTTTTGACTCATAAATAATCAATTTCGGGAGCTGAACATCTGGTAGAACCTCAATTTTCTACTCTTTGGTCAAAATCGACTTCATATTCGGTCTTCTCGTCCTCAAAAACATGGAAAAAAATACCTCAAAAGCTCATGTTACTAACATGTTGTTAAAACGCAAAAAGTACCTATTTGTATACACATTTTCACTCATAACACCCCTGGGTATATTCCGATCGGCCTGAAAAGTTTCGGGACACAACTAGGACCCAAATGGAGCATGTGTGCGAAAGAACGATTTTTTTAGACCGAAAATGAAGCCTGTACACATGATACGGCGGACGGCGGACGGACATTGCATATTTGGAATCTACGCACCTTGAAACGGAAAAGAAAAAATTTTGAGGGGGTGTTATAAAAATTTTTTGCTGAGCGAATACATAGGTGTATTATTCACAGAATAATAAACCAAAATGAAATGTCCGTCCGCCGTATCACGTGTACCGGCTTCATTTTTGGTCTAAAAAACGCTGCAAAGTCCTTGTCACATGGGGTTTATTATTCCACAAAAATGTTGGCTGTACATTTATTGTTTGTTTCATGTGAAATAATTGAAATAGCTATTTCTGATGGTTTCCACCAATTTTGGCCCCCAAAACACAAATTAGGTAGGTACGATCTTTTTTTTTTTTTCAAATTAACTTTGATCATTGGTAGTGCCATTTAATCGTCTTGATCCACGTTTTGACACTTTTTCTAGTGTTATTCTACAAACTGATGGTGATTTCAGACGATTTCGCAGGTTTTTGACTCATACAAAATCAATTTTGGGAGCTGAACATCTGGTACAACCTCAATTTTCCACTCCTTGGCCAAAATCGACCTCATATTCGATCTTCTCGTCCCCAAAAACATGGAAAACGTTACCTCAAAAGCTCATGTTACCAACATGTTGCTAAAACGCAAAATGTACCTATTTTTACACACATTTTCACTCATAACATCCCTGGGTATATTCCGATCGGGCTGAAAAGTTTCGGGACACAACTAGGGCCCAAATGGAGCATGTGTGCGAAAGAACGACTTTTTTAGACCGAAAATGAAGCCTGTACACGTGATACGGCGGACGGCGTACGGCGTACGGCGTACGGCGGACGGCGGACGGACATTGCATTTTTTGAATCTACGCACCTTGAAACGGAAAAGAAAAAAGTTTGAGGGGGGTGTTATAAAAATTTTTTGCTGAGCGATTACATAGGTGTATTATTCAGAGAATAATAAACCAAAAGTCGTTCTTTCGCACACATGCTCCATTTGGGCCCTAGTTGTGCCCCGAAACTTTTCAGCCCGATCGGCATATAAAAATAGGTAGTTTTTGTGTTTTAGTAACATGTTAGTAAAATGAGCTTTTGAGGTATCGTTTTCCATGTTTTTGGGGACGAGAAGACCGAATATGAAGTCGATTTTGACCAAAGAGTGGAAAATTGAGGTTGTACTAGATGTTCAGCCCCCAAAATTGATTTTTTATGAGTCAAAAACCTGGGAAATCGTCTGAAATCACCATCAATTTGTATAATAACACTAGAAGTAGTGTCAAGACGGATCAAGACGATTAAATGGCACTACCAATGATCAAAGATAAATTGAAAAAAAAAGAGCGTAGGGGAGAATGGGGGAATACCGCCACTCTAATGTAAATTCGCTCTAACATCTTTGTATTATCGTGTACTGCTCGTTTTTCTCTTTGATTTGAAAGATAAATACATAAGCTATCGAATTATAGCCAATAAAGGCTCATTTTAACAGTACTATAATTCAAATATCCAGAAAATGTGAACCCCTAAATGTGGCGGTATTACCTCAGCTAGCTGGGGTAATATCGCCACCACCTTGGGGTAATATCGCCTGTCAAATTTCCCTTCAAAACCAAGGTGTATGGTAAGGTACAAGACAGTGAACATTTCTTTTCTTGTTAGGTAAATACTTGTATTAAAAATCGTAAATACTCCCAAATTATGAAGTTAGATAACTGTAAGGAACAACACTCTTATAAAGTAATTTTCAGGTTTTTCTGGAGGTTGTGGCAAAAATCACAAGCAAACGGTTCACCGTCCTCTACAATTCTCCCAGCACATAAACTATGCGTTTTAATTTTGCAAATAGCACATTCTACCCAAGGTTCTCCTTCAATTTCGTCGCCCTTACAAAACCAACAAGTATCTTCGATTTCGGTCAGCATACAATCGTCACTATCTTCATCGTCACACATTTCTTCAAAATCGCCACCCTCTTCTTCACTTGATTGTTCTTCCCAATGAACTCTCCTCTTCTTACCCACAACTCCTTTGATGCCCATTTTCTTCTGAGTCTTCCTCTTCCTGTCACTGTTATTTGCATCGCAAGTGACATCATCTTGAGGGAAGGTGTCGAGTTTTTTGATTTCATCCTTATTTTCTTCTTTCTGGGCGAAGGGCTTCTTTTTTTCTCTTTTCGTAACAGGAGGCTTCTTCTCTTCTTTCTGGGCAGGAAGCGTCTTCTTTTTAGCGAATTTTCGAAGAAAAGGAAGCTATTGTTCTCGGTCCAAAATTTTTAAAACTCGAATTTCCGAAAGATTTTTATACCAAAATCCGTTTCAGACCATCCTGAATTCCCTTCCGAAAGACACCAAAAATTATATGTATTAATTGCAACGCAATTCTTAGCCCGACCCCCAACTTGTTGTTTTGTCACACTTTTTTGTCCCGCGATACCGTTGTTAGGGATTTCGGAATAGCAAAAAAAAAGAGTGTTTGTCAATGGTATCCAATTCGAGTCCGAAATAGCAAAAAAAGAGTGTATTCACGCTATGAAGCTGTAATTCGGTATTTCGGACTCGAATTGCGTTGCAAATTCCTCGTTCTATACAAAGTATAGAAGATAAGAGATTATTATTATTTCTTGAGATGTTCTTCCTGGTTCGTCTGCTCTAATCTGATCACGGAATGGGATATCGCAATTCTGACTTCACCATCGCGTTCAGCGTTGGAAAATCTACAAACCGAGGTGTTACTCGGCAAAAAATGGAACAAAAAATTTGTTACGTAGGTACCCAATACCTACTCTTCTGGTATTCAAAACATTTTTGATTTCCCCCTCCCCCTCCTTCCACCCCAAATTTTACTTTGCGTAAAACTACTCCTGTTTTAATTTTGTGTGGTATCAAGTTGGGAAAACATTGGCCGAAAATTAATTTTCAGAAAATTTTAGGCGAAGGAGGAAGATGCCGAAAACTTCGAAAATTCGCTCTTATAGCCATGCTGCATGACTGTGGTTTTTTTTTCTTTCTGGACCGAGGCCTTCTTCGTTTCTTCTTTATGGACCGAGGGCTTCTTCTTCAGAATGTGAAAAATGATGAGAAAGGGGTTATACCGCCATGGCGGTGTAACCCCACGCTTCTATGGCGGTATTACCCCAAACGCACATATTTAGGAAAATGATTATTTAATCAATTACTTCATGACTAAAATATAAAAATAATATATGCGAATCAGAGGTTAGTAATCCCTCTTTCACATACCATACGAGTTAATCCAAAAATATAATTTTAAACCACACTTACCGCAGTTTGAAGAGGTCTCCGAAAAACGTCCAACACAACAGCAAAAACGCAACGCGTGATTATCAGGTAAACAGCTGTCACCGGGCGTCAAAACTTGTTTGCCCGAACAAACAGTTGTGTAGGAGATTCTAAAGAACATGTGATCAAATGTTTCACTTGAAGCGCTAATTATTTAAGTGGGGTGGCGGTATTACCCGTAGTGGCGATATTCCCCCATTCTCCCCTACCTAATTCGATTTTTAGGGGCCAAAAATGGTGAAAACCACCATAAATAGCTATTTCAATTATTTCACATGAAATAAACAATTATATGCGAACGTATCTATAGGTATGACCATTAGAATAATAAACCCATGTGACAAGGACTTTGCATCGTTTTGGTTTATTATTCTGTGAATAATACACCTATGTATTCGCTCAGCAAAAAATTTTTATAACACCCCCTCAAACTTTTTTCTTTTACGTCTCAAGGTGCATAGATTCCAAAAATGCAATGTCCGTCCGCCGTACGCCGTCCGCCGTCCGCCGTCCGCCGTATCACGTGTACAGGCTTCATTTTCGGTCTAAAAAAATCGTTCTTTCGCACACATGCTCCATTTGGGCCCTAGTTGTGTCCCGAAACTTTTCAGCCCGATCGGAATATACCCAGGGGTGTTATGAGTGAAAATGTGTGTAAAAATAGGTACTTTTTGCGTTTTAGCAACATATTGGTAACATGAGCTTCTGAGATATCGTTTTCTATGTTTTTGGGGACGAGAAGACCGAATATGAAGTCGATTTTGACCAAAGAGTGGAAAATTGAGTTCTACCAAATGTTCAGCTCCCAGAATTGATTTTTTATGAGTGAAAAACCTGGGAAATCGTCTGAAATCACCATCAGTTTGTATAATAACACTGGACAAAGTGTCAAGACGTGGTTCAGGACGATTACATGGCACTACCAATGATCAAAGATAGTTAAAAAACGCTGCAAAGTCCTTGTCACATGGGTTTATTATTCTATTGGACATACCTACAGAAACGTTGGCTGTTCATTAATTGTTTCTTTCATGCGTAATAATCGAAATAGCTACTTCTGATGGTTTCCATTAATTTTGGCCCCCAAAACACAAATTAGGTACGCTCTTTTTTTTCTTTTTTTTAAAACTATCTTTGATCATTGGTAGTGCCATGTAATCGTCCTGAACCACGTCTTGACACTTTTTCCAGTGTTATTATACAAACTGATGGTGATTTCAGACGATTTCCCAGGTTTTTCACTCATAAAAAATCAATTCTGGGAGCTGAACATTTGGTAGAACTCAATTTTCCACTCTGTGGTCAAAATCGACTTCATATTCGGTCTTCTCGTCCCCAAAAACATAGAAAACGATATCTCAGAAGCTCATGTTACCAATATGTTGCTAAAACGTAAAAAGTACCTATTTTTACACACATTTTCACTCATAACACCCCTGGGTATATTCCGATCGGGCTGAAAAGTTTCGGGACACAACTAGGGCCCAAATGGAGCATGCGTACGAAAGAACGATTTTTTTAGACCGAAAATGAAGCCGGTACACGTGATACGGCGGACGGCGGACGGCGGAGGGCGGACGGCGTACGGCGGACGGCGGACGGCGTACGGCGGACGGACATTGCATTTTTGGAATCTATGCACCTTGAAACGTAAAAAAAATTAATGGAAACCATCAGAAGTAGCTATTTCGATTATTACGCATGAAAGAAACAATTAATGAACAGCCAACGTTTCTGTAGGTATGTCCAATAGAATAATAAACCCATGTGACAAGGACTTTGCAGCGTTTTTTGAATTAAAGAGACTCCACGGAACGTTATGAATGTATTGAGGATGTCAGATTATTTTGGGCAGACGCTTTGTAATTTTTATTTTCTTTTTCATATGATTGTTATGTGATGTGCCAAATAAATGGTGAATAATTAAAAAAAAAATAATAAAAAAGTAATAAGTAAATACCAGTGCTCACAGTACCGGAAATGACTATCACGATTTTGGCGTTCTGAACGACTGCGCAACCTCTCGTTGTCACCGAGTTATCACTCGGCCCATGCACGGGTTTCGGTCCGGATTGAGGTTGTAAGTGGGTGTCCGATCCACGGGAGACCGGTCCTCTGGAAGCTGACCAGTCGGGCACGTGCCTTTCTAAAATATTCCTCGCCCCATGTGGCTTAGCCAGCGTTTCTTTATCGACGTAGTCCGCGTTGACCGCTCAGCACAAGGAGGTGACTGATAGCAGCAGCAGCTAAACTTGACATAAATTCGAATGCTTTGCGATTTCCAGTAATTTTTGCTTCCTCAGTACCGAAGGTAGGGAAGCCTTGGATTCGTGATTGGGTAAAAAAAAACCAGTCATGCAGCATGACTTAATGAGCGAATTTTCAAAGAAATATTCGAATTAATGGCTATGGTTTTGAATAAAGGAAAACTTCGGTCTAAAATTTGGTTTTCTATGTATATTCTCTTCGTATTTATTTTAATTTGTACGTTTTGTCCATCCTGATTCTACCGTTTGTTATGAGTAGATTTCTTGTTCCTTCTGAATGGCCTTTCCTCTTGACTACGATTTCAGGCCTGGTATCTAAAACCAGTTCAAGATTTGCTCTACTAGGTAGGTAGATCCTTCCTTCTTCATTGATACCTTCTTCATTGATATTATTTTTATCATGTTAAGTACCTACCTACCTTTGAATATCAAATATTCGTATGATACTGATAATAAATTGATAAGATACCTACCTAACCTTCTTCCTCCTGCTGTTAGTACCTAAATTGAATAATTTGAAATAGATTTTTTCTTTCGTCTTCCTTCTAGTAATACGTGGGCCGGTACTTGTCTATCTATGAAGGTATCATAACAATAAATTATATATATGTCAAATGGGAAATTCAAGGAGTTGTACTAATCGTTTGCCTCCCCCTTTTTTGCTTCGAACTCTCGTCTTCAATTAATACTTCTCACATTTTTCAATCTGACCACTCTAAGGGGGTGGGGGGGGGGGGGGGGGGGGGGGTAAGAGTTTAAAGATTATCCTAGTTTTGGGTAATTTTTGCGCACTTTAAATGCTCTAATTTAAGAACGGATTTAGATATCTAAAATCCGATTTCACCATCGTGTTCAGCGTGCAAAAACCTTTAAAATGAGGGGTCACTTGTTAGAAAATAACATTTTGGGGATTTTTGGGTAATTTTTGCGCACTTTAAATGCTCTAATTTGAGAACGGATCAAGATATCTAAAATCCGATTCCACCATCGTGTTCAGCGTGCAAAAACCTTTAAAATGAGGGGTCACTTGTTGGAAAATAACATTTTGGGGATTTTTGGGTAATTTTTGCGCACTTTAAATGCGCCAAAACCCTCCTTAGAGTAGGCCAATTTCGCCCATCTTCGGACTTAGCCTTTCGATTGCCAAGATAGATTTTTTGTGCAAATTTGAGCTGTTTATCTCAATTCTATCGAGAGTTATCGTCTGGAGTGACACATATATATATATATACATATAAAAAAGTGTTAAATTTCAGGAATCGTTTTAGAATGGTCTGAAACGGATTTCTATGAAGAAAATTTCCAAAAATTTATATTATTTAAATTTCGAAGCCATTGCAATAGCTTCATTTTCTTTGAAAATTCGCTAAAAGCCTCACTTGAATCACATGAACGTATAGAATAATTGGTTAGGTCCGTTTTGACATGGAACCATCTTCGTTCCACCCGCGTGTACCTTCAAAATTCCAGCTCTCTACGACTATCTTCCGCGTAGTAGAAGCGTTACAGGAAACTGTCAAAATTTCATGTTCGCGAATGCGCAGACAAAAGTTACCGTACTTTTTCAATGAGTACGGGACCATCTGCAACCCAACCCACACCGAACCTCCAAATTTCAGCCCATTTCGACCATTATTTCGGGTAGTTATGAGCGTTACAAGGAATTACCACAGACAGGCAGGCACGGAACCATAACGTCCGCCAATTCGAGTAGGCAGTACAGATCCTCGCCTGAATCACATGAACGTATAGACTAGTTGGGTGGGTTCGTTTTGATACGGGACCATCTGCCATCCAACCCGCGTGTACCCTCAAAATTCCAGCTTTGTACGAATAATTTTCGCGTAGTTAGAAGCGTTACAAGGAAACGGCCAACATTTCATGTTCGCGCATACGCAGACGATGAAATTGTTATAGAACTATCAAAGAATTACTCTTGATCGACCCTCCAAATCTGAGCTTATTACAACGATATTTAAAGTAGTTACGAGCGTTTCAAGTATTTTAAGTTTGCGCATGCGCAGACGAAAGTTACCGTACTTTTTCAATGATTTTGGTACCGTGACCCAACCCGCACCGAACCTCCAAATGTCAGCCTATTTCGACCATTATTTGGGGTAGTTACGGGCGTTACAAGGAATTCCCACAGACAGACACGGAACCAAAAGTGTTCCTCGATGTTTGAAACGCAAAATGGTAGTGGAATTTTCGTTTTGGAGGGCATGCATTTTTTTTTTACTCAACCAGGAATCCAAGGCTTCCCTACCTTCGGTAGGTAGTGAGGAAGCAAAACGATATGTCCTCCAAAATGAAAATTTCCATGGTGTGCCCACAGCCTCAACGCTAGATAGTGGTGACATGACTTGATAGGCTAATGCCCAAACTAATATTATATGATTTACGATGCAATAGACGTATCCATGCAACCGTATCTAACAGGAACTGTCCGTGGTCTATGTCGTCACCCGCAATATCAATAAATCAATCAGAACAATTTGGCGATCTATTCGTACTAATTGATTACGAACGTCTGCATCCACCTTCTATCGATCACTGCGGACAGGTACCTATCAATTTATTAGCGTTTCGTTCGATACCGTTTCCCGGTTATCACCGGGGTTAAACAATAACGACGAAGGATGATGTAATTGAGGCATCAATCGTCTCGTGGAAACCGCGTTTAACAATGAAAACCCGGCAATTAACCCGCGCTTGGCCAAGGGAAGGCGATAGGTCTGGCTTCAGAGGGAGTCGTATAAGGATAAGGACGGAATTAAGGAGAGGGGCGGAGTGGGAGGAAAAAAAAGAACCACTCATCTTAATTACTTTTTTTCTTCGTCGCAATTAGGAGGTTAGCCCGTCTCATCGATACCCTAATTAATTATTGATCGATTTGTGCGCCTGTATGTGTGTGTGATGAGGTCTTGTTATCGACCTAGTGAACCCGATCGGTTCTCTCAACTGGGGACTGGAAACATTTCTCCCAGAAAGGCATATCTTGCATTTCTGCTGTATCGTTCACAAAAATCTTGCTTCGAATTCATTTTTAACGACGTTCATTTTATGGTTGAGGCTAATTGCAGGTTTTTGCTTAAATTTGAATTCATTATAGTCAAACATGTTACAGTTTACAAATATGAAATCGCTTATGCTACTCCTCACTTTAAGCAGAGCTTGTGCTATGGGGAGGAGTCGCAAAATACTTATTATCTACATAATACAAAAAAAAAGGTATAATATTATCTATACATCAACTTGTTGAAGACAAAAATAATGAAAAGAAAATTACATAAAAAATTCGTTATATGAAATATGATGGAAAAAAGAAACTATAAAAGAAACAAATAGCACTTCCTTTTATATAAAATAAACATGATTTTAATACGGCATGGTTCATCGACGCGAGTGAAAATAGTTTCCTAACTTCACCTTGAATACAGAGGGTGATGAGATTGCGCGAAAATTATGAGGGAGCGCATTGAAAAGCTTTCCTCCTCTATAATCGTAACACAGCTGGCCACGCGTTGTTCTACGAAACGGCAGTTTAACTAAGAATCGGTTCGAGTCCCGGGTAACGCCACTTTCAATCAAAGGAAATTCGCCCCCCTCCACCTCCTTGTGCACCCTAACAATATCAATTTTGTCTCTAAGGCTCAGGAATGGGAGGACGCCCATCCGCCTGAAAAGCTCGTCTGAGGGATGCCGAATTTTCTTTTTTAGCAATATCTTAATCAGCAATTTATTTTTGTGCCATTGAGACGGAACCCAACAAGCCGGCGACCCCATCCCGATATGCAGTACACCATTAGAGACTGCACAAGGGCGAAGTAGAGCACTCTGATTGCTTCCCTGGACAAAAAACCTCTAACTTCTCTGCATATGCAAGCCAACTTACGAAGCCTGGTGACTAACATATTATTGTGTTTGTCCCACCTCAAGCATTGATCGATCTCAACACCTAGGTAACGACCGGACGTGGCTTGCTTAATTACCGGACACCCACATGTGGCCCCCTGCGGTGCGTCCGAAGATGAGCAGTACTTATCATGGCATCTGATTGCACCTAGACAAGCTGCGTCGCTATTTCTATTACCAAAGGCAATAAAATTAGTCTTTGTTAGATTGACAAGCATTCCCATGTCCCCCAGACAACCAGACGCCATACATTATCCTATGATTGCCCTGTGACTATGATTGCCGTATAATCTGCAAATGAAAAAGAAATTCCGCTCAACTGTTTTCTCGGTAGTCTTTCCATGTACAAAATAAAATATACTGGGCCAAGAACGGTACCCTGAGGAATGCCGCATATGCATGCACGTTCATCGCTCATGACTCCTCCCACCTTCGTAGGTAGAGTACGTATGAATAAAACGCTGCAAAGTCCTTGTCACATGGGTTTATTATTCTACTGGACATACCTACAGAAATGTTGGCTGTTCAGTTATTGTTTCTTTCACGTCAAATAATTCGAATAGCTATTTCTGATGGTTTCCACCAATTTTGGTCCCAAAAACACGAGATAGGTACGATTTTTTTTTTCGAATTATCTTTGATCATTGGTAGTGCCATTTAATCGTCTTCATCCACGTGTTGACACTTTTTCCAGTGTTATACAAACTGATGGTGATTTCAGACGATTGCCCAGGTTTTCCATTCATAAAAAATCAATTTTGGGAGCTGAACATTTGGTAGAACTCAATTTTCCACTCTTTGGTCAAAATCGACTTCATATTCGGTCTTCTCGTCCCCAAAAACATGGAAAATGAAATCTCAGACGCTCATGTTACCAACATGTTGCTAAAACGCAAAAAGTACCTATTTTTACACACATTTTCACTCATAACACCCCTGGGTATATTCCGATCGGGCTGAAAAGTTTCGGGACACAACTAGGGCCCAAATGGAGCATGTGTGTAAATGGAGCGAATACATAGGTGTATTATTCACAGAATAATAAACCAAAAGCTGAAAACCTCCAAAAGATTTGCAGGTAATAATGAACTTCGAGGCAAAATCTTTCTACACAAGAGAAGGGCTTCTTAGCTCAGTTTTTCAGCAGCGTTGGAAATGGGAGAAATGCCTGAGGCATATCCGCCTTTCGAACTGCAGCTGTTGATACAAATATATTTCTCGTTCATAACCTTAATTTTCTATGGGCTTGTGGAGTGGCAAACATTTTGGTTTATTATTTCAAATAATGAACATTTGGAATCGAGCATGAAAAACATTTTTCAACTCCCCTCAAAATTTGATGGTTTCCGTTTCAAAGTATGTAGAATCCGAAAATGCAATAACAATTTCTAGCCGTCCGCCGTAGACCGTACACCGCCCTTTTCTTAGTTACCATGAACCAAATTTGACGAAATTCGGTTTGTAGGTCCCATTTGGGGTCTAAATGGTCCTCGAAGCTCGGCGTTACTGTCAGTAATCCCTAAGGGGTGAAAAATAGAGGCTGAAATCTCCAGGACACCGTTGCCTCGAATTTTTTCAAGTTCTCAAATATTTCTCGAACTTGGGAGTTTTTTTAAGACCACCCGGAGCATTGTATGTCCAGCCGTTCGTTCACAAGGCCCAGAAATTTGCACCGACATGCATTTTCAACAGGAGAGTGAATGAAATTGTATACATTTAGCCCAAATAACATCACTAGGGACGCGGCAACAATCGGGAATTGGCCTGAGATAATCATTGCTATAGGGAGTACCTGATTATATTCAGGGAGTATGACGTCGAGTTGTTTTAGGTATTTGGTGTTTTTTTGGTTTTGGTTTATTATTTTCAATAATGAACCATTGGAATCGAGCATGAAAAAAAAAGTCTTACCCCCCCTCAAAATTTGATGGTTTACGTTTCAAGGTATGTAGAATCCAAAACTGCAATAAAAATAATTCGGGTTATAGGTTCCGTTCGGCGTCTAGTTGGTCCTCGAAGCTCGACGTTACTGTCAGTCTAAGGGGTTCAAAATACGAGTTGAAATTTTTAGAACTCCTATACCTTTTTTTACGTGAATTGTTTTACGGTTTTAAATAGTTCTCGAACTTGGGAGTTTTTTAAGACCACCCGGAGCACTGTACGTCCAGTCGTTCGTTCACAGTAAGGCCCCGAAGTTTGCACCGACAGGCATTTTCGACACCAGGGTGAATGAAATTGTATACATCAGACCAAATCTCGTCACCAGGGACGCGCCGAAAATAGGAAATTGGCTGGAGATAAAATCATTGCTAGGGATCACCTGATTTTATAGGCGGGGCATGAAGTCGAGTTGGTTGTTCTGTGATATTATTTCATTTGAAAAATGATGGCTCTTTTGGAGTTTGTTGATAGGTAGTGAAACTTGAACAAACGTTGAAGTATTATTGATGGGTAAATTATTACTACACGATGGTAAATCATTACTCAACGGTAAATTATTACACAACAGTTCATTATACCATCTACGTGGAAGGGGCTGGAGTTTGGTGGTAGGTACTTTCGCAACTTTTTTCACTCCTCATCAACAGTTTCTTTTCAGAACTTCGTTATGGGTGTTTCTTTTTGTTAGGTACTGTTTGTCATCGGCAGAATTATTTTAGCAACATTCAACTCGTGATTTAGGTAGGTACCTAGTAACGAGTACGGGGTTAGGTACTAACCTACGGAGGGTATGCGATCTGCATAATATGTATAGAATAGTACATATATTATATAAAGGGTTATCTATACAGAGAACTGTGATCCGTAACAGAAGGGTATTCTGTACAAACTAATAAACCGTTGTGCAGTGTTTTTTCCTAGGAATATAATTGCAGAGGACTATTTTGAGTAGGGGCTAAAATCTTCCAGTAATCCAGCTTTTCTATATCTTTCTCGAAAGCTTAAATTCAACAACAGTCTTACCAAGGTGACTCGGTATCTGGGGAAATCTGATAAATGGTCCTCAGTATCGTGCACTGCGCGGCGTCGCCCACGCGCATTTTTCCTTTCCGCCACGACTTATCGATTCACGTAAATTGATAAGCCTCCGCAGCTCTAACTTACGCCCCGGCAAAAGTTACTGGTTTCGCATTTTAAATGTCGACAGCAACCCCTCTCACTCCCACACGGCCAGGGGCTAAGACAATGGGACTTGCATCGTTCCATCTGCCCCGTCTTATTTCTTTTAGGCTCTTTGGCTCTGGAATAAACAATTGCCGTATGATTCACAAAGACTCGCATGTGTCCCCTGTAATGGTTCGGGTGTTCAGATAAGGCTGGGGCGTGCAGTACGCGGTTTATTCATGAACTGGATCCTATCGATGGAATTCCTTTTCGAAAATAAACCGAAGGATTCGACGGTGTCAGACCTCTGAGGGCCTCCGAAGCTGCACGTACCCACACGACGTCGACGGATTGAGTGTCCACGATGTCGGGGACCGATTCATCTCAGCCAAACAAACGAAAGTCTCATAGCATTTTTCTTTGCGATCTTGGCCCACTATTGGTTTATTATTCTGTGTGTAATACACCTATGTAATTCTAAATTCTATGTAATCGCTCAGGAAAAAAATTTTAAACACCCCCTCAAAATTTTTTCTTTTCCGTTTCAAGGTGGGTAGATTCCAAAAACGCTGCAAAGTCCTTGTCACATGGGTTTATTATTCTATTGGAGTTCTAGAGATTTTTTTTGGCTGTTAAATGTATTGTTTCTTTCATGTGGAATGATTGAAATAGCTATTTCTGATGATTTCCACCAATTTTGGCCCCCAAAACATGAAATAGGTAGGTACGCTTTTTTTTTTTTTTCTTTAAGATCATCTTTGATCATTGGTAGTGGCATTTAATGGTCTTGATTCACCTGTTTACACTTTTTCCAATGTTATTGTACAAATTGATGGTGATTTCAGACAGTTTTCCAGGTTTTTGACTCATAAAAAACCAATTTTGGGAGCTGAACCTTTGGTAAAACCTCAATTTCCGCGTCTTTGGTCAAAATCGACTTCATATTCGGTCTTCTCGTCCTCAAAAACATGGAAAAAGATACCTCAAAAGCTCATGTTACTAACATGTTGTTAAAACGCAAAAAGTACCTATTTTTATACACATTTTCACTCATAACACCCCTGGGTATATTCCGATCGGGCTGAAAAGTTTCGGGACACAACTAGGGCCCAAATGGAGCATGTGTGCGAAAGAACGACTTTTTTAGACCGAAAATGAAGCCTGTACACGTGATACGGCGTACGGCGTACGGCGGACGGCGGACGGCGGACGGACATTGCATTTTTGGAATCTACGCACCTTGAAACGGAAAAGAAAAAATCTTGAGGGGGTGTTATAAAAATTTTTTGCTGAGCGAATACATAGGTGTATTATTCACAGAATAATAAACCAAAAGGCGCCGCATGTGGGAGTCATCGTTTCTGCGGGGAAGAAATTATTCCTCATTGCTGAAGGATTTGAAGGATGATGACAGTGGGCTCTTCAGCAATTTTAGTCGCATGTCGCATGAAGATTTCACCTTCATATTGCACAAAATAGAAGGAAACATCAAGGAATGATCCAGCAAGGAATTCACTTTGTTTTTCACGGCGTCACACGATGTTTGAAGCTGCGTAGCAATGGCTTCCCAGGCGTCATTTTCTTTATTTTGATAAAATTAAGTTTGTGGTCGGGCTGCCACAGCTCTGGGAACCCCTCATACAGGGAAATTAACGTTAGGCACTTTTCATTTTCCCACTCCAATGCAAAACAGCCCAAATGAAACCGCAAAACAATAAAAAAGGACAACACTCAAAATCAAAATGGGAGAGAGGTGAACACTTCAACAACTTGGCGGGAAATAGATTGGGCGAACAAGGACACGCGGGAAGCGGCGTGTTTACACAGAGCGAGCGGCGAACGAGCATCCCTTTGATGATTCGCCGGAAAACCGACATCGGGTGGATCAGCCCCGAGCACCAACGAGCCTTCGCGCGAATTGATAACAAAAAATAATTAAATCAAGGCGAGTTTATGATTGATAACGCTAAAGGCAATACCACCTAATTGAATTAATCAACTTACACGATTGGGATTTCAACGGGGGGGTTAGGGCCGGTCGCATACACTGCTCCAGTACCAATCATTTTCAAATTGAAATTCAAATATTGAGAGTCTACTCCCACAATCTCTATGTACTGATTTTCCATGTTTTGGGACCTTTATATTTGAACTTCGTGGTTCGTTTTGCCAGGGAAACAATTTTGGTTTATTATTCTGTGAATAATACACGGTCAGCAAAAAATTTTTATAACACCCTCTCAAAATTTTTTGTTTTCCGCTTCAAGGTGCCTAGATTCAAAAAACGCTGCAAAGTCCTTGTCACATGGGTTTATTATTCTAGTGGACATACCTACAGAAAGGTTGGCTGTTCATTAATTGTTTCTTTCGTGCGTAATACTCGAAATAGCTACTTCTGATGGTTTCCATTAATTTTGGCCCCCAAAACACAAATTAGGTACCTACGCTCTTTTTTTTCTTTTTTTTAAAACTATCTTTGATCATTGGTAGTGCCATTTAATCGTCCTGAACCACGTCTTGACACTTTTTCCAGTGTTATTATACAAACTGATGGTGATTTCAGACGATTTCCCAGGTTTTTCACTCATAAAAAATCAATTCTGGGAGCTGAACATTTGGTAGAACTCAATTTTCCACTCTTTGGTCAAAATCGACTTCATATTCGGTCTTCTCGTCCCCAAAAACATAGAAAACGATATCTCAGAAGCTCATGTTACCAATATGTTGCTAAAACGTAAAAAGTACCTATTTTTACACACATTTTCACTCATAACACCCCTGGGTATATTCCGATCGGGCTGAAAAGTTTCGGGACACAACTAGGGCCCAAATGGAGCATGTGTGCGAAAGAACGATTTTTTTAGACCGAAAATGAAGCCTGTACACGTGATACGGCGGACGGCGGACGGCGGACGGACATTGCATTTTTGGAATCTATGCACCTTGAAACGTAAAAGAAAAAAGTTTGAAGGGGTGTTATAAAAATTTTTTGCTGAGCGAATACATAGGTGTATTATTCACGGAATAATAAACCAAAATGCAATGTCCGTCCGCCGCACGCCGTACCCCGTCCGCCGTATGCCGTCCGCCGTATCACTTGTACAGGCTTCATTTTCAGTCTAAAAAAGTCGTTCTTTCGCACACATGCTCTATTTGGGCCCTAGTTGTGTCCCGAAACTTTGCAGCCCGATCGGAATATACCGAGGGGTGTTATGAGTGAAAATGTGTGTAAAAATAAGTACTTTTTGCGTTTTAGAAACATGTTAGTAGCATGAGCGTTTGAGGTATCGTTTTCCATATTTTTGGGGACGAGAAGACGGAATATGAAGTCGATTTTGACCAAAGAGTGGAAAATTGAGGTGCTACCAAATGTTCAGCTCCCAAAATTGATTTTTTTATGAGTCAAACACCTGGAAAATCGATTGAAATCACCATCAATTTGTATAATTACACTAGAAAAAGTGTCAACATGTGGATGAATACGATTAAATGACACTACTAACAATCAAAGGTAATATGAAAAAAAAGGAGCGTAAGTACCTAATTTGTATTTTGGGGGCCAAAATTGTGGATCAGAGCTATTTCGGCTATTTCAATTATTTCACATGAAAGAAACAGAAATGGACAGCCAACATTTCCGTAGGTATGTTCAGTAGAATAATAAACCCATGTGACAAGGACTTTGCAGCGTTTCCTATCAGTGTGGTTTTCGAACAAACAGTGCCAAATGTGCCCACTTTTCAATGAACAATTCAAGTTTTGGTTTATTATTTTCAACAATGAACCATTGGGCTCGACCACGAAAAAAAATTCTAACCACAAACACGTAACTCGTTTCATCACTAGGGACGCGCTAACAATCGGGAATTGGCCCGAGATAAAATCATTGCTAGGGATCACCTGATTATAATCAAGGCGTATGAAGTCGAGTTGGTTGTTCCGTGATATTATTTCATTTGAAAAATGATGGCTGTTTTGGAGTTTGTTGATAGGTACTTTTGCTACTTTTTTCACTCCACATCAACAATATCCCTTCAGAACTCCATTATTTGCGTTTCTTTTTGCCATTTTAGGTACTGTTTGTCATCGACAGAATTATTTTAACAACATTTAACTCGTGATTTAGGTAGGTACCTAGTAACGAGTACGGGGTTAGGTACTAACCTACGGAGGTTCTGCGATCTACATAATATGTATAGAATGGTACATATTATGTAATATAGATGGGTAATCTATACAGAGAGCTGAGATATGTGACAGAAGGGTATCCTGTACAAAATAATTAATCGCTGTGCGGGGATTTGCAGCGTTTTGGTTTATTATTCTGTGAATAATACACCTATGTAATCGCTCAGCAAAAAATTTTTATAACACCCCCTCAAACTTTTTTCTTTTCCGTTTCAAGGTGTGTAGATTCCAAAAATGCAATGTCCGTCCGCCGTCCGCCGTACGCCGTCCGCCGTATCACGTGTACAGGCTTCATTTTCGATCTGAAAAAGTCGTTCTTTCGCACACATGCTCCATTTGGGCCCTAGTTGTGTCCCGAAACTTTTCAGCCCGATCGGAATATACCCAGGGGTGTTATGAGTGAAAATGTGTGTGAAAATAGGTACTTTTTGCGTTTTAGCAACATTTTGGTAACATGAGCTTTTGAGGTATCGTTTTCCATGTTTTTTGGGACGAGAAGATCGAATATGAAGTCGATTTTGGCCAAGGAGTGGAAAATTGAGGTTGTACCAGATGTTCAGCTCCCAAAATTGATTTTTTATGAGTCAAATACCTGCGAAATCACCATCAATTTGTAGAATAACACTAGAAAAAGTGTCAACACGTGGATCAAGACGATTAAATGATGGCACTACCAATGATCAAAGATAATTTGAAAAAAAAAAAAGATCGTACCTACCTAATTTGTGTTTTGGGGGCCAAAATTGGTGGAAACCATCAGAAATTTCAGTTATTTCACATGAAACAAACAATAAATGTACAGCCAACATTTCTGTAGAATAATAAACCCCATGTGACAAGGACTTTGCAGCGTTTTTTCACTCGTATGTCCTGAACAAAACTATTTCACCGTCGAAAATTCAGTCTTGTTTTACCTACTTATTTCACCTCTGTAATGGGTGAGGGGTTTAACTACACCGCCCATACAACGTAGTTTCCCCCTCTCCACTCTCTAGAAAGGTAGGGAGGCAGTGTGACAGCTGCCCCCGGGAGACTTAGGTTAGATTATAACGCGATGCCTCCAGGAGTTGACGATTCATTTCCGCGAATCGACCGCCCTTTCAGCCGCGTGTCAAAAAGATCGGGAAGAGCCCGCATCCAAGATGGACGGGATTCCCATATACCGTCACACCTCCGAATCGACCAAGAATCTGAAAGGCAGCGGAAGCTTTGTCTTCACTTTCAAAATGAAAAATGTTGTGTGCTCCAAAATCAAAATTTCCACATGCATTTTGCGTTTCAGGGCCTCCTGAACAAATTTGGTTTCGTGTCTGTCTATCCGTCTGTCTGTCCACATTTCCTTGCCACAGCCATAACTTCCACAGTTTTGATCCGATTTCAAAAAAATTTTCAGGAATTATGTGGGTTTAGCCCTAGATGGTGTCCTATCAGTTTCATCGATCGATCAACGGTAGCCTCTGCGCAGGCGCTAACGAGATTTTCTTGTTACGGTCATAACTCCATCAATTTTGAACGGATTTTGGTCAGATTTTCAGGGATGATGCGGGTAAGGTCCCTTGAGGTCCCATACGTCATTCATCACGGTCGAATCAGTGGTGGCAGTGGCACGTGGCACTGGTACCGCGTACATTCCAAACGTCGAGCATTCCTGACCACCATCTCTATTGCTACGGAATTCCATAAGAACATTTAAATATTTTTTGCCCCCGTACTTTCTATTGCCCAAAAATAACGATTTTTTAATAATTTTTGGTTGCCGAGCATTCTCTCGTCACAAGCCAGTCATTTCTAGTTTTCTGAAAATTTAATGGTGACATACTGTGGAGGCCACGAGGAAGCTTCTGTGCCATGTCCTTGGCAGTGTATTTCCCCCCCTGTATTTCCATGATACGGCACTTTTGATTTATTATTTTCAATAATGAACCTTTGGAATCGAAAATGAAAAACGCTGCGAATTATTGCACAACGGTTTATTATTTACCTGTATAGATGCTCCTTCTGCGAAGATCACTGTTTTCTGCGGTCAGTACCCTCGAGCTCCCCCCCAGGAAAGCACTAAATGGAGTACCGGAGCCGAAATGAAGCATAAGGTAAATAATAAACCGTTGTGAAATAATTTACATGTATTCCGCGTAGATAGTATAATAAATCGTTGTGTAATAATTTACTGTTGTGTAATAATTTACCGTTGTATGATAATTTACCGTTGTGTAATAATTTACCCAATAATACTTCAACGTTTTTCAAGTTGCACAAGTACCTATCAACAAAATCCAAAACAGCCATCATTTTTCAAATGAAATAAAATCACAGAACAACCAACTCGACTACAGTGTTACAATCAGGTGTTCCCTAGCAATGATAGATATTATGCGGGCTGGATGTATACTGTTTCATTCGCGATCACGTTGATGAAGCTTACAAACTTGACGGCCTTTGCGATCTGCTGAGAATGGGCATCTATACAGGTAAATAATAAACTTGAGCAATAGTTTATAGCGTTTTGGGTCTTTAGAGCCCTGTAGATTCCTTACTGTCATCCTAAAGACAAATCCAGGGGCACTATTTGAAAGAGGGAGGAAACCCTTGAAAGGCTACAAAAACCACATATGAGTGTTTTTAGAGTGTTTCCTACAAAAAAACACAGGTGAACCACTCATTTTCGAGTGATGAGTTTTCATCCACTCACTACGTAACTCTACAATTCTCACAAAAACTTCCACGTTCCCAACGCTCTCGATTGGTATATAAAACTTCCCTGAAACTCTCGCCGAAAACTCAGAACTTAGCAACCCCACATCTCGACTACAGTAATTTATTGTTCTCTTATAATCTGATGTAATTTAATCCAGTGAAATATGAGTTCTTGATCATCTTTCAAGTAGTCGACTTTTGTTCTATAATTTATTTCCACCATTTTAATATATATACTACCAAACACATACTTCATCTTTTGCTAACGTGGTAAATAATTCTGAAGTTGCTTCTTACGAGTTCAGACCCCACATTATTCGTTTCATTGCTCTTTCAGGCTTCGGATAACCTATCAAAAGGTGAGATAATTATTAAGATTCAACAATTTATTATTACCACTGTACCAAGTAATAGGTAGTACCTCTTTTCCAAAGGTAGCGTATTATTACTTATTCAATTTTACCAGAACAGTTTACTTCTATTGTTATCGTCGGATTAGAATATTAATACTTCATCAAGCTAAACGAACAATGTAGAGGAACAACAGAATTTTTACGACATCGGGCAAATTACAACAAACCACTAATCCGTTTTCGGGGATAACTTTTAAATTGGATCATTATTTCCGTCCCAGGAATAAGCGCTTAAAAATCCACCCGAGTGGAAAAAAGGAAATGAAAATAACGGAAAAAAGAATAATTAAAAGAAAAAAATGCAGGAGGGGCACGCGGGAGAATTTCGGTGAAAGGCTGTTGGCGGGATGAAAGAAATGGATGGTCGAATTAAAGCGGAAAGAATAACCCGACAATTAAAACCCAATGAGCGGACTGGTAAAGTGCCATTCCCGCCACTTTCAGAGACAAAAAGGGTGTCGAAATTAATAATGCCACTTGTTGGGTGAAAGTGTTTTAGGGCGTAAAGGGCCTGGGATGGAAGGGTGTTGGAACAGCCATGTTTTTAAAGGCTACCCCTCACACCGGGGGACTTAAAAATCGTAGGGGTATTCGCAGGGAGATTTAATTGTTGTCATTTTATAAGTAATGGGGGAAAAAATGGAGCGAAGTGAATGTTATAACGTTCATTCCATTGAGCCATTACAGAGGAGGGAACGGGGAAGGTGTGTATAAGACATTTTTGCATTTGGGGAAAAACTGCAGTATGGCTAACTTTGTATTTGTGTTTGTTTTGCGGAAAAACGACCCTCCAAATGACTTGACATTACATGAAATTTGCGAAATAAAATTACGACATGATATTTTGTAGGCACTTGTATCCGCTGGACAGTAAGTCAGTGTTGTATCCAAGGTTTCGGGACCACGACGGCGCGCAGCGGTCCAAATTCGTCAAAAAGCGCTCAAAACTTGATTTCTTGAGGTTTATCCAAGGTTTAAGACCACGACGGCGAGCAGTGGCCCAAAATCGTCAAAAAGCACTCAAAACTAGATTTTTTGAAGTATTTTCTCCATTTCGGCCTTAAATATGTGTTTGATACCTCCTAAGAGGGTCATTTCTTGAGTTTCAGGCCCCCAGAGTTGATTGCAGGACCTTGATTAATCATTAAACTACCAAAATTGAAGAAAATTTCCGAAATCCTCATGTACCAAAATTGTTCCTTCAATTTTACTTTTTCAGACAGACAAGGTTGATGATTTTTCCGTGTTTTAGTGAATGTTCGAAGGGCGGAAAAAATACTGTTTTATTTTTCAAAACGCCATTACGGATGGGGTTACTGAAAAAGTAAAAAAATTACACGTATCAGATTTCCTTTTGTCCTACAGCTTTTGCGTCTCTCTGATTTCGGGCTTAAATATTCCGTAAACTTGTATACAAAGACCCCAGACCGAAAACAGCAGCATCCACCAGCCACCTTAGGTGCTAGAACAGCTCAAGAACTCTGAAAACGACCAACAGACATGTCCAGACAAGACGCGCGTTCTCACTGTGTAAACATTGGAACGCTCCTTTGGTCTTCAACGTGATGGGACAGATCACCTGTCGACGAGTGCTATTTTTTGCAGTATTCGAATCAGTGTCGACCGGAAAAGATGTCTGTGATCAAAGTGAAAAACCGTGTTCTCGCTGAAATATTGTTAAATTCGAACGACCAAAGTGTGCTTTGCTTATCTAAGTATCTCGCAGATCGATTTTCTCGTCTATCGACCAATGAGGACATCACTCGTACCCTCTTGGTGTCGTCTCACCCTCTACTCTCTTCACACCTGGCTTTTGAACTGGAAGCTGAAGCACCAGAAGTTGAGAATGCTGCTGTCGACAATATTATGGACAATCAAGTGAGGATGAAACCGATGACACCTTGGAGGTTGAAGAAACAGCTGCCCTTGATGTCATGGAGGTTGTTCAGGTGAAGAAAGGGCGATAATTTCACAAAAACCACGTTTCACCAGAATATTTTAAGAATTGTTGTCCTTAGGAATTAATTTTTAAGGCATTTCATTTTATGGTCACTCCATCTTAAAAGTATACTCTATTTTACCACAGCAGAACGCAATTATAGAAGAAATTTGATTTTTTAGTAGTTTTAATTTTTGAATTTTTCTTATTCGTCATTGTTACCTTAATAAAAATGCTCAAGTAATGATAACATTTAACTGACTTGTCAATACCTTAATTCTGGTTGTACGACTGGTAAGAGTGCAAAATTTCATTTCTAGCTCGACTACTTCAAAAGTTATTGAGTTTTGAGCGCTTTTTGACGACTTTGGACCACTGCGCGGCGCCAAGGACGCAGGTTGCGCCGTCGAAAGCAGAACTTTCAGCGCCAGAATAACAGAACTTTCCTTAACCATATTCAGGCGATATGGTGGCTAAGTACTATGGTTCGAATGCTCGTACCCTTGAATATTTCTCTAAACTATTGTGTGGCTTTTAAAATGCCACTGTTAATACAATTTATTTGTAGCTGGATAACGAAACAACGAACAAACCACGTCAAACGCCACAGTGCGCCAAAATGTTAATCCCAAAATCACAAGGGGATTTAGTGCTTCCAGCTCGAACGATTTGCACCAAGATTTGAAAGGGTTTTGCACCAAGATTTTTGTTTTCCCCAACATCATTTTTCTGCTCAGGCACGTTAATCTGATCAATCTACTACACTACCGATAGGATAAGGAAGATCAATCGATCGAATCTAATGAGCCGTGTGAAAAGCCTGAATTATTTGCCTTGTTACTGAGCTGAGTTGTGAACTGGTTGAACTGTTGAGTGCTGGTGTTGTCTTTATTGAGAAATGTATACGATCTGCGGTTTTCCTCAGTCCTGGATTATTAAAAAACTATCCATATTATTTGTACAGTCAGTGTTTTGCAGGTTGCCAACTGTAATATCGAAGCTAGACTGCAAATCGCTAAGAACTATTTGCTCTCACCAAGTGGTGTGGCATCAAACACAGCGAAATACGCTCACAATGGCGAACTTTTTGCTCTTCTCAATTTAGGCAAGAACGTCAGTGAAGATGCATCTGAGTATTTAGCTCACGTGCAGCTTGAACTAGCTGTATTTCTAGAGTTACATCAAGTGAAATCGTCAGATTAATGAATGCCTCTCAGATTAATGAAATAGCGTTGTATTTAATTCTCTGTTCTTTTTTGTGTATTGCCAGTCCGAGTCTGTGGATCTGGTAAACGTGTTTACAACGTCAACTTACAACCTATTTCTGACAGTCATTCACCTAATAAATCCACTGGAAAGATACAGGCTTCCTTTGGTGAAAAGAAAGCCGATATAAAAGTTTTCAACTCAAACAATTTCGGGTGAATTCAATTGGTTTCGGTAATTATGGCTTCTTTTGATGATCTCAATCGATTTTTGACCCACAAAACTGAGATAACCTCGAGCGTGGGTAGTACTTGGATGGGTGACCGCCGTCACACGTGGTGACATGTCCAAGTATGACCGTTGAAGGTGTTGTGCGTACCCCACTCCAGAAAAAGGAGTGAGGCAATGAGTAGCCATATGGGCGAAATGATGGATCAAATTGTAATCCTCATTGAAACTTCATCGAAACAGACAGTAGGTATTTCGAGGGCGCATGTAACCCCAACCCCGTGTGAAACGTAAAATCCTTGCAACGTCCGTAGCTGGAAGAATGAAATCTGACAGGTACCTAAGTAAGGGATGGGCTCCGAATGGTCCCATATAAATTGCATCGGAATCGGTTATTAACTTTTATTATAAGAGTACCTACATGAAGAACGTTCTTCCTCTCTGACGTCATTACGTTTCCGTTCATTCCGTTTTTTTTGGCACTGCGCGTGGTATTCATGTTATTGTCAAATTTTGGTTTATAATTTTCAATAATGAACCTTTGGATCGAGCATGAAAAGAACAAATTTCAACCCCCCCCCCCCCCCGCCGCCAAATCAAAATCTGAAGGTTTTCGTTCCAACGTATGCAGAATCCGAAAATGGAATAACAAAATTTCTGTCCGCCCGCCGTACACCGTAGTTCGCACTTCCTTAGTTACTACGAACCAAAATTAATGAAATTTGGTTTGTAGGTCTCATTTTGGGTCTAGTTGCTCTGTGAAGCTCGGCGTTACTGTCAGTCTTCTCTGGAGAAATAAGGGTTGGAATTTCCAGGACGCCGTTATATCGAATTTTCTAAGTCTTTAAATAGTTCTCGAACTTGGGAGTATTTGAGGCCGCCCGGAGCACTGTACGTCCAGCCGTTCGTTCACAGTAAGGACCTGAAGTTTGCACAGGCTTCGTCAACAGGAGGTGAATGAAATTGTATACATTCAGACCAGATATCATTGCTAGGGACGCCACAACAATGTTCCCTATGACCCAAAAGTGGTAATTGGCCCCATATGGGGGGGGGGGGGGGGTGACACCGTTTTTAATCGGCCATAATATTATATTGCCACCGATTGAGGCCCCATATAGAGGTTATTGGGAACTTATCCTGTATATCATTGCTAGGGAACACCTGACTATAACCGCAGATGGCTGTATGAAGTCGAGTTGGTTGTTCTGTGATATTATTTCATTCGAAAAATGATGGCTGTTTTGGATTTTGTTGATAGGTACTTCTGTAACTTGAACAAACTTTACGCTACATGAATAACAACAAATAATATTACTGATCAAATTATTGAATCCTGCGCTTTTTTTTTTTTTTTTTTTGAAAATATAATTCCCGGGCGGCTCCGGTACTCGATTCATGGCTTTTCTAGGGGGATCGCGAGGGTATTTATTGACCACAGAAAACAGTGATCTACGCAGAAGGAGCATCTATACAGGTAAATAATAAAGCAGCGTTCTATCTTTGGTTTATTATTTTCAAGAATGAACCATTGGAATCGAGCATGAACAAAAAAATTCTTACCCCCCCTCAAAATTTGATGGTTTACGTTTCAAGGTATGTAGAATCCGAAAATTCAATAAAAATATTTCTGTCTGTCCGCCGTACGCCGTACTGGCCACATTTCTTAGTTACCATGAATTAAAATTGATGAAATTCGGGTTATAGGTTCCGTTCGGGGTCTAGTTGATCCTCGAAGCTCGACGTTACTGTCAGTCACCTCTAAGGGGTTCAAAATAGGGGTTGAAATTTGCAGAACGCCGTAGCTCGAAAACTTCCGATAGAAGGGTATGGTTTTTTTTACGTTATTAAATTTGTCTTGAGTTAAACAATGTTTTGAGACCACCCGGAGCATTGCAGGTCCAGCCGTTCGTGTGCACCAAAAAGCTTCGTCAACACGATCGTGAATCAAACTGTATAAATCCGGCTTAGATAATCATCACTAGGGAGCAGCTGATTATAATCAAGGTTGGCTGTATGAAGTCGAGTTGGTTTTCTGCGATATTATTTTATTTGATAAGTGATGGAATATTGGATTTTGTTGGTAGGTACTTGTGAAACCTGAACAAACGTTGAAGTATTATTGATGGGTAAATTAATACACAATGGTAAAATTATTACACAACGGCAAATTATTACACAACGGTAAATTATCACACAACGGTAAATTATTACACAACGGTTCATCTACCAAGAAGGGTCTGGGTTTTGTTGATCGGTACTTTTGCAACTTGAACAAACGTTGAAGTATTGTTGATGGGTATGTTGATGGGTAAATAATTACACAATGGTAAATTATTAGACAACGGCAAATTATTACAAAACGGTAAATTATAACATAACGGTAAATTATTACACAACGGTTCATCTACCAAGAAGGGGCTCGATTTTGTTGATCGGTACTTTTGAAACTTGAACAACCGTTGAAGTATTATTGATGGGCAAGTTACTAAACAACGGTTCATCATAGGTATTGATCACAGAAAACAGTGATCTACGCAGAAGGGGCATCTATTTTACTCCACATCAACAATTTTCCTTTAGAACCTCATTATTTGCGTTTCTTTTTGCCATTTTTGTTACTGTTTGTCATCGGCTGTATTATTTTAGCAACATTTAACTCGCGAATTAGGTAGGTACCTAGTAACGAGTACGGGGTTAGGTACTAACCTACGGAGGATCTGCGATCCACATTATATGTACAGAGTAGTACATATTATATTATATAGACGAGTTATCTGTACAGAGAGCTGTGATCTGTAACAGAAGGGTATTCTGTACAAAATAATAAACCGTTGTGCAGGGATTTTTAGTGTTTTTTTCTTGGCGCGGATGACTTGCTGAGTTTGCTATATTGAAGCGCTTGTGTACGCGATGGTAGCTGTGAGTTTGTCGTGAGGGAGGATGATCGTACGAGTACCGATGGCGCAGGTACTTATTTCACTCGTCCATTTCACGATTCCAGCGGCCTAGTTCTGCCTGTACTAATAAGCCCGGTTATTAGCTAAGAACGGGAAACCCAACCAGAGAAACCGACAGGCGAACTTGAAAGGAAAGTGAAATGAGCCTAATCGTCGTCTCGGCGGAACAGTTGGTGTCAGTTTTGGTTCACTATCGCCTGACGATCGTTTTCATTCTGAATCCGCACAACGGGACTCCCAAGGCCTCTTCAAGTAACTGACGGTAGACTGCGATACCGTTGCTTTTCAAATCTCGCTATCGACTGATCTTATGAATGGAAGAGATCTGATGATGAAATCAAACCAAGTACATTTGCCTACAACACCTTCCCAAGGGTTACCGTTTCTAGACACGAAAGTCGATTGAAACGATGGAGAAGGCCGAGTTATGTTTACGTAGTTAATGCCGTATACCCCACACTCGTACTCCTACATTAAATTCCCCTTTAATTTAACAACTCGTAGTCCTGACTTCACCTTCTACATAATTTCTAGACGATTGAATGGACAAATTCAAGATTAGCTTATCCTGAATCAGTGCTCGGATTCTCAAAAAACTTATTTTCTCACCGCTTATAAGCGAGAGGTTTGCTATCATAATCAGCTCATTCCATTTTTGTAAATTTTACAGGAGAAACGAAAAACGTCTCACTTCCACAATTTTGAACCTAAATTTTTGGTTCATTGATTTGAATAATGAACCACTGGGATCGAGCATGAAAAAAATTCTAACCCCCCCCCCCCCCCCCAAATTTGATGGTTTACGTTTCAAGGTATGTAGAATCCAAAACTGCAATAAAAACATTTCTGTCTGTCCGCCGGACACGGTACAGGCCACTTTTCATACTTTTCATAGTTACCATGAAACAAAATTGATGAAATTCGGGTTATAGGTTCCGTTCGGGGGTCTGATTGGTCCTCGAAGCTCGGCGTTACTGTCAGTCATCTCTAAGGGGTTCAAAACAGGGGTTGACATTTGCAGAACGCCGTAGCTCGCAAACTTTCGATAGAAGGGTATGGTTTTTTTTACGTTATTAAAATTGTCTTGAGCTAAACAATTTTTTGAGACCACCCGGAGCATTGTACGTCCAGCCGTTCGTGTGCACCAAAAAGCTTCGTCAACATGATCGTGAATCAAACGGTATAAATCCGGCCCAGATAATCATCACTAGGGAGCACCTGATTATAATCAAGGATGGCTGTATGAAGTCGAGTTGGTTGTTCTGCGATAATATTTCATTTGATAAGTGATGGACCATTGGATTTTGTTGATAGGTACTTCTGAAACTTGAACAAACTTTGACGTATTACTGATGGGTAAATTATTACACAATGGTAAATTACTACAGAACTGCATATTATTACACAACGGGAAATTATTACACAACGGTTCATCTACCAAGAAGGGGCTGGATTTTGTTGATCGGTACTTTTGCAGCTTGAACAAAAGTATTGTTGATGGGTAAATTATTACACAACGGTAAATTATTACATAACTGTAAATTATTTCACAACGGTAAATTATTACACAACGGGTCATCAACCAAGAAGGGGCTGTATTTTGTTGATCGGTATTTTTGCAACTTAAACAACAGTTGAAGTATGATTGATGGGCAAGTTATTACACAACGGTTCATTACACTTGACCACGAAGGTAGGTATTGACCACAGAAACCAGTGATCTACGCAGAAGGGGCATCTATTTTACTCCACATCAACAATTTCCTTCAGAACTTCATTATTTGCGTTTCTTTTTGCCATTTTAGTTACTGGTTGGTCATCGACAGAATTATTTTAGCAACATTTAACTCGTGATTTAGGTAGGTACCTAGTAACGAGTACTGGGTTAGATACTAACCTACGGAGGGTCTGCGATCATCATAACATGTATAGAGTAGTACATATTACATTATATAGACAGGTTATCTATCCAGAGAGCTGTGGATCTGTAACAGGAGTGTATTCTGTACAAAATAATAAACCTTTGCGCAGGGATTTGCAGCGTTTTGGTTTATTATTCTGTGAATAATACACCTATGTATTCGCTCAGCAAAAAATTTTTATAACACCCCCTCAAAATTTTTTCTTTTCCGTTTCAAGGTGCGTAGATTCCAAAAATGCAATGTCCGTCCGCCGTCCGCCGTCCGCCGTACGCCGTACGCCGTCCGCCGTACGCCGTATCACGTGTACAGGCTTCATTTTCGGTCTAAAAAAGTCGTTCTTTCGCACACATGCTCCATTTGGGCTCTAGTTGTGTCCCGAAACTTTTCAGCCCGATCGGAATATACCCAGGGGTGTTATGAGTGAAAATGTGTATACAAATAGGTACTTTTTGCGTTTTAACAACATGTTAGTAACATGAGCTTTTGAGGTATCTTTTTCCATGTTTTTGAGGACGAGAAGACCGAATATGAAGTCGATTTTGACCAAAGACGCGGAAATTGAGGTTTTACCAAAGGTTCAGCTCCCAAAATTGGTTTTTTATGAGTCAAAAACCTGGAAAACTGTCTGAAATCACCATCAATGTGTACAATAACATTGGAAAAAGTGTAAACAGGTGAATCAAGACCATTAAATGCCACTACCAATGATCAAAGATGATCTTAAAAAAAAAAAAAAAAAAAAAGCGTACCTATTTCATGTTTTGGGGGCCAAAATTGGTGGAAATCATCTGAAATAGCTATTTCAATCATTCCACATGAAAGAAACAATACATTTAACAGCCAACAAAAATCTCTAGAACTCCAATAGAATAATAAACCCATGTGACAAGGACTTTGCAGCGTTTTTTGTTTGTGTGTTAAATGTGCGTATGGTTACGCAGAAATGTGGTAACTTTCCACGTTCAGCCGAATCTTATTAGTACCCACGTAATTATGCTAATTAGATTGGAATGAGCTGGTTTTGTTGCAAAAAGTCAAGTTTTTCTCTTTTTTTAAACTTTTTCTCGTCAAAAATCGTGTTAAATTATTTTTAGCAATAACTCAATATTATCCATGTGTTTTATGAGTTTTAGATGGATTAAAACTCGTTTTTTTCTAAAAACAAGCCAAAATTTCAACATTTAAGGCGACAAATGTGGTAAAATGTGGAGAAAGGACGCACATTTTAATTTTTGTATATAATCAGAACTTTATTTATGAAAGTAACTTTGAAAGAACTTATAAAAATTGAGACAATATTATCATTGTTGGTTTATTATTCTGTGAATAATACACCTATGTAGGTATTCGCTCAGCAAAAAATTTGTATAACACCCCCTCAAAATTTTTTCTTTTCCGTTTCAAGGTGCGTAGATTCCAAAAACGCTGCAAAGTCCTTGTCACATGGGTTTATTATTCTATTGGACATGCCTTCAGAAACCTTGGTTGTTTATTTATTGTTTCTATCATATAACATAATTGAAATAGCTATTTCTGGTGGTTTCCACCAATTTTGGCTCCCAAAACACAAATTAGGTGCGCTCCTTTTTTTAAACATTGGACATACCTACCTACAGAGATGTTGGCTGTTTATTTATTGTTTCTTTCATATAAAATAATTGAAATAGCTATCTCTGGTGGTTTCCACCAATTTTGGCCCCCAAAACTCGAATAAACTACGCTCCTTTTTTTAAAAATAAATTATCTCTGATCATTGATAGTACCATTTAATCGTCTTGATCCACCTGTTGACACTTTTTCCAGTGTTATTATACAAATTGATGGTGATTTCAAACGATTTCCCAGGTTTTTGACTCATAAAAAATCAATTTCGGGAGCTGAACATCTGGTAGAACCTCAATTTTCTATTCTTTGGTCAAAATCGACTTCATATTCGGTCTTCTCGTCCCCAAAAACATGAAAAACGATACCTTAAAAGCTCATGTTACCAACATGTTGCTAAAACGCAAAAAGTACCTATTTTTATACACATTTTCACTCATAACACCCCTGGGTATATTCCGATCGGGCTGAAAAGTTTCGGGACACAACTAGGGCCCAAATGGAGCATGTGTGCGAAAGAACGAATTTTTTAGACCGAAAATGAAGCCTGTACACGTGATACGGCGGACGGCGTACGGCGGACGGCGGACGGCGTACGGCGGACGGACATTGCATTTTTGGAATCTACGCACCTTGAAACGGAAAAGAAAAAATTTTGAGGGGGTGTTATAAAAATTTTTTGCTGAGCGATTACATAGGTGTATTATTCACAGAATAATAAACCGAAATGCGTACGCGTACGTACGCCGTATCACGTGTACAGGCTTCATTTTCGGTCTAAAAAAGTCGTTCTTCCGCACACATGCTCCATTTGGGCCCTAGTTGTGTCCCGAAACTTTTCAGCCCGATCGGAATATACCCAGGGGTGTTATGAGTGAAAATGTGTATAAAAATAGGTACTTTTTGCGTTTTAACAACATGTTAGTAACATGAGCTTTTGAGGTATCTTTTTCCATGTTTTTGAGGACGAGAAGACCGAATATGAAGTCGATTTTGACCAAAGACGCGGAAATTGAGGTTTTACCAAAGGTTCAGCTCCCAAAATTGGTTTTTTATGAGTCAAAAACCTGGGAAACTGTCTGAAATCACCATCAATGTGTACAATAACATTGGAAAAAGTGTAAACAGGTGAATCAAGACCATTAAATGACACTACCAATGAGCAAAGATGATCTTAAAAAAAAGAAAAAAAAAGCGTACCTATTTCATGTTTTGGGGGCCAAAATTGGTGGAAATCATCAGAAATAGCTATTTCAATCATTCCACATGAAAGAAACAATACATTTAACAGCCAACAAAAATCTCTAGAACTCCAATAGAATAATAAACCCATGTGACAAGGACTTTGCAGTGTTTTTGGTTTATTATTCTGTGAATAATACACCCATGTATTCGCTCAGCAAACAATTTTTATAACACCCCCTCAAACTTTTTTCTTTTACGTTTCAAGGTGCGTAGATTCCAAAAATGCAATGTCCGTCCGCCGTATCACGTGTACAGGGTTCATTTTCGGTCTAAAAAATTCGTTCTTTCGCAAACATGCACCATTTGGGCCCTAGTTGTGTCCCGAAACTTTTCAGCCCGATCGGAATAGACCCAGGGGTGTTATGAGTGAAAATGTGTGTAAAAATAGGTACTTTTTGCGTTTTAGCAACATATTGGTAACATGAGCTTTTGAGGTATCGGTTTCCATGTTTTTCTGGACGAGAAGACCGAATATGAAGTCGATTTTGACCAAAGAGTGGAAAATTGAGGTTGTACTAGATGTTCAGCCCCCAAAATTGATTTTTTATGAGTCAAAAACCTGCGAAATCGTCTCAAATCACCATCAATTTGTAGAATAACACTAGCAAAAGTTTCAACACGTGGATCAATACGACTAAATGGCACTACCGATGATCGACGATAATTTGAAAAAAAAAAAAAAAAGGAGCGTACCTACCTAATTTAAGTTTTGGGGGCCAAAATTGGTGGAAACCATCAGAAATAGCTATTTCAATTATTTTACATGAAAGCAACAATAAATGAACAGCCATCATTTCTGTAGGTACGTCCAGTAGAATAATAAACCCATGTGACAAGGACTTTGCAGCGTTTTTTATATAACAGCGTTTTCTTCGTGGTCAACGGGGTTATCGAGGCGCATGTGCAGCGCTCCTGTGGAAGATTTGCCGAAGCTTGGAATGAGCGGCTTTTTGTGCAGAAGCCAAAATTCTTGCCCCATTTTAGGTGGGAATGATCTGGTTTTGAGCTATATCCCTTTGTGAGGTTATAAAGCACCTCAAAAACTTCCCAAAAACGTGCGAAAAATGCAATAAAGTGAATATCGCAAAAAAATGGAATGAGCTGGTTCTGGTGGCAAACGCCTCAAGCATGCGTTTGCCACCAGATTCATTATAACAGATGGCGTATAACAGAACAAATTCATAGCACATCGTCGCCTTTGATTTCATGCATGTTCATTTCATTCTCATCTATGAATTATTATCAAATTTGATATTTAAACAATTTGTAACAGTGTGGCTGTTCTCGATACATTTTTTCTTCCGGTGGAGACGGGATCGGTGAGCGGAAGCCTGACCGATATCCCTTCTTAACCGGTGATAATCTAGCTGGTCTAGGAGGGGGACTCTCGAGGGTCCACCCCCAGTCACACATTGTAGGTACTTGAATGCTAGATTTCCTAAGTACAATTTGAATAATGTCTTATATAGGTAGCTAAAACAAATCACACAAATCTGCATGAAAAATGTTTAGAAAATAAATTAATCACGTGTCCGTAATACTATCGGATATTAATAAAAATAAATTATTAAAATTATCTGTGTTGTAACGTTGTAACCTTCCGACTGAATCATTCCAGAGTGAAATTTAATCTAATTCCAGAAGTTCCAGTGATGCGGAATGTCCGTAAGAGCGAATCCGGTGTCTCATCGTGCAGGTAATCAGGTACAATTAATAATGATTGTTTGGATGTTTGGAAAAATGTTGATGAGATTAGAAGAGCTATACCAAAAAAAAGCTAGCAATAACCATTGATTATAAACTCACGGAAAGTGGCAGTCTGGATGTAACTCAAGGCAGAAAGAGGCTATACAACGCCCAACAAGATTTGCTGCAGCAAATGTTGGTCAAAATCGAGTTTCGCACTTCTAAAATCAGTGCTAATCGTCAAAAATAGTTTTAAGTCGCCAAACTACTAAATGAAGTACCTATGTAATAATTGAGGTGGCCCATAATGGCAATAGCGTATTTTCTTCGATGGTTCCCTAAAAGACTAATTAAACAATGAATAATATTTGCGACGAAAAGAAGTGGGCTAAATTTGAATTTTCGAGGATCAAAAGTCGCTAAACACAAAACATAAATAGCTGACAACCAACGAATACTAGCTCAAATTCACAATGGTTATTAGAGACAGAAACAGTGTACCTAATTCAATAGCTCCACTAATACCTACTTTTTTTCTGGGAATGCAGTGAAAATAATGGAAATGGCGGAAGGTGGTAAAATGATACAAAATTCTGAGTAACAAAAGCGTTTGGGAGGTAAAGGAGTGTTCAAATTTGTGGACAAACCGTGGAGAGTGTTCGATATTTTACCTATGCACCTGCCTAGTTACCTTGAAATTCGCTCATATACCTATGGGCATGCTGCATGAACGGACAAGTTTTTTGACTATTATTATAGATTACCATATTCCGTGGACTCGAACTATCTCGGTTTCCGTACCTGAAACAACAAAAGCTAAAAATTATGAAGAGAATACTGAATGTCAAGTAGGCATTTTCAATTAATTAAATTCGATTAATTTCAACAAGTAATTTTTTCGGAAATCTAACAGGGGTAGCAGTACAAAAATACTACAAATATTAGGTGTATGTGCTAGTTTAATAAGCAAAGTTATGCCACTTGAGGTTTTGAACGGCGGTTCACCTCGTACTTCGTACCTGCTAACTGGGGATTCCCCTTGAGCAGTCTAATTAGTTTCGTGAGAGTGTTCTCGCAGCTAATTTTGACGACTTTCTAAAATATTATTGTGTTATCTGACATCTCTGGCCACCTAACGGTCGCGTCGTCCGGAGGTATTTGTCCTACCTTAGGGATCTACTCTTTCTTCACTCAGATTCACTTCGGCTTCAACAGTGGGTAAACGTTATTATTTATAATATTGTGTTCATTTCGCTTTAAATGTCCCGGTTGTTATTCTGAAGTAGGTATTTTGTTATCTTGATGTAATTCGCCATAATCAATATGCAGGTTTTAAGAAACTATGCATTTATTATGAACTGTTAATTGGAATTTTCTTTAAACGTTCCATCAAGATTTTTTAATTTTTAGAGAGCATCGCATTCGTCAGATCCATTTTGCTTCCTCACTACCGAAGGTACGGAAGCCTTGGATTCGTGATTGAGTAAAAAAAAGTATGTCCTCCAAAATACAAATTTCTACTACCATTTTGCGTTTCAGACATTAAAGAACATTTTTGGTTCCGTATCTGTCTGTCTGTGGTAATTCCTTTTAACGCCCATAACTACCCTAAATAACGATCGAAATCGGCTGAAATTTGGAGAGTGGATGCGGTTTGGGTCACAGATGGTCCCATACAAAAATCATTGAAAAAGTATTGTAACTTCCGTCTGCGCATGTGCAAACGTAAAATATTTGAAAAGCTCATAACTACCCTAAATATCGTTGAAACGATTTCAAACTTGGAGGGTCGATCAGGAACAATACTTTGATAGTTGCACATGAATTTCATTGGAATCATGCAGTAACTTTTGTCTCCGCATCCGCGAACATGAATTGTAGACCATTTCCTTTTAACGCTTCTAACCAAGCGAAAAGTAATCGTAGAGAGCTGAAATTTTGAGGGCGCACGCGGGTTGGATCGGAGATGTTCCCGTTCCAGAATAATGGAAATCGTTCCGTCTGCGCATGCGCAAACGTGAAATACTTGAAACGGCCATCCCTACCTTATATATATATCGTTGAAATGAGTTTGTTTAGATTTGGAGGAAGGATTAGGAATAATTTTTTGATAGTTCCATATGAATTTTATTGGAATCTAACCTAATGTAAGTTTCGTCTGCCCATGCGCGAACATGAAAAATAGTCGTAGAGCTGCAAATTTGAGGGTGCACGCGGGTTGGATCACAGATGGTCCCGTATCAAAACGAACCTACCACGTTCATGTGATTCAAGTGAGGAAGCTGTACTGCCTACTCGAATTGGCAGACTTTTTCATTACCGTAGCTACGAACAAATCAACGTTCAGCAATTCGTAAATGTCGTGACATTCGCCTGATGATGAGGTAAGGATGCCCAGTTGGTGATTGATTTTTGCTTCCGAGTTCACCACATTAACATGTTTGTCATCATAAATTCAAAGTATCACTTGGCATTTCGCATCTAGACCTTTCTGAACATTATTTGGTAGGTTATCCGTCCAGTCACGTATCATGCCTTCCCAAATCCTTGCCACGCGCAGAACTCTTAGCTGTCTCACCTATACGATAAAATTGTCGTAATTAGGTGAAATTTGAAGAGTTTGGCCGTAATTAGAACAATACGAATTTCATCAAACGCGAACAAATTATTTCATCTGCGCATGCGCAAACGTCAAACACTGACTACTGAACTACTTACACTGAAAATTTGCCGTAAAAAGCTGAAATTTGGAGGACAGATGCGGCTTTTCCTAGCTATAATCCCATATTATTGCACTCAAAATCGGCCAAATGTTTAGTTGAATCCTAGCGACAAGAATAACTCAGGTTAAATCCACCGACTTTATCTAGTATTGCCTACAAACAGAAGGCGATTTTTCATTACTGACTTTTACCAGTATGTTAGAACTTTTTGACACCTCACGTAATTTCAAATTTGACGCGCCTTGTTTTTCAAAATTATACATCATCGAACTTAATCATTTTAATGAAACAATCAATTTATACCTTCTGTACATTTTTGAGCCTCTGCAATGGGCTTCTTTTCGTCAAAAATTCGCAAAAATGCGACCTACTCTAGTCAAAATCAGAAATACCTGCACGAAATTGAATCAGTGTTTCAAGCCTTCGAATTAAACATTAATCAGCTCGTTACTGAGGTGGTGTGACCGTCGAAGCCTGCGTAACAGTTTAATTTTAGTTTGGAGACATTCAACGACTCAATAGGCCCTCTCCAGACGTGTGATTCTGTCTGTCAGCACCGATTTTGTTTGAAGAGCACAGCCTTCCTAATATCCGTGTATAAATACACCGTTACGTCAATAAAAGCTGAAATCACCTTCAGCCATCTTTCACTGAACCTTCTAGAAAAACATCGGAGAGTAATCATTTATTCCGGAGTAATAATATTATACGGTTTTTTATTTTGTTCTTTCAGAAGGATTGATTTACAGCTGAACCAAAATAATTTCGATCTCCCAGCTAAAGGTGACAAAGGTTTTCTGAGGTTATCAACCAAAAAAAAACTCTTCTCCGCAGGAAAAGGTTTCGTGGAGTCCACTAAAAATTTTTTTTATGTTCCTTTAAAAACAAGTGGAAATCGAGGTCATGGGGTGGCGTGGGGGGGGGGGGGGGAGTAGAAATAGATTACTTTTACTGCCGTGTAAAACAGGGGGTTTTAACCGTCAAATCTGTGTTAAAGCTGAGATGGCGGAGGCGCGGAGGGGGCCGGAATTATCGTTCGGGACAAGGAACCCTCCTCGTGAGATCTAAAAACGGATTTTAGTGTTGTACTAGGAACAGGCGGTTGAAGGAGCGAACAGAAGGACACGCATTATTAATATCGTGGAAATGTTGGGAGAAGCGATTTGGTGGGGGTGGGGGGGAGGAGGATACAGAAAACTAGCAGATTTGTTCACCTGTACTACGATCAGACGATGTACCTGCACAGGTAAGTCAACGCACGAGATCAGTCGGAACAGGCTCCGCTGATAGCCATAATTTAAGCGCCGGTTGAGTGGGGAAAAGTTCTCAAGTCACAAAAACTGAATTTTACACCAGAGCGTTTTTAAGTTGCCCAAACAGCCCAAAACCGCTCCGACTAGAAAAGACGCTGCAAAGTCCTTGTCACATGGGTTTATTATTCTATTGGACATACCTACAGAAATGTTGGCTGTTCATTTATTGTCACTTTCATGTAAAATAATTGAAATGGCTATTTCTGGTGGTTTCCACCAATTTTGGCACCTAAAACTTGAATTAGGTACGCTCCTCTTTTTTCAAATTATCTTTGATCATTGGCAATGCCATTTAATCGTCTTGATCCACCTCTTGAAACTTTTTCTAGTGTTATTATACAAACTGATTGTGATTTCAAGCGATTTCTCAGGTTTTTGACTCACGAAAAATCAATTTTGGGAGCTGAACATCTGTTACAACCTCAATGTTCCACTCTTTGGTCAAAATCGACTTCATATTCCGTCTTCTCGTCCCCAAAAACATGGAAAACGATACCTCAAAAGCTCATGTTACTAACATGTTGCTAAAACGCAAAAAGTACCAATTTTTACACACATTTTCACTCATAACATCCCTGGGTATATTCCGATCGGGCTGAAAAGTTTCGGGATACGACTAGGGCCCAAATGGAGCATGTGTGCGAAAGAACGAATTTTTTAGATCGAAAATGAGGCCGGTACACGTGATACGGTGTACGGCGGACGGACATTGCATTTTGGTTTATTATTCTGTGAAGAATACACCTGTGTATTCGCTCAGCAAAAAATTTTTATAACACCCCCTCAGAATTTTTTCTTTTCCGTTTCAAGATGCGTAGATTCCAAAAATGCAATGTCCGTCCGCCGTACGCCGTATCACGTGTACCGGCTTCATTTTCGGTCTAAAAAAGTCGTTCTTTCGCACACATGCTCCACTTGGGCCCTAGTTGATGATATTTGGGCTGAATGTATACAATTTCACTCACCCTGCTGTTTAAATAGCCTGTCGATGGAAACTTCTGGGCCTTACTGTGAACGAACGGCTGGACGTACAGTGCTCCGGGTGGTCTCAAAAAACTCCCAAGTTCGAGAACTATTTAAAACCGCAAAAAAATTCGAGAAAACGGCGTCCTGGAGATTTCAACCCCTATTTTTCACCCCTTAGGGATGACTGACATTAACGTCGCTTCGAGGACCAACTAGACCCCGAACGGAAAATATAAGCGAATTTCGACAATTTTGGTACGTGGTAACTAAGAAAAGTGCTCAGTACGGCGTACGGCGGACGGACAGAATTTTTTTAAATTGCATTCCCGGATTCTACATACCTTGAAATGTAAACCATCAAATTTCGAGGGGGTTAAAATTTTCTTTTTCATGCTAGATTTCAAAGGTTGATCATTGAAACTAATAAACCAAAATACAACATTCTCAAAAGCGAAGGATTCAAAATCTTATTTAGAAACGTAAGTCACAGCAGGTGTTAGCGGAATGGAAAAGCCATTGAAATTCGGCACAGCCTTCGTACGAAATCGTCTTCACTTCATCAGCGACCACTTGGCAGAGCTCGGAATCGGTCAATTAACCGTTGCCACACATCCGCGACGAACCTTCAAAACAAAGCGACTCCATGTAAAACGCAGAGGAGGCGACATGTTGAAAGCGGACAAGACTACAGGTCGAGTCATAAAGTATCCAGAAATTCCGCCTGACAAGCGCATGCGTGGGTTTTGAGGCCTCAATTCGGCTGATTAACACGCGGGATGGCCACTTCGATTGACGGCTTGAAAAAAAAAGCCGTCGAGTCGTTTTCTGGCACCGTCTCAAAAACCGAAAGCTTTGACCTGGTTCTGGTAACAAACAATAACGACGGGACTCGTAAATAAATCTGATAAGAATTGGTAAGGGGGGTCCCTGGGGAAAGGCAGTCTGAGGGCTGATGGACGATTCTGACCGATTATTATCGCAGCTAGTACAGCAGCAACCGCGGTGTCAAGCCTCTTTTAAGCCAAGTGTATCCGCTACGATAAATAGTAACGATTTACCGAATCCTAACGATTTATCGTCGCGTCTAAATGGGACATCGTAGCGATTTATTGGAGTTGGAGTCGGGTTGGATGGTTGATGCAGGCCTGCATCAATTTTTGCGAATCATAGCGACATGTTTGAACTTGTGAACGGTTGCTCCCACTTATCGCTACGATGTCACCCAGTCCCCATACCCAGTCCCATGCAGTTGCCACTGCACCAGGGAGCTTCTCGTTTTCGTGTGTTTGTGTTGAAATGCCGCACATTATGGCAGAAATTTCGAATCGACAAGCTCCTCGCGAGTTTTTAACTGATTTTATAGAACTCTACCGTAGTTTTACGAAGTTGTGGTTCGTTGAGAGCAAGGAATATTCCAGTAGGAACAAGAAAGACCTGGCTTATACTGAGCTTGTGAAAAAATACAAGGAGTTTGATCCGACAGCAGACAGGAACACCGTTGTTTAAAAAAATTAATTCATTGCGTACGGTTTATAAGAAAGAACTTGCGACAATTCAAAAATCGGGAAAATCTGGGGCGGGAGTGGAGTAGAAAGAACTGGCGAAAATTCAAAAAACGGAAAAATTCCGCAATTCCACAAAATTCAGCAACCAATCGCGACCCCACTTTGATCTTGGTTTTCGCGGTTTTTTCAATTTTTTCGGAAATCAACCAATATATAAAGACAACAACACTACTTCCTCCATGGCAGCTCTGGCAAAAATGGAAGGGGTGTGCCAGAAATCGTTACTATTCATCGCAGTGTGTAAACAGTCTTCCTCTTTCGATTTATTTGGGCAATAAATCGTAACAATCACATCGTTACGATTTATCATAGCGTGTAAACCTGGGTTTAAGCCTTGTTTACAGGTTAGGACAAATCGTAACGATTTCTGGCACACCCGTTCCATTTTTGCCGGAGCTGCCATGGAGGAAGTAGTGGTGTTGTCCTTGTATATTGGTTGTTTATCGTATAAAGTGAAAAAACCGCGAAAAACAAGATCAAAATGGAGTCATGAGTGGTTTCTGAAGAAAAGGGAATTCTCTCATGTGAAACTATTGAACGAATTGAGAAATGAACCAAATTACTGGCGAAATTACTTAGTTGAGAATGGACGAGGAAAACTATGATGAGCTGTTGTTAGTTTCTCCGTTTATTTCAAAAACTGATACTGTTATGAGAAGAGCCATATCTCCACACGAAAGACTGTCAGCTACCCTACGATTCCTTGCTACCGGAAGAAGCTTGAAAGACATGGAATATTCAGCTGCCATTTCTGCACCAGTTCTCAGCTTATGAATACTATCCACTCCCGCCCCAGATTTTTCCGATTTTTGAATTGTCGCAAGTTCTTTCTTATAAACCGAACGCAATGAATTAATTTTTTTAACAACTGTGTTCCGGTCTGCTGTCCGATCAAACTCCTTGTATTTGTTTCAAGTTCAGTATCAGTCTTTCTGATTGCTGTCGGAATATTCCTTGCTCTTAACGAGCCAAAAACTCGTGAAACTACGGTAGAGTTCTATAAAATCAGTTAAAAACTCGCGAGGAGCTTGTCGATTCGAAATTTCTGCCATAATATGGACATTTTAACACAAACACACGAAAACGAGAAGCTCCCAGGTGCAGTGGCAACTGCAAACTGGGTGACATCGTAGCGATAAGTGGGAGCGACCGACACGTTCAAACATGTCGTACGATTCGCAGAAATTGATGCCGGGCGGCATCAACCATCCAACCCAACTCCAACTCCAATAAATCGCTAAGATGTCCCATTTAGACGTGACGATAAATCGTAACGATTCGATCGTTACGATAAATTGTTACCTACTATTTATCGTAGCGTGTAAACCTGGCTTTATTCGATGATGAGCTGGTGAGCAACTCGGTGTAAATGCGGGATTTTTCGTCGCTCTGCGGGACTTTTCGGGATGTGACGAACATGATTATTCTGATTCTGTGCAAAATGTCAGCTGCTGTACTGGATGATTTGGATGGCTCTTATAATATCTATCTTATAACACTAGAAAAAGTATCAACAGGTGGATCAAGACGATTAAATGGCACTACCAATGATCAAAGATAATTTGAAAAAAAAAAAAAAAAAGGAGCGTACCTAATTTGTGTTTTGGGGGCCAAAATTGGTGGAAACAATAAGAAATTCGAATTATTTCACGTGAAAGAAACAATAAATGAACAGCCAACATTTCTGTAGGTATGTCCAGTAGAATAATAAACCCATGTGACAAGGGCTTTGCAGCGTTTTTGTCCTAATCTGACGCAAAACTAGAGGGCCTGCTGTCCTTGTGCTCACGCAGAACTCCCCTGCTGTGTCGTGTCGCAGCTGCACCAAGAACTATACAGCAAATTCTGAGGACCTAACAAGTCGATAAACCCGAAATGGCCTATACCTAGCGCAGAACAGACAGACAGACCTATCTCTGTCGAGTGAAAGTGGAGGGCTCACTACATTCGTCAGTTATGATACAACTCCACAATCCGAAGATGTTCACCTAGAACTTCAACTAACTTGACGCTGTATCAATCCGCAGCGTCATAAAGCTTGACGATCCATCTCCACACAACGTCAATACGCTTATTTACATTCCAACACCCTTGTAAATTTACTGAAATTTCCGTTATGCACTCAATGAAAGTTTGATGAAAATATCCTAGTTCAACAAAAGAAACCAGAAAGAAGTCGAAATAGCACAATAAACCATGAGAAACTCAGCTGGAAACTCCAACTCTGGTTCAATGGCACAGATACCGGGGGAAACACGTTGTCTGGCTGAAGTTATGTGGTGAATATGACAGACTGACGTTGCTCAGTGATGACTTGAACGGATTAATCCCTAGATTTTAACAAAAATTTAAATATAAGTTGGCAGTGTAATCTTGAGTTTCGGTCGGGGGTGGATAAAAAGAGTCTTTTAGGCCAACGTTTCGGTATATTTTTTATACCATCTTCCAAAACCATTAATACACATATAGTTGAGAGGCCCAATCCAACAACTCCGGTAGATTACAGACCAGTTACTGATCCAAACTAATTGGTTCTGTTCAGACACAATTTCGGAAGGTGATCCTCATCCATCGCCGCAATCCTGACCCAGTATTGCGGTGATCGTTTTTAAATGGAAATTTTAATCCGCCTTTATAATCAAAAAGAAATAGTTCCTGTCATGCAGCATGGCTGCGAGATCGAATTTTCAAAGAAATATTCGTGCTATTGTGTAAAAATATGATATAGCGAGAAATCAAAAATCCGGATTTGACCCCAATTCTGTAAAAAAAAAAAACAACTGAAACTATTTTTCTGTCTTTACTCACCCTTCCATACCACTTACAGTGATTTTATATAATTTTTTTCAGATTTTAGCCGTTTTTACCGATTTTTGACCCATAAAAACTCAAATTTGTCCCCCTTAGAATTTTTGAAAATTGCTCATCTTTGTAATCGTCCTTTTGTATGGCGATGTGAACGTCTTGGCAAAATTTGGAAATTTTATCATGTACTGAAGGACAGATATCGTCAGGGATGACATATAAATAAATATAATTATTTTATATATATATATGTATATATATACAAATACATAAAACAAATTTTTGTTAAAATCTAGAGATGAATTCAGGATGTTCTGAAACGGATTTTCCTATAAAAAAATTTCAACAATGCATGTTTTGGCAATTTTGAACTCATTGCAAGAGCTTCATTTTCTGTGCAAATTCACTAAAAACGGAATCATTCGGAAATTTGGAGTAGCATTTCTACTGGTGAAATAGAAATTTCCGTCTCCAGTCAACTTGTTGTGCAGTTTTGATGAATTATTAATCTTCTTGGTAACTTTTAACTCTAATTTTAGCGATTTTTGATGAACCAAAACTCATGCACGGGGTGGGGGGGGGGGGGGGGGGAGAGAGGCTCTCCTACGTTCCTGGGACTCCAAGACTTCTAATTTTAAACTCGTTCTAATCAAGTTTTAATTGGCGCCACTTCAACATTTCTCCTTTCCACCCAGAAACCGATCGGGAAGCGCCGTTAATCAGTGGGTTCCGCCTTCAAACAACATCCCGAAGATTATTGACGTCAGCCGAGAGCTCTCCGTAAATAGATTTTTTCGTTTGCGGATTTTTATCTGAAACTCGGGTGAAAAAAGGCTTGAAGTATTATTTCCCATCTCGTCTGATGGCCTCAAGGGTTTTTGAGAGATCTATAAACCAAAGGGGGGAAAACAAGATCAAAGGAAATATAGAGATCTCGGCGCGTGATTCGGTCCAAGTCTGCCATTGAATTCAGAACTTCACGTGCGGTCGATAACTAACTTGCTAGAAACAACTACATTAACGCGAAGATCTGTTTTAATGCATTATGGATACGTAAGAGGTCAGAATAACGGAGATTGTCGTACGTAAATAATTATACAGAAGAATTATTATAACGCCCCCTCAAAATTTTTTCTTTCACTTTCAAGGTGCGTAGATTCAGAAAATGCAATGTCTGTCCGCCGTCCGCCATATCACGCATACCGGCTTCATTTTCGGGTCTAAACAATTCGTTCTTTCGCGCACATGCTCCATTTGGGCCCTAGTTGTGTACGGAAACTTTTCAGCCCGATCGGAATATACCCAGGAGTGTTATGGGTGAAAAAAAGGGTATAAAATAGGTATTTATTGTGTTTTAGTAACATGAGGTTTTGAGGTGTCGTTTTCCATGTTTTTAAGGGCGAAAAGACCGAATATGAAGTCGATTTTGACTAATGAGTGGAAAATTGAGGTTCTAACGAGAGTTCAGCCTTAAATTTACGTTAAATTTTGGTATAAAATCGTCATTCTTCCGCACACAGTTTGGGTCCCTATTTGGGAACACATTTGGGTCATAGTTGTGCTCCAAAGCTCGGCAGCCCGATCGGAATACACCCAGGGGCGTTATGGGAGAAAAATAGGTATAAAATAGGTATTTATTGTGTTTTAGTGACATGAGATTTTGAGGTATCGTTTTCCATGTTTTTTTTTAGGGCGAGAAGACGAATATGAAGTCGATTGTGACCATCAATGAGTGGAAAAATTGAAGTTCTAACGAAGTTTCAGCCTTAAATTTACGTTACATTTTGGTATAAAATCGTCATTCTTCCGTACATAGTTTGGGTCCCCATTTTGGAACACATTTGGGTCCTAGTTGTGGTCCAAAGCTCGGCAGCCCGATCGGAATACACCTAGGGGCGTTATGGGAGAAAAATTGGTGTAAAAATAGGGATTATCGAGGGATTTTTGAGGTTTTAGTGAACATGAGCTTGTGAGGTATCGTTTTCCATGTGTTAGTGCGAGAAGACCGAATATTAAGTTGATTTTGACCGAAGAGTGAAGAATTGAGGTTGTAACGAAGGTTAAGCTCCCGAAATTAATTTTTTATGAATCAAAAACATGGGAAATTGTCTGAAATTCACCATACATTTGTACAATAACACTAAAAGTAGTATCAACAGGTGAATAAAGACAACTAAATGGTAATATCAATGATAAAAAATAATCTTAAAAAAAAGCCGAGCCTAATTCGTGTTTTTGGGGGCCAAAATTGGTGGAAACCATCAAAAATAGCCATTTCAATAATTGCACATGAATGAAGCAATAAATGAACAGCCAAAATTTCTGTAGGTATGTACGGCAGAATAATAAATCCATATGACAAGGACTTTGCAGCGTTTTTAAGGGTGGTTTCCAGTGTTGCTGACGTTGGTTATCGATGTCAATCAATCGATACCCTTGCATCGATCCTATTTTGCTGTTTTGACCATCTGAACGCGAATCTGACGGTAAAACCCCTAAATTACTGCGCCTTGATGTGTGTGTGTTGTGTATATGTACGGCTTCAAAACGGCCATGAATACTTGGAAAATTTTGAAAGAGGTTGAATTCGAATTCATCGGCTCCGTCGGTGAAGTATGATCAGGGTTCAGCCGAACAGGAGGAAGGTAAACTCACATCACTCATTTTATTCACGACGTTTCGGGCGAAAACGTGGCTCATTCTCAGCTTAAACCTGAAAACTGCTCCATTACAGTCTAAAATAGTCTCAAACTCTGAACGGACTGAATAATCACAGCTGATCCTTCACGTTATTCCAAAATCCATCTCTGTCCGCTCGAAAACAACTTACACCTCTCATCCCCCGCTTCGGACTTCCGCGCCTCGTCCGTTTCCCAATAATTTATTTCGGGGTGGACACTGTTTTGAGCGGGAATAAACAACCATTTGTTTACTATAAACAACTTAAGGCTGATGCGGAGGATGAAGACGGAGAAAACCACCTCCTGCCCTAATTTTAGAGAGTTCGGCCCACCCAAACCGGAGACCGCCCCGGTCCGTTGTTTCCACTCGAAAATCCATCGAACATCTTTCTTTTGTTGACCGCTTCAACAGGCCGATGTAAATTTTGAGTATTAGTTGCTCCGATAAAAGTGACGAAATACCGGCTCATCGTCAACTCTCGGAAAAGCACTGCCCTCCAAAGTGAAAAACGCTGCAAAGCCCTTGTCACATGGGTTTATTATTCTATTGGACATACCTACAGAAATGTTGGCTGTTCATTTATTGTTCCTTTCACGTCAAATAATTCGAATAGCTATTTCTGATGGTTTCCACCAATTTTGGCCCCAAAACACGAATTAGGTACGATTTTTTTTTCAAATTATCTTTGATTGGTAGTGCCATTTAATCGTCTTGATTCACGTGTTGACACTTTTTCTAGTGTTTTCATACAAACTGATGGTGATTTCAGACGATTTCCCAGGTTTTTCACTCATAAAAAATCAATTTTGGGAGCTGAACATTTGGTAGAACCTCGATTTTCCATTCCTAGGTCAATATCGACTTCATATTCGATCTTCTCGTCCCCAAAAACATGGAAAACGATACCTCGAAAGCTCATGTTACTAACCTGTTACTAAAACACCTGTTACTAAGTACCTATTTTTGTGCACAGTAACAGTAACATATTAGTAAAATGAGCTTTTGAGGTATCGTTTTCCATGTTTTTTGGGGACGAGAAGACCGAATATGAAGTCGATTTTGACCAAGGAGTGGAAAATTGAGGTTCTACCAGATGTTCAGCTCCCAAAATTGATTTTACATGAGTCAAAAACCTGCGAAATCGTCTGAAATCGCCATAAATTTGTAGAATAACACTAGAAAAAGTGTCAACACGTGGATCAAGACGGTTAAATGATCAATGATCAATGACGGTTACTATCAATGATCAATGATAATTTGGAAAAAAAAGGAGCGTACCTAATTCGACATTTGGGTGCCAAAATTGGTGGAAACCATCAGAAATGGTTATTCAAATTATTTCACGTGAAAGAAACAATAATTGAACAGCCAACATTTCTGTAGGTATGTCCAATAGAATAATAGACCAATGTGACTAGGACTTTGCAGCGTTTTTGGAAGCTGCACAACTTGCAACGTAAAAGAAAAAATTTTGAGGGTGTATTATAAAAATTTTTTGCTGAGCGCATATATAGGTGTATTATTCACCATGGACTCGCATTTTCCCCAATTTAGAGATTTTGGTATAGCTGGATTCATATCTTAAAGATTTCTTCTGGTATCCACTTGTAGAAGTTGAGAAAATTTCTCTAAAAAAGTTATTCGAGGAAAATATCTCTACGGTTTTTCGAGTTTTGGTCATTTTCCAACGATGAAACGCAGTAGTAGTTCTTCCAACAAATAAAACCAGCAGATCGCAGACCTACGGTGTTAATTCATTGGAAAAGTGAATTGAATTTAATTGGCATCAGGACAGTGCTGTTTTTCTTTGATGTATCCCTCTCATAGTTGTCCGAATTCGTCAGGTGGACCCGTTTTTCAATTTTGTGATGAGCGCCAAAACCTTCGAGCGATCGACCGTAGGTGGCTTCCACATCGCGGTAAGTCGTATTTTACAAGGAAATACGCTGCAAATCCCTGCACAACGGTTTATTATTTTGTACAGAACACCCTTCTGTTACAGATCACAGCTCTCTGTATAGATAACCCGTCTATATAATATAATATGTACTATTCTATACATATTATGTAGATCGCAGAACCTCCGTAGGTTAGTACCTAACCCCGTACTCGTTACTAGGTATACCTACCAAATCACGAGTTAAATGTTGCTAAAATAATTCTGTCGATGACAAGCAGTAACTAAAATGGCAAAAAGAAACGCAAATAATGAAGTTCTGAAGGAAAATTGTTGATGTGGAGTGAAATAGATGCCCCTTCTGTGTAGATCACTATTTTCTGTGGTCAATACCTACCCTCTGGTCAAGCATAATGAACCGTTGTGTAATAACTAGCCCATCATTAATACTTCAACGGTTGTTCAAGTCTCAAAAGTACCGATCAACAAAATCCAGCCCCTTCTTGGTAGACGAACCGTTGTGTAATAATTTCCCGTCCTGCAATAATTTGCCGTTGTTCTGTGGATATTAGTTCATTTGAGAAATGATGGATCTATTGGATTTTTTGGTAGGTAGTGAAACTTGAACAAACGTTGAAGTGTTATTGATGGGTAAATTATTACACAACGGTAAATGATTACACGTTATTACAGAACGGTGCATTATACCATCCACGTAGAAGGGGCTAGAGTTTGTAGGTAGGTACTTTTGCAAATTGAACAACCGTTGAAGTATTAATGATGGGCAAATTATTGCACAACGGTTCATTATACTTACTATCTAAGCAGAAGGGGCACCTATACAGGTAAATTATTATACAACGGTTTATTATTTGCCTGATGCTTCATGGATAACTACAAAATATTTAATGATTGAATTATTGAATCCCGCGCATTTGTAGGAAACTGTAATGCCGGGGCCGGATCCGGTACTCGTTTAGAGCTTTCCTGGGGGAGAGCTCGTGGGTACTGACCACAGAAAACAGTGATCTACTCAGAAGGGGCATCTATGGAGGTAAATAATAAACCTTTGTGTAATAATTTGCAGCGTTTTTAGTTTGATTTGGAAATCCCGACGGAAGTGGCTGACGAATCGTCGACGAGGAAATGAAACACCTACGACCTCCAACGGTCACAAGATGAAATCCAACACCTAAGATATTCAGGTTTTCTCGGGAAGGACATAACGTCCCAGAAAATTATCGCTTTGGCCCGGAATTAAAGGTATTTTGAAACTCTGGACCTGAGGAACATCTAAATTTTGTCGTGTTTACGATAATCGTTCGTTTGGCCCACATTCGTCCTTATGGGAGTCTTATGACGTCGAGGTGTATCGTTTCCTAATGGCGCCGCGGCCTCGGGGGTTTTGGGTTCATTGTTTTCAATAATGGACCTTTATGAGAGAGGTTAGGCCTGAGATTTGGAGGTTTTCGTTTTGAGTGAATACGCAGGAGAATCCAAAAAAAAAACTCTGCAAAGTCCTTGTCACATGGGTTTATTATTCTATTGGAGTTCTAGAGATTCTTGTTGGCAGTTAAATTTATTGTTTCTTTCGTGTGGAATGATTGAATTAGCTATTCCTGATGATTTCCACCAATTTTGGCCCCCAAAACATGAAATAGGTACACTTTTTTTTCCCCCCAGATCATCTTTGATCACTGGTAGTGCGATTTAATGGTCTTGATTCAGCTGTTTACAATTTTTCTGATGTTATTATACACATTGATGGTGATTTCAGACAGTTTTCCAGGTTTTTGACTAAAAAAAAACCAATTTTGGGAGCTGAACCAATGGTAAAACCTCAATTTCCGCGTCTTTGGTCAAAATCGACTTCATATTCGGTATTCTCGTCCCCAAAAACATGGAAAACGATACCTCAAAAGCTCATTTTACTACCATGTTGCTAAAACGCAAAAAGTAACTATTTTTACACACATTTTCACTCATAACACCCCTGGGTATATTCCGATCGGGCTGAAAAGTTTCGGGACACAACTAGGGCCCAAATGGAGCATGTGTGCGAAAGAACGACTTTTTTAGATCTAAAATGAAGCCTGTACACGTGATACGGCGTACGGCGTACGGCGGACGGCGTACGGCGGACGGCGGACGGACATTGCATTTTTGGAATCTACGCACCTTGAAACGGAAAAGAAAAAAGTTTGAGGAGGTGTTATAAAAATTTTTTGCTGAGCGAATACATAGGTGTATTATTCACAGAATAATAAACCAAAAAAAAACGCTGCAAATGCGTGCACAACGGTTTATTATTTTGTACAGAATACCCTTCTGTTACAGATCACAGCTCTCTGTATAGATAACCCGTCTGTATAATGTAATATGTACTATTCTATACATATTATGTAGATCGCAAAACCTCCGTAGGTTAGTACCTAACCCCGTACTCGTTACTAGGTACCTATCTAAATCACGAGTTAAATGTTGCTAAAATAATTCTGTAGATGAAGAATGATGCCTCATTTGGGTTTTGCAGCATCAAACGTTATGCTACATGAATAGCAACAAATAAATTAATGATTGAGTTCTTGAGTCCGCCTTATATTTCTGAGACGGTAATTGCCCAGCTGGCTCCAGTACTCGATTTAGGCCTTTCCTAAGGAGAGGACGGGGGTTGGTTGGGACCACAGAAAACAGAGATCTACGCAGAATGAGCATCTGTACAGGTAAATAATAAGATGTTGTGTAATAATTTGCAGCGTTTTTTTTTCTAAATCAGCTCAGAAGTGACTTTGTTATAAAAACTCGGCGGATGAAAAAAAAAAAAAAAAAATTGACGATAGACGAAGGAAAGAAAAAAATCTCCAATCCGTCTTTTGGAGAATGAGATTCTTAATTAAGTTTGCGTTTCCCCCTTCGATGAAAGGGGGGGAAAAAAAGTTGGTTTGCCTTTGAAGGAGACTATGTTTACAATGAGTCACTCCCTCCAGAAAACGGGGTCTAGACGCAAAAGAACACCTAAGCCGAAAAATTGAATAGCGCGTGAAAATCACCCTCCCGAAACCATCCACCGGGCCTAACTAACAATCTTTTCCCATTCCGCCTCCCCCGCAATTTGAATTTCCCCCTTGTCACGATTCCGTGTAAGGTTTTCGGAGTTCGGAAAAAAAAAAAATATAAAAAATTCGTAATGAGGGGATTTTTATCCCAGGGACCCCCTTGAGGCGTCTGGTGGGAGGCTGTTATGAATAAAACAGAACTTAATCATCACGGTTGGACGGATCTTTCTGGTGTTTGGTCGGTTGGCAGGGGAGCGGGAGTATCGTCGGGATTGAGAATATCAGTTTGTTCGAGGGAGCCGCTGATTGCCGTTAGGGTTGGAGGATCGAACTGCCCTGAACGACTCGTGATACTGAGGTTCTACCACCTAACAGCGGCAGGAAACGCTCACAGAGCTATTTGAAAATAATTAACTGGATGTTACAGACGCTTATAGTGACGGCAGTAGCGCACAGTGGTCAACATTTCGAGTTTAGGAGAGCGAAATGGAAAACGTCCTTGTCACATGGGTTTATTATTCTCCTGGACTTACCTACAGAAATGTTGGCTGTTCATTTATTGTTTATTTCACGTGAAATAATTGAAATATCAATTTCTGATGGTTCCCATTAATTTTGGCCCCCAAAACACGAATTAGGTACGCTCCTTTTTTTGGTTTATTATTTTCAATAATGAACCATTGGAATCGAGCATGAAAAAAAAAATTCTTACCCCCCCTCAAAATTTGATGGTTTACGTTTCAAGATATGTAGAATCCAAAACTGCAATAAAAATATTTCTGTCTGTCCGCCGTACGCCGTACGCCGTACGCCGTACGCCGTACGCCGTACGCCGTACGGGCCACTTTTCTTAGTTACCATGAAAAAAAATTGATGAAATTCGGGTTATAGGTTCCGTTCGGCGTCTAGTTGGTCCTCGAAGCTCGACGTTACTGTGAGTCATCTCTAAGGGGTTCAAAATAGGGGTTGAAATTTTCAAAACGCCTATACCATTTTTTTACGTAAATATTTTTACGGTTTTAAATAGTTCTTGAACTTGCGAGTTTTTTAAGACCATCCGGAGCATCGTACGTCCAGCCGTTCGTTCACAGTAAGGCCCCGAAGTTTGCACCGACAGGCATTTTCGACTCCAGTGTGAATGAAATTGTATACAATCCAAACCAAATCTCGTAACCAGAGACGCGCCCACAATAGGAATTTGTGAATACGGCCAATCATTGGTAGGGATCACCTGATTATATTGGCGGAGTATGAAGTCGAGTTGGTTGTTCTGTGATATTATTTAATTTGAAAAATGATGGCTCTATTGGAGTTTGTTGGTAGGTAGTGAAACTTGAACAAACGTTGAAGTATTATTGATGGGTAAATTATTACTACGGTAAATCATTACTCAACGGTAAATTATTACACAACGGTAAATTATACCATCTACGTAGAAGGGGCTGGAGTTTGTTGGTAGGTACTTTTGCGACTTTTTTCACTCCTCATCAACAATTTCTTTTCAGAACTTCATTATGCGTGTTTCTTTTTGTTAGGTACTGTTTGTCATCGGCAGAATTATTTTAGCAACATTTAACTCGTGATTTAGGTAGGTACCTAGTAACGAGTACGGGGTTAGGTACTAACCTACGGAGTGTCTGCGATCTACATAATATGCATATAATAGAATAGTACATATCATATTATATAGACGGGTTATCTATACATAGAGCTGTGATCTGTAACAGAAGGGTATTCTATACAAAATAATAAACCGTTGTGCAGGGATTTGCAGCGTTTTTTCAAATTATCTTTGATCATTGGTAGTGCCATTTAATCGTCTTGATCCACGTGTTGACACTTTTGGTTTATTATTCTGTGAATAATACACCTATGTATTCGCTCAGCAAAAAATTTTTATAACACCCCCTCAAACTATTTTCTTTTCAGTTTCAAGGTGCGTAGATTCCAAACACGCTGCAAAGTCCTTGTCACATGGGTTTATTATTCTATTGGAGTTCTAGAGATTTTTGTTGGCTGTTAAATGTATTGTTTCTTTCATGTTTGTGGAATGATTGAAATAGCTATTTCTGATGATTTCCACCAATTTTGGCCCCCAAAACATGAAATAGGTAGGTACGCTTTTTTTTTTAAGATCATCTTTGATCATTGGTAGTGGCATTTAATGGTCTTGATTCACCTGTTTACACTTTTTCCAATGTTATTGTACACATTTATGGTGATTTCAGACAGTTTTCCAGGTTTTTGACTCATAAAAAACCAATTTTGGGAGCTGAACCTTTGGTAAAACCTCAATTTCCGCGTCTTTGGTCAAAATCGACTTCATATTCGGTCTTCTCGTCCTCATAAACATGGAAAAAGATACCTCAAAAGCTCATGTTACTAACATGTTGTTAAAACGCAAAAAGTACCTATTTTTATACACATTTTCACTCATAACTCCCCTGGATATATTCCGATCGGGCTGAAAAGTTTCGGGACACAACTAGGGCCCAAATGGAGCATGTGTGCGAAAGAACGAATTTTTTAGACCTAAAATGAAGCCTTTACACGTGATACGGCGTACGGCGGACGGCGGACGGACATTGCATTTTTGGAATCTAGGCACCTTGAAACGGAAAAGAAAAAATTTTGAGGGGGTGTTATAAAAATTTTTTGCTGAGCGAATACATAGGTGTATTATTCACAGAATAATAAACCAAAATGCAATGTCCGTCCGCCGTCTGCCGTATGCCGTACGCCGTCCGCCGTATGCCGTATCACGTGTACAGGCTTCATTTTCGGTCTAAAAAAGTCGTTCTTTCGCACACATGCTCCATTTGGGCCCTAGTTGTGTCCCGAAACTTTTCAGCCCGATCGGAATATACCCAGGGATGTTATGAGTGAAAATGTGTATAAAAATAGGTACTTTTTGCGTTTTAGCAACATGTTAGTAACATGAGCTTCTGAGATATCATTTTCCATGTTTTTGGGGACGAGAAGACCGAATATGAAGTCGATTTTGACCAAAGAATGGAAAATTGAGTTCTACCAAAAGTTCAGTTCCCAAAATTGATTTTGGTTTATTATTCTGTGAATAATACACCTATGTATTCGCTCAGCAAAAAATTTTTATAACACCCCCTCAAAATTTTTTCTTTTCCGTTTCAAGGTGCGTAGATTCCAAAAATGCAATGTCCGTCCGCCGTCCGCCGTACGCCGTACGCCGTATCACGTGTACAGGCTTCATTTTAGGTCTAAAAAATTCGTTCTTTCGCACACATGCTCCATTTGGGCCCTAGTTGTGTCCCGAAACTTTTCAGCCCGATCGGAATATATCCAGGGGAGTTATGAGTGAAAATGTGTATAAAAATAGGTACTTGTGATGAATTTAAAATTGGCATCACGGTGGTGTGAGGGAGATTGCCAGGCGGTTATGAGCGAATCACCACCGACATCTAGGATCTTTTAGAGGAGAGAGAGAGCAAGGTAGGAGGAGAGAAGAGAGAGCTGGTTAGAGGAAGTGTCGAATGAAGTATAAGTCGCAGGATCCGAGGTTTTATAGGAAAGTGAGTCCTCTCCCTCCAACCCCCTGTTAGGGGTTGTTGGTGGGGCTCCAGGTTGTGTACCCTGGGTCCTGTGGCTTGTCTCCCCACTCGTACTGTTTATTGACGGAGCCTATCTTTTGTGGTTGAATATTGGCGAGAACTTATGTTTGCTAGAGGAGTGATTCCTGGAGGGACTCACGACAGAACTTTTTGTGTTTTAGTAACATAGTAGTAAAATGAGCTTTTGAGGTATCTTTTTCCATGTTTTTGGGGACGAGAAGACCGAATATGAAGTCGATTTTGACCAAGGAGTGAAAATTGAGGTTGTACCAGATGTTCAGCTCCCAAAATTGATTTTTATGAGTCAAAAACATGCGAAATCGTCTGAAATCACCATCAATTTGTATAATAACACTAGAAAAAGTGTCAACACGTGGATCAAGACGATTAAATGGTACAATCAATGATCAAAGGTAATTTGAAAAAAAAAAAAAAAAAAAAAAAAAGGAGCGTAGTACCTAATTCAAGTTTTGGGGGCCAAAATTTGTGGAAACCACCAGAAATAGCTATTTAAATTATTTTACATGAAAGAAACAATAAATAATCAGAACTAAAGACCAATAAAATAATAGAATAATAAACCTATGTGACAAGGAGTTTGCAGCGTTTTTTATGAGTGAAAAACCTGGGAAATCGTCTGAAATCACCATCAGTTTGTATAATAACACTGGAAAAAGTGTCAACACGTGGATCAAGACGATTAAATGGCACTACCAATGATCAAAAATAGTTAAAAAACAAAAAAAAAAAAGAGCGCACCTAATTTGTGTTTTAGGGGCCAAAATTAATGGAAACCATCATAAATAGATATTTCAATTATTTCACGAGAAAAAACAATAAATGAACAGCCAACATTTCTGTACGTATGTCCAGTAGAATAATAAACCCATGTGACAAGGACTTTGCAGCGTTTTGGTTTATTATTCTGCGAATAATACACCTATGTAATCGCTCAGCAAAAAATTTTTATAACACCCCCTCAAAATTTTTTCTTTTCCGTTTCAAGGTGCGTAGATTCCAAAAATGCAATGTCCGTCCGCCGTCCGCCGTACGCCGTCCGCCGTATCACGTGTGCAGGCTTCATTTTCGGTCTAAAAAAGTCGTTCTTTCGCACACATGCTCCATTTGGGCCCTAGTTGTGCCCCGAAACTTTTCATCCCGATCGGAATACACCCAGGGGTGTTATGAGAGAAAGTGTGTGTAAAAATAGGTACTTTTGCGTTTCAGCAACACGTTGGTAACATGAGCTTTTGAGGTATCGGTTCCATGTTTTTTTGGACGAGAAGACCGAATATGAAGTCGATTTTGACCAAGGAGTGGAAAATTGAGGTTGTACCAGATGTTCAGCCTCCAATTTGATTTTTTATGAGTCAAAAAACTGTGAAATCGTCTGAAATCACCATCAATTTGTAGAATAACACTATGAAAAGTTTCAACACGTGGATCAATACGATTAAATGGCACTACCAATGATCAACAATGATTTGAAAAAAAAAAAAAAAAAAAAGGAGCGAACCTACCTAATCTAAGTTTTGGGGGCCAAAATTGGTGGAAACCATCAGAAATAGCTATTTCAATTATTTTACATGAATTTGGAATCTACTCACCTTGAAATGGGGAAAAAAATTGGGGGGTTATACAATTTTTTTGCGAATACATAGGTGTATTATTCACAGAATAATAAAACCAAAAGGGGGTGTTTTCCGTAAAAAACAACGGAGGCACCCCCGTAGATTGGCACCAAATGGTAGTTCACGGTGCACTTTTTCACGGAATCACCCTCAGAGGCGGTGCATCCGTAAATATTATGCGGTCACGGATGCGCTCTATGCAATGATTCGTAACCTCCATATTGTTGAAGGATCGTCAACGGAAACACCTGTGGATTACTATTTAGGCAAAATCAATGGATGGTCATTTTCACGGGAGCACCCCGAGAATATACCCGTCAAAGTGTAGTGATTTCCGTTGTTAATTCTTCAACGTTCCGTCGCACGGCCGTGGTTGTACCGTGACTTTGTACGGATCGTCATAGCCCCACCCGTAACACTCCTTCGCCTTCACCGTAGCCCATCAATGATTTTCCCGTGGACTCTCCCTAGATGTTCTGTAGCCCACCCTTCACTGTCCGTGCCCTTCCTTCACACCTTCAGTGACTTAGCGTTGATTCTTCTGTGGACCATCAGTAACGTTCCATTGATTGTCCTCGGTAATCCATAGTCTTGAGTCCCCCGTAACCATCCGTGGACTCGAAGATGGGAGTTTTTTGAGACCACCCTGAGCACTGTACGTCCAGCCGTTCGTTCACAGTAAGGCCCAGAAGTTTGTACTGACAGGCTTCTTCAACAGCAGGGTGAATCAAATGGCTGTCCGCGCATGACTATTTTCTACTTCGGCTATTTACGTTTCCAAATATGGATGGTATTACACTCCCCAGAGCCTAAAATATTTTTCTCAAAAAATTGTTGGTCGAATTTGTTTTTATGAGGCTCAGCAGTTGGTAAAAATGGCTAAAATCACGAACAAAAATTATATAATTTTACGAAAAGTGTAATAGTATCTAGCTATATCATCTTTTTACACAACAGCACAACTATGACTTTGACAATTCTCTCTTACAGGCATGCTGCATGAGTGGCTTAGAGTTGTTCTGGAAAAAAAAAAACACGGAAACTAACGGTCAAATCGAAGTAATCCGCCTCTGAGTATTAGGGGCCGTAGTAAAGAACACCCAGTTCTGCTATAACCTGAACTGTCCTTTTACTAATACCAAACACACAAAACTGTTTTATTTCCCACAGTTGCTCCGCCACTCCCGTCGAATGGTGTAAAAATCCTTTGGAATCGGGGACGCCCGAGTTGGTGTCCGTTTCCCACGAAGATTCTTTTCGAGTGACCGCCGATCAGTTTTCCACGCTCTGAAAGGTATCGGTCATCCGTCACGGAGCCCGAATAATATTTTTTATTCATTTATTTATTTATTTTTGATTTTTTTTTTTTTTTTTTTTTTGTATCCTTCGGTGCGCTTTCGTTAGCAGCAGGACTTTCTGGTGTTTCCAAACAGCTGCCGACCCAGCTGATGGGGCCGGTAGGAAAACATCGAATTTCACCCAGCCCTCCTCACCCGAACCCTGTCGTTTTACATTGACGCTTCAAATGAGTACCGTAAGAACGCTGGAAGAGTTTGTTTTCTCTTCTGTTATCATTTTTTCTGGGATGAGCAAAATTGAAATCGCGCGAAGAGGTAGCTACACTTGTGCAACTGGAAACAATAATGAATGCCACATGTAGAGAATAATTTTAGTCATACAGCATGCCCGTACGAGCGAATTTTCTATGGAAATTTTGGTTTATTATTTTCAATAATGAACCTTTGGATTCGAGCATGACAAAAAAAGTAACCCCCCTCAAATTTGATGGCTTCCGTTTCAAGGTATGTAGAATCGGATAATACAATTTAAAAAATTCTGTCCGTCCGCCGTCGCCGTACTTAGCACTTTTCTTAGTTACTATGAACCAAAATTGACGAAATTCGGTGTATATGTCCCATGTGGGGTCTAGTTGGTCATAACGGCGTTATTGTCAGTCATCTCTAAGAGGTGAAAAGTAGGGGTTGAAATCTCCAGGACGCCGTTATCTCGAATTTTTTCACGTTTTTAAATAGTTCTCGAAGATAGGAGTTTTTTGAGACCACCCCGAGCATTGTACGTCCAGCCGTTCGTTCACAGTAAGGCCCAGAAGTTTGCACCGACAGGCTTCTTCAGCAGCACGGTGAATGAAATTGTATAAATTTAGCCCAAATATCATTGCTAGGACGCGGCAACAATTGGGAATTGGCAAGAGATCATCATTGCTAGGGAGCACCTGATTATAATCACGGATGGCTGTATGAAGTCGAGTTGGTTGTTCTGTAATATTATTTCATTCGAAAAATCTCTTCTGGATTTTGTTGATAGGTACTTTTGTAACTTGAACAAACGTTGAAGTATTATTGGGTAAATTATTACACAATAGTAAATTATTACACAACGGCAAATTATTACATAACGGGTTATTATACTATACACGCAGAAGGGGCCTCTATACAGGTAAATTATTCAGAACGGTTTATTATTTACCTTACGCTCCATGAATAACTACAAATAATTAATGATTGAAATATTGATTACCGCGCACTTTTTATGAATCTTTTACTCAATTTAAGGCTTTCCTGGGTGGAGCTCGTGGCTACTGACCACAGAAAACAGTGATCTACGCAGAAGGGGCATCTATACAGGTAAACCGTTGTGTAATAATTTGCAGAGTTTTTCGTGGTTTTGTCCATAAATATGAACATACAAGCTGGGTTCACTTTGACTCGTAGTCGACGTAAAACGCGCAAAACTCAAACGCGCAACTGAGTTTGATTGGCTCATCAGGTTTAAATTCTTTACGCACGGCAACTTTTGAACCAGAATATCCAAGATAAACAAAAATATGATATTTACGCGCTTGACGGATCTGCGCGTGTGGTACTGCGCAGTCGGGGGCTGGAGCACGGGCTGTATTTGGACGATTACGCGCTCTACGTCCGTAACTAGCGATGTCCATGTGAACGGTTTGATGTTTTTACGCGAACATTTACGGCATTTAGCGTTTCACGCGTTTTACGTCGATTACTCGTCAATGTGTACAAACTTTCATCTCTTTGTCCTGTAGATCCCACTCTTCTGCCTTGCACCTCACTCTTTACATACATAATTATATCAATCTTTCAGTCTACAAGCAGGCTAAGGTTTTTACTGCTCTTCATCAAGGGCTTAGTACTTTTCTACTTTCGACATCCTGACATTGTAGATAAACGCCATGCTCATTTCCATACCACTCGTTTTCAAATAATCCAGAATATAGTCAATCCTAGAATAAACCTCACCCTTACATCAAGAAGTCCGCAGTATTTAGAGCCGGTTTATCACAGATTTGCAAGCCCGATTAAAGTCTGACTAAGTCAAATCTCTGATTATCTCTCGCATACCCGTTTATCAATTCACTTTAGCAGCTGATTATCGCTAATCAGTGACTATCTTCACCTGGAGATTGAAGCTCTAGTTAAAAATTTAACTGCCCAGTCAAACTCTGATTAGCGGGCAGCCATATTGCATTTTCGTTTTTGTGTGCCTATTTGTGCCAAAACTTAGCGAGTAGCGAGTGTTTTCATTCGTTTTTTCATGGATTCTGACACAGAAATGGATGATTAGGATTTCTCCGACGGAGAAATGAACTTTTACCTACCTTGAATGGGTACGAAATACTTGGTTCGGCAAGGAAAATGCCGTATTTTGAGACATACGACGACGTGGATTTCCACTCCAGGTTCCGCTATCCAAAGAAACTACACTTTTTGTTCTTTATTACTATTTACTTTGTTCGTTATCGGAAACTATCAACACTTAACACTTGAAGGAATATTTTTTCGTGCACCATTGCAATTTTAAAAACAAAAAGACCCGCATTTGATTCCTCCATACATAAAAACAATACTTCATGGGTTTCCCATTGGTTAGGCACATTGAAATTGTATACTGAAATCCTATCAAAAAGAATATTTCATGGGTACACTTCGTTGATTAGGTACACTGAAATCAAGTAGGTAACAACCTTTGCAACATGCCAAACCCACGTAAGAGTAGGTACATTGATCACTACAGGAGCTGAATTTGTCTACGTTCGATGGAAATACTGCATAAAATAGAGATCAAATACGTACTGGAATGCTGAGACATTTTATTGCTGTTCTCGGGACAGCACATTACATACGAAAACACAGAAATACGACGGAAATCACGAAAATACAGAACCGAGCGCGAATGATGCTGATTCCACACGATCACATTAAGTCAAGAACAAATTAATAAGCCGAATCCGGTGAGGGACAGCAGAAGCCGCCGCGGAACCAACAAGAAATACATAGATACATTCGTACAAATAAAAATGTATTACAAATATACAGAGGACTAGAGGAGCACAATAATTTGGCCGCGTTTAACATTACCATGGAAACGCCGTCCAACTCGCAATTTTGCACCTTACTTTTACGGGATTTTCACGTTATTGTAGTGGTGGCGTTGTTTTCTCTCGTTAAAACCCTGACTAGCTAACTATAGGTCTGCCACAGAAACTTTGCGTTCGTGTGGCGCCCCCTAGGTAGCGGATCCGCGAACTACTACGATCGAGTCTTCCTTCCATGGTGAAACCTTCACGGAAATTGGAGCGGTGAGAAATTTGATGTTCTTGTAGTGGCTGCGCTCTGCGCTGTGAACGAAATGGCGTCTTGTGTTGTTTCGAATCGAAAGTGTTTGTGGTCCTAGTTATTGTGCTCTCAAGTTTTTCCTCCAGAGTATTTTCTCTTATCAAATTTATTTCAACTGTTCGTTATGAACAACCCCCCATCTACGTCTAGTAGGCGAAATTCGTGCAAAGGGCCAGGGTAAGGCGCTTCGTCGACAAGCCCGTGAGATTGTGTTCAATGTTGGCTTTTAGAGATGTTTTTACCGAATCTTCCTCCAAACTCAGTCGTAGTTCTCGACAATGCTGCTTACCACAATGTTGAGGTAAATAAAAAACCTAACTCCCGTACTCTGAAAAACAAAGTAATCGACTGGTTGAGAAAAAACAATATCGATTTTGATGAAACCAATACGAAGGCACAGCTGCTCCTACAAATGAAGGCTGCTCCTATTGAAAAAACTTTCAAGATTGACGAGATGATCACAGCACAGGGCCACGACGTTCTTCACCTACCTCCTTACCATCCTGATCTTAATCCTATTGAGATGGTCTGGGGGGATTTGAAAGGGAAACTTGCCTACGGGTCCGTTGGAACTTCTCTCGGAGAAAAAGAGAGGTACTTGCGTACTTCATTCGCTGAATATTCCGTGGAACAGTGGCAAAAGGTGTGCGGGAAAGTAAAAGATACTGAAATGCAATACATGCAAACTGACCACATCATCGACGAACGAGTAGATGAGATGATCATCCGATTGGATGGAGGTTCCAGCAGTTCCTCTGAATATAGTTCTGATGAGTGGGATTTCTCTGATGATGACTAAAAACATCCTATATATATATTGTACAATAAATTTCTTGTCAATTGTTTATACCTGTTTCCTTTTTTTATTTCTTATTCTTTCCTGGTACCTAATCCGTCATAAATGATTTTTGTAGCAGGTAAGTAAATAGGTAGGTACCTACCTTTTTTCGTTCTCAGATATTTTTGCATTGTGATAGGTTGTATTCGGCAATCAGAAAATAATAACGTAGAATCAGTTTTAAACAAAATTCGAAGAAAATCGTGCAGAAATCAACTTCATACACACATTGGGATAATACGAGAGTAGAGTTACTTCTATTAATATTATTTTCCAATTTTAAC